>VZQC01011341.1:7422210-7563470 GCA_009823505.1 Rhizomys pruinosus | reverse complement strand
TATATATATATATGAAACAACATGGACTGAGAGGGTATACATATCTGAGACAACAGGGAACGATACAGTGGACATGTCTGAGACCAAAGGGACTGACACAGTGGATATGTCTGAAACAACAGGAACTGAGATAGTGGACATATCTGAGACAAGAGGAACTGAGACAGTGGACATGTCTGAGACCACAGGGACTGATACAGTGGATATGTCTGAAACAACAGAGACTAAGACCGTGGTCATCACTGAGACAACATGAAGTGAGACAGTAGACATGCCTGAGACAATAGGGACTGAGACAATGGACATGTCTGAGACAACAGGTACTGAGACAGTGGACATGTCTGAAACAACAGGGACTGAGACAGTGGACCTGTCTGAGACAGCACAAATATCTGTAACAACAGGGTCTGAGACTATGGACATGTCTGAGACAACAGGGACAGACATTGGACATGTGTGAAACAACTGCAACTGAGACAGTGGTCATGTCTGAGACAATAGGGTCTGAGACAGTGGACACATTGGAGACAATAGGAATTGAGACAGTGTATAAATCTGAGACAACAGGGACTAACACAGTGGACATGTCTGATACAACTGCAACTATGAGCGTGTTCATGTCTGAGACAATGGGGACTGAGAAAGGCCGCATGTCTGAAACAACAGGGATTGAGACAGTAGATATATCTGAAACAACAGGAAAGAGACTGTGGTCATGTTTGATACAAAAGGGACTGTGACAGTGAACATGCCTGACACAATAGGGATTGAGACAGTGGATGTGTCTGAAACAACAGGAACTGAGACAGTGGACATGTCGGAGAAAACAGACATCTGTGACAACAGGGTCTGAGACCATGGATATGTCTGAGACAACAGGGACTGAGACAGGGGACATGTGTGAAACAACTGGGACTGAGACAGTATGCATGTCTGAGACAACAGGGATTGAGACAGGCCACAAGTCAGAGACAACAGGGACTAAGATATTGGGCATGTCTGACGCATCAGGGCCTGCGACCTTGTACATGTCTGAGATAAGAGGGAATCAGACATTGGAAATGTCTGATACTGCAGTGACTCAGACACTGGACATATCTGAGACACCCGGGACTGAGACTTTGGACATGTCTGAGAGAACAGGCACTGAGACAGTGGACATGTCTGAGACTATAGGCACTGAGACCATGGACACGTCTGAACAACAGGGACTGAGACAGTAGACATGTCTGAGACAAAAGGGACTTAGGGTGTGGACACATCTAAGACAATGGGGACTCAGACAGGCGACATATCTGAAATCACAGGGACTGTGACAGTAGATATATCTGAAAGAACTGGGACTGAGACCTTGGACATGTCTGAGACAACATGGAATCAGACATTGGAAATATCTGAGACTGCAGTGACTCAAACCCTGGACATATCTGATAGAGTGGACATATCTGAGACAACAGCCTGAGACAATAGAGGCTGAGACAGTGGAAAAGTGTGAAACAACAGGAAATGAGACAGTGGACATGTCTGAGACAAAAGGGACTGAGACAGTGTTCATGTCTGAGACAACAGGGATTGAGACAGGATTCACATCAGAGACAACAGGGACAGAGACAGTGGACATGTCTGAGACAACGGGGCCTGCGACCTTGTACATGTCTGAGACAACAGGGAGTCAGACATTGAAATGTATGAAACTGCAGTGACTCAGACACTGGACATATCTGAGACAACTGGGACTGAGATTTTGGACATGTCTGAGATAACAGGCACTGAAACATTGGAAATGCCTGAGACTACAGGGACTAAGACCGTGGACATGTCTGAACAACAGGGAATGACACAGTGGACATGTCTGAGACAACGGCTACTGAGAACTTTTAAATGTCTGAGATAACATGGACTGAGACTGTGAACATGTCTGAGACAACAGGGACTGAGACAGTAGACATGTCCGAAACAAAAGGGACTTAGAGCGTGGACACATCTAAGACAATGGGGTCTCAGACAGGCGACATGTCTGAAACAACAGGGACTGAGACAGTAGATATATTTGAAACAACAGGGACAGAGACAGTGGACATGTCTGAGACAACAGTCACTGAGAACTTGGATATGACTGAGACAACTGGGACTGTAAAATGGGACATGATGAAATTATATGGTCTGAGACAGTGGAAAAGTGTGAAACAACAGGGACTGAGACCGTGGACATATCTAAAACAACAGGTACTGAGAAAGTGGACAACTCTGAGACAAAAGGGAGAGAGACAGTGGACATGTCTGATACAACTGCGAGTAAGAGCCTGTTAATGTCTGAGACAATGGTGACTCAGACAGTGGACATGTCTCAGACAACACACATATCTGATAAAACAGGATGTGAGAGCATCGACATGTCTGAGGCCACAGGGACTGACATACTGGACATGTGTGAAACAACTGTGACAGAGACTGTGGTCATGTCTGAGCCAACAGGGACTGAGACAGTGGACATGTCTGAGACAACAGGGTTTGAGAACATGGACATGTCTGACAACAGGGACTGAGACATTGAACCCATCAGAGAGACAACAGGGATTGAGACAATGGACATGTCTGAGAAAATAGGGACTTAGAGAGTGGACACATCTAAGATAATGGGGACTCAGGCAGGCGACATGTCTGAAACAACAGGGACTGACAATAGATATATGTGAAACAACAGGGACTGAGACCGTGGACATGTCTGAGATAACAGAGCCTGAGTCACTGGACATGTCTGAGACAAAAGGGACTTAGAGCGTGGACACATCTAAGACAATGGGGACTCAGACAGGCGACATATCTGAAAGAACAGGACTGAGACAGTAGATATATCTGAAAGAACAGGGACTGATACAGAGGACCTGTCTGAGACAACAGGCACTGAGAACTTGGACATGTCTGAGACAACAGGCACAGAGACAGGGGACATGGCTGAGAGAGTAGGGACTGAGACAGTGGACAAATGTGAAACAACAGGGAATGAGACAGTGGACATGTCTGAGACAAAAGGTAGTGAGACAGTGTACATGTCTGAGAAAACAGGGTTTGAGAACATGGACATGTCTGAGACAACAGGGACTGAGACAGTGGACATGTCTGGGAAAATAGGGACCTAGAGAGCGGACACATCTAAGAAAATGGGGACTCAGGCAGGCGCCATGTCTGAAACAACAGGGATTGAGGCCGTAGATATATGTGAAACATCAGGGACTGAGACAATGGACATATCTGAGACAATAGGGACAGAGACAGTAGACATGTCTGAGACCAAAGGGACTGACACAGTGGATATGTCTGAAACAACAGGGACTGAGATAGTGGATATATCTGAGTCTAAGGCACTGAGACAGTGGATAGGTCTGAGACCACAGGGACTGAGACAGTGGATATGCATGAAAATACAGGGAGTGAGACTGTAGATATATATGAAAGAACGGAAATGAGACAGTGGACATGTGTGAAACAACAGGGACTGAGACAGTGGACATGTCTGATACAGCATATATATCTGTGACAACAGGGTCTGAGAACATGGACATGTCTGAGACAAAAGGCACTGTGACAGTCGACATGTGTGAAACAATTTGACTGAGACAGAGCTCATGACTGAGACAACAAGGATTGAGACAGGGTACACGTGGGAGACAACAGGGACTGAGACAGTAGACATGTATGAAACAACAGGGACTGAGACAGTGGATATGTCTGATACAGCAGACATATCTGTGACAACAGCATATGAGACCATGGACATATCTGAGACAACAGGGACTGAGACAGTGGATATGTGTGAAACAAATTGGACTGAGACCCAGGTCATGTCTGAGACAACAAGGATTGAGACAGTACACGTCGGAGACAACAGGGACTGAGACAGTGGACATGTCTGAGACAACAGGGAATCAGACTTTCGAAATGTCTGAGACTTCAGTGACTCAGACACTGGACATATCTGAGACAACCGGGACTGAGACTTTGGACATGTCTGAGACAACAGGGACTGAGATATTGGAAATGCCTGAGACTACAGGGATTGAGACAGTGGACATATCTGAACAACAGGGAATGACACAGTGGACATGTCTGAGACAAAGGGTACTGCGACCTTTTTAATGTCTGAGATAACAGGGACTGAGACAGTGGACATGTCTGAGACAACAGTGATTGAGAAAGTTGACATGTCTGAGATGAAAGGGACTTAGAGCATGGACACATTTAAGACAACAGGGACTCAGACAGGCGACATGTCTGAAACAACAGGGACTGACACAGTAGATATATCTGAAACAACAGGGACTGAGACAGTGGACATTTCTGAGACAACAGTCACTGAGAACTTGGACATGACTGAGACAACAGGGACTGAGAAATGGGACATGGCTGAGAATACGGAATGAGACAGTGGAAAAGTGTGAAACAACAGATACTGAGACAGTGGATATGTCTAAAACAACAGGGACTGAGTCAGTGGACAATTCTGAGACCAAAGGGAGAGAGACAGTGGACATGTCAGAGACAACAGGGACTGCGACAGTGGACATGTCTGATGCAATGGAGACTGCGACCTTGTACATGTCTGAGACAACAGGAAATCAGACATTGGAAATGTCTGAGACTGAAGTGACTCAGACACTGGACATATCTGAGAAAACCGGGACTGAGACTATGTACATGTCTGAGACAACAGGGACTGAGACATTGGAAAAGCCTGAGACTACAGTGACTGAGACGGTGGACATGTCTGAACAACAGGGAATGACACAGTGGACATGTCCGAGACAACAGCTACTGAGACTTTTTAAATATCTGAGATAACTGGGACTGAGACAGTGGACATTATCTGAGACAATAGCAATTGACACAGTTGACATGTCTTCACCAGTGGACAAGTCCTGTCTGTGATGACAGTGAGACAGTGGACACATCTGAGACAACAGGGACTGAGACAGTGGACACATCTGATACAACCAGGATAGAGACTTTGCACATGTCTGAGACAACAGGGACTGAGACATTTGAAATGCCTGAGATTACAGGGACTGAGACCGTGGACATGTTTTAACAACAGTGAATGACACAGTGGACATGTTTGAGAAAACAGGTACTGAGACCTTTTAAACGTCTGAGGTAAGAGGGACTGAGACAGTCGACATGTCTGAGACAACAGAGACTGAGAAAGTGGACATGTCTGAGACAAAAGAGTCTTAGAGCATGGACACATCTAATACAATAGGGACTCAGACAGGCGACATATCTGAAACAACAGGGACTGTGACAGTAGATATATGTGAAAGAACAGGGATTGATACAGAGTACCTGTCTGAGACAACAGGCACTGAGAACTTGGACATGTCTGAGACAACCGGCACGGAGACAGGGGACATGGCTGAGAGAGTAGGGACTGAGACAGTGGACAAATGTGAAACAACAGGGAATGAGACAGTGTACATGTCTGAGACAACAGGGTTTGAGAATATACACATGTCTGAGACAAAATGTACTGAGACAGTGGACACGTTGGAGACAACAGAGTCTGAGACAGTGGACATGTCTGAAAAAATAGGGACTTAGAGAGTGGACACATCTAAGAAAATGGGGATTCAGGCGACATGTCTGAAACAACAGGGACTGAGATAGTAGATATATGTGAAACATCAGGGACTGAGACAGTGGCTATATCTGAGAAAACAGGGAAAGAATCAGTGGACATGTCTGAGACAAAAGGGACTGACACAGTGGATATGTCTGAAACAACAGGGACTGCCATCGTGGACATATCTGAGACTACAGGGACTGAGACAGTGGACATGTCTGAGACAACAGGGACTGAGACAGTGGATATGTCTGATACAGCACACATATCTGTGACAACAGGGTCTGAGACCATGGATATGTCAGTGACAACAGGGACTGAGACAGTGGACATGTGTGAAACAAATGGGACTGAGACAGAGGTCATGTCCGAGACAACAGGGATTGAGACAGAGTATACCTCGGAGACAACAGGGAATGAGACAGTGGACATATCTGAGACAACAGGGAATCAGTCTTTGGAAATGTCTGAGACCACAGTGACTCAGATATCGGACATATCTGAGACAACCGGGACTGAGACTTTGGACATGTCTGAGACAACAGGGACTGAGACATTGGAAATGCCTTAGACTACAGGCACTGAGAACATGGACATGTCTGAACAACAGGGAATGACACAGTGGAAATATCTGAGACAATGCGTACTGAGACCTTTTAAATGTCTGAGATAACAGGGACTGAGACAGTGGACATGTCTGAGACAACAGTGACTGAAACAGTGGACATGTCTGAGACAAAAGGGACTTAGAGTGTGGACACATCTAAGACAATGGCGACTCAGACAGGCGACATGTCTGAAACAAAACCGACTGAGAAAGTAGATATATTTGAAACAACAGGGGCTGAGAAAGTGGACATGTCTGAGACAACAGGCAATGAGAACTTGGACATGACTGAGACAACAGGGACTGAGAAATGGGACATTGCTGAGACAATACGGAATGAGACAGTGGAAAAGTGTGAAACAACAGGGACTGAGACGGTGGATATGTCTAAAACATCAAGGACTGAGACAGTGGACAAGTGTGAGACAAAAGGGAGAGAGACTTTGGCCATGTATGATACAAGTGCGAGTAAGAGCCTGTTCATGGCTGAGACAATGGGGATTCAGACAGTGGACAAGTCTCAGACAACACCCATATCTGATAAAACAGGGTCTGAGACTATGGACATGTCTGAGACAACAGGGACTGAGACTTTGGACATGTGTGAAACAACTGCGACTGAGACAGTGGTCATGTCTGAACTTACAGGGATTGAGACAGTGGACATGTCTGAGACAACAGGCACTGAGACCTTGGACATGTCAGAGACGAGAAGGAGTGGGACACAGGACATGTCTGAGACAATAGGGAGTGAGACAGTGGACAAGTGTGAAACAACAGGGAATGGGATAGTGGACATGTATGAGAAAAAAGGGATTGAGGCAGTGGACATGTCTGAGTCAAGGGGTTTGAGACAATGGACATGTCTGAGATAACTGGGACTGAGATAGTGGACACGTCGGAGACAAGAGTGGACATGTCTGAGAGAACAGGGTTCGAGACAGTGTACCTGCCTGAGACAATAGTTACTGACACAGTTGACATGTCTTCACCAGTGGACAAGACTTGTCTGTGATGACAGTGACTGAGACAGTGGACACATATGAGACAACAGGGACTGAGACAGTGGACACATCTGAGACAACTAGGACTGAGACTTTGCACATGTCTGCAACAACAGGGACTGAGACAGTGGAATTGCCTGAGACAACAGGGACTGACACCTTGGACATGTCTGAGCAACATGGAATGACACAGTGGACATTTCTGAGACAACGGGTACTGAGACCTTTTAAATGTCTGAGATAACAGGGACTGAGACAGTGGACATGTCTGAGACAACACTGACTGAGAGAGTGGACATGTCTGAGACAAAAGGGACTTAGAATGTGGACACATCTAAGACAATGGGGACTCAGAAGGGCGACATATCTGAAGCAACACAGACTGAGACAGTAGATATATCTGAAAGAACAGGGACTGATACAGTGGACATGGCTGAGACAAATGGCACTGAGAACTTATACATGTCTGAGACAACAGGGACTGAGACAGGGTACATGCCTAAGTGTAGGGACTGAGACAGTGGAAAAGTGTGAAACAACAGGGAATGAGACAGTGGACATGTCTGAGACAAAAGGTACAGAGACAGTGGACATGTCTGAGACAAAAGGTACAGAGACAGTGGACATCCTGAGAGAACAGGGTTTGAGAACATGGAAATGTCTGAGAAAACAGGGACTGAGACAGTAGATATATCTGAAACAACAGGGACTGTGTCAGAAGATATATCTGAAACAACAGGGACTGATACAGTGGACATGTCTGAGACAACAGGCCCTGAGAACTTGGACATGTCTGAGACAACAGGGAAGGAGACAGGGGACATGGCTGAGACAGTAGGGACTGAGTGACTGGAAAAGTGTGAAACAACAGGGAATGAGACAGAGGACATATGTGCGACAAAACTGAGTGAGACAGTGGACATGTCTGAGACAACAGGCTTTGAGAACATGGACATGTCTGAGACAACAGGGACTGAGACACTGATCATGTCTGAGACAATAGGGACTAAGAGAGACGACACATCTAAGACAATGGGGACTCAGACAAACGACATTTCTGAAACAACAGGGACTGAGACAGTAGATATATGTGAAACAACAGGGACTGAGACAGAGGACATATCTGAGAAAACAGGGACAGAGAGAGTGGACATGTCTGAGACCAAAGGAACTGACACAGTGGATATATCTGAAACAACAGGGACTGAGATAGTGGACATATCTGAGACTACAGGGACTGAGACAGTGGACATATTTGAGACCACAGGGATTGAGACAGCGGATATGTATGAAACAACAGGGAGTGAGACTGTAGATATATCTGAAACAACAGGAAATGAGACAGTGGGCATGTCTGAAACAACAGGGACTAGACAGTGGACATGTCTGAGGCAACTGGGACAGAGACCTTGGACATGTCTGAGACAACATGGAATCAGACATTGGAAATGTCTGAGACTGCAGTGACTCAGACACTGGACATATCTGAGACAGTGGACATGTCTGAGACAACAGGCTGAGACAATAGGAACTGAGAGAGTGGAAAACTGTGAAACCACAGGGAATGAGACAGTGGACATGTCTGATACAAAAGGGACTGAGACAGAGGACATTTCTGAGTCAACAGGCTTTGAGAACATGGACATGTCTGAGAAAACAGGGACTGAGACAGTGGACATGTCTGAGACAATGGGGATCTAGAGAGTGGACAAATCTAAGACAATGGGGAATCAGACAGGCGACATGTCTGAAACAACAGGGACTGAGACAGTAGATATATGTGAAACAACAGGGACTGAGACAGTAGACATATCTGAGACAACAGGGACTGAGACAGTGGACATGTCTGATACAACTGCAACTAAGACCGTGTTCATGTCTGAGACAACGGGGACTGAGAAAGGCCACATGTCTGAAACAACAGTGAGTGAGACAGTAAATATATCTGAAGCAACAGGGAATGAGACTGTGGACATGTTTGATACAACAGGGACAATGACAGTGGACATGCCTGACACAATAGGGATTGAGACAGTGGACATGTCTGAAACAACAGCAACTGAGACAGTGGGCATGTCTGAAACAACACACATCTGTGACAAGAGGGTCTGAGACCATGGACATGTCTGAGACAACAGTGACTGAGACAGGGGCCGTTTGTGAAACAACTGGGACTGAGACAGTGTTCATGTCTGAGACAACAGTTATTGAGACAGGCTACACGTCAGAGACAACAGGGACAGAGACAGTGGACATGTCTGACGCAAAGGGGACTGCGACCTTGTACATGTCTGAGACAACAGGGAATCAGACTTTGGAATTGAGAGTACAGTGACTCAGACACTGGACATATCTGAGACATACGGGACTGGAATTTAGGACATGTCTGAGAGAACAGGGTCTGAGACATTGGAAATGCCTGAGACTATAGGGACTGAGACCGTGGACATGTCTGAACAACAGGGAATGACACAGGGACATGTCTGAGACAACGGCTACTGAGACCATTTAAATGTCAGAGATAGCAGGGACTGAGACAGTGGACATGTCTGAGACAACAGTGATTGAGACAGTAGACATGTCTGAGACAAAAGGGATTTAGAGCGTGGACAATATAAGACAATGGGGACTCAGACAGGCGACATGTCTGAAACAACAGGGACTGACACAGTAGATATATCTGAAACAACAGGGACTGAGACAGTGGAAATGTCTGAGACAATAGTCACTGAGAAGTTGCACATGGCTGAGACATCTGAGACTGAGAAATGGGACTTGGATGAGACCATATGGAATGAGACAGTGGAAAAGTGTGAAACAACAGAGACTGAGACAGTGGATATATCTAAAACAACAGGAACTGAGACAGTGGACAATTCTGAGACAACAGGCACTGATACCTTGTGCACATGTCTGAGACAACAGGGAGTGTGACACGGCATATGTCTGAGACAAAAGGGAGTGAGACAGTGGACAAGTGTGAAACAACAGGGAATGGGACAGTGGACATGTATGAGACAAATGAGAATGAGACAGTGGACATGTCTGAGTAAAGAGGGTTGAGAGCATGGACATGTCTGAGAAAACTGGGACTGAGATATTGTACACGTTGGAGACAACAGTGGACAAGTATGAGAGAACAGAGTTCGAGACAGTATACCTGACTGAAAAAATAGCGACTGACACAGTTGACATGTCTTCACAAGTGGACAAGTCCTGTCTGTGATGACAGTGATTGAGACAGGGGACACATCTAAGACAACTGGGACTGAGACAGTGGACACATCTGAGACACCAAGGACTGAGACTTTGCACATGTCTGAGACAACAAGGACTGAGACATTGGAAATGCCTGAGATAACAGGGAATTAGACTGTGGACATGTCTTAACAACAGGGAATGACACAGTGTATATGTCTGAGACTACGGGAACTGACACCTTTTAAATTACTGAGATAACAGGGACTGAGACAGTGGACATATCTGAGACAACACTGACTGAGACAGTGGACATGTCTGAGACAAAAGGGAATTAGAGGGTGGACACATCTAAGAAAATGGGGACTCAGACAGGCAACATATCTGAAACAACAGGGACTGAGACAGTAGATATATCTGAAAGAACAGGGACTGATATAGTGGACATGTCTGAGACAACAGGCACTGAGAACTTGGACATGTCTGAGACAACAGGCATGGAGACAGGGGACATGGCTGAGACAGTAGGGACTGAGACAGTGGAAAAGTGTGAAACAACAAGGAATAAAACAGTGTACATGTCTGAGACAACAGGGTTTGAGAACATGGACATGTCTGAGACAACAGGGACTGAGACAGTGAACACAATGGACACAACAGGGACTGAGACATTGAACGTGTCTCAGACAATAGAGAATTAGAGAGTGTACACATCTAAGACAATGGGGACTCAGACATGTGACACTTCTGAAATAAGAGGGACTGAGACAGTATATATATATGAAAAAACGGGCTGAGACAGTGGACATATCTGAGTCAACAGGGACAGAGTTAGTGGACATGTGTGAGACCAAAGGAACTGACACAGTGGATATGTCTGAAACAACAGGGCCTGACATAGTGGACATATCTGAGACTACAATGAATGAGACATTGGACATGTCTGAGACCACAGGGACCGAGACAATGGATATGTATGTAACAACAAGGAGTGAGACTCTAGATATATCTGAAACAACAGGAAATGAGACAGTGGACATGTCTGAAAAAACAGGGACTGAGACAGTGGACATGTCTGAGGCAACGGAGACTGAGACCTTGGACATGTCTGAGACAACATCATGGAAACAGATATTGGAAATGTCTGAGACTGCAGTGACTCAGACACGACATATCTGAGAGAGTGGACATCTCTGAGATTACAGGCTGAGACAATAGGGACTAAGACCGTGGAAAACTGTGAAACAACAGGGAATGAGACAGTGGACATGTCTGAGACAAAAGGGACTGAAACAGTGGACATGTCTGAGTAAATAGGGTTTGAGAACATGGACATGTCTTCAACTACAGGGACTGAGACAGTGGACACTTTGGAGACAACAGGGACTGAGACACTGAACATGTCTGAGACAATAGGGACTTAGAGAGTGGACACATCTAAGACTCAGACAGGCAATATGTCTGAAAAAACAGGGACTGAGACAGTAGATATATGTGAAACAACAGGGTGTGAGACAGTAGACATATTTGAGACAACAGGAAATGAGACAGTGGACATGTCTGAAACCAAAGGGACTGACACAGTGGATATGTCTGAAACAACAGGGACTGAGATAGTGGACATATCTGAGACAACAGGAACTGAGACAGTGGACATGTCTGAGACCACAGGGACTGATACAGTGGATATGTCTGAAACAACAGGGACTGAGAGTGGTCATGACGGAGACAACAGGAAGTGAGATAGTGGACATGTCTGAGACAATAAGGACTGAGACAGAGGACATGTCTGAGACAACAGGGACTGAGACAGTGGACATGTTTGAAACAACAAGGACTGAGACAGTGGACATGTCTGAGACAGCACACATATCAGTAACAACAGGGTCTGAGACCATGGACATGTCTGAGACAAGAGGGACTTAGATACTGGACATGTGTGAAACAACTGCGACTGAGACAGTGGTCATGTCTGAGACAATAGGGACTGAGACAGTGGAAACATCGAAGACAACATGGACTGAGACAGTGGATATGTCTGAAACATCAGGGAATGAGACCGTGGTCATGACTGAGACAAAAGGAACTGAGACAGTGGACATGTCTGAGACAATAGGGACTGAGACAGTGGACATGTCTGAGATAACAGGGACTGAGACAATGGACATGTCTGAAACAAAAGGGACTAAGAGAGTGGGCCTGTCTGAGACAGCACACATATCTGTAACAACAGGGTCTGAGACCATGGACATGTCTCAGACAACAGGGATTGAGACAGTGGACATGTCTGAGACAACAGGGACTAATTCAGTGGACATGTCTGAAATAACTGCAACTAAGAGCATGTTCATATCTGAGACAATGGGGACTGAGAAAGGCCACATGTCTTAACCAACAGGGAGTGAGACAGTAGATATATCTGAAACAGCAGGGAATGAGACTGTGGACATGTTTGAGACAACAGGGACTGTGACAGTGGACATGCCTGACACAATAGGGATTGAGACAGTGGACATGTCTGAAACTACAGGGACTGAGACAGTGGACATGTCTGAGACAACACACATCTGTGACAAATGGGTCTGAGACCATGGACATATCTGAGACAACAGGGACTGAGACAGGGGACATGTGTGAAACAACTGGACCTGAGACAGTGTTCATGTCTGAGACCACAGTGATTGAGACAGGCTACATGTCAGAGACAATAGGGACTGAGACATTGGACATGTCCGACGCAATGGGGACTGTGACCTTGTACATGTCTGAGACAACAGGGAATCAAACATTGGAAATGTCTGAGACTGCAGTGACTCAGACACTGGACATATCTGAGACAACCAGGAGTGAGACTTTGGACATGTCTGAGACAACAGGCACTGAGACATTGGAAATGCCAGAGACTACAGAGAATGAGACTGTGGACATGTCTGAACAACAGTGAATGACACAGTGGACATGTCTGAGACAACAGCTACTGAGACCTTTTAAATGTCTGAGATAACAGGGACTGAGACAGTGGACATATCTGAGACAACAGTGACTGAGACAGGACACATGTCTGACTCAAAAGGGACTTAGAGTGTGGACACATCTAAGACAATGGGGTCTCACACAGGCGACATGTCTGAAACAACAGGGATTGAGACAGTAGATATATCTGAAACAACAGGGACTGAGACTGTGGACATTTCTGAGACAACAGTCACTGAGAACATGGACATGACTGAGACAACCAGGACTGAAAAATGGAACATGGTTGAAACAATATGGACTGAAACAATGGATACAGGGCCTGAGATATTGGACAAGTCTTAGACAAAAGGGAGAGAGAGAGTGGACATGTCTGATACAACTGCGAGTAAGTGTCTGTTCATGTCTGAGACAACGGGGACTCGGACAGTGGACATGTCTCAGACAAAACACATATCTGATAAAACAGGGTCTGAGACCATTGACATGTCTGAGAAAACAGGGACTGAGTCATTGGACATGTGGGAAACAACTGCGACTAAGACTGTGGTCATGTCTGAGCAAACAGGGAATGAGACAGTGGACGTATCTGAGAAAACAGGCACTGAGACCTTGGACATGTGTTAGACAACAGGGACTGAGACACGGGACATGTCTGAAACAATGGGGAGTGAGACAGTGCACAAGTGTGAAACAACAGGGAATGGGACAGTAGAAATGTCTGAAAAAAAGGGACTGAGACTGTGGACATGTCTGAGTCAATAGGATTGAGACCATGGACATGACTAAGATAACAGGGACTGAGACAGTGGACAGGTCAGAGTCAACTGTGGACATGTCTGAGAAAACGGGATTCAAGACAGTGTACCTCTCTGAGACAACTGCAATGGAGACAGTTGACATGTCTTCACCAGTGGACAAGTCCTGTCTGTGATGACAGTGTCTGAGACAGTAGACACATCTGAGACAACAGGGATTGAGACAGTGGACACATCTGAGACAATCAGGACTGAGACAGTGGACATATCTGAGACAACAGGGACTGAGACATTGGAAATGCCTGAGATAACAGGCTCTGAGACCATGGGCATGTCTAAAAAACAGGGACTGACACTGGAGACATGTCTGTTACAACGGGAACTGAGACCTTTTAAATGTCTGAGATAAGGACTGAGAGAATGGACATGTATGAGACAACCCTGACTGAGACAGTGGTCATGTCTGAGACAACAGGGACATAGAGTGTGGACCCATCTAAGACAATCGGGACTAAGACAGGTGACATGTCTGAAACAACAGGAATTGTGACAGTAGATATATCTGAAAGAACATGGACTGAGACAGTGGACATGTCTGAGAAAACTGGCACTGAGACCTTGGACATGTCCGAGACCACAAGGACTGAGAGAGTGGTCATGCCTGTGACAATTAAGACTGAGACAGTGGACAAGTCTGAAACAACAGGGAATTAGACAGTGGACATGTCTGAGACAAAAGGTACTGAGACAGTGGGCATGTCTGAGTCAACAGGGTTTGAGACCATGAACATGTCTGAGACAACAGGGCCTGAGACAGTGGACATGGCTGAGACAATAGGCAATGAGACAGTGGACAAGTGTGAAACAACAGGTAATGAGACAATGGAAATATCTGAGAAAACAGGGACTGAGACAGTGGACACGTCTGAGTCAACACGTTTAGAGTGAGTGTGCCTGTCTGAGACAACAGAGGCTGAGACAATGGACATGTCTGAAACAACAGTGACTGAGACAGTAGACATGTCTGAGACAAAAGGGACTTAGAGCGTGGACACATCTAAGACAATGGGGTCTCAGACAGGTGCCACGTCTGAAACAACAGGGACTGACACAGTAGATATATCTGAAACAAAAGGGACAGAGACAGTGGACATGTCTGAGACAACAGTCGTTGAGAACGTGGACATGACTGAGACAAACGGGACTGAAAAATGGGACGTCTGAAATAATATGGACTGAGACTATGGAAACATGTGAAACAACAGGGACTGAGACCGTGGATATATCTAAAACAACAGGGACTGAGACAGTGGACAAGTCTAAGAAAAAAAGGGAGAGAGACAGTGGCCATGTCTGATACAGCTGCGATTAAGAGCCTGTTCATGTCTGAGAAAACGGGGACTCGGATAGTGGGCATGTCTCAAACAACACACATATCTGATAAAACAGGATCTGAGAACATTGACATTCATGAAACAACCCAGACAGAGATATTGGACATGTGTGAAACAACTGCAACTGAGACTGTGGTCATGTCTGAACCAACAGGGACTGAGACAGTGGACATGTCTGAGACAACAGGGTTTGAGACATGCACATGTCTGAGAAAACAGGGACTGAGACAGTGGACCCATCAGAGACAGCAGGGACTGACACAGTGGACATGTCTTAGAAAATAGGGATTTAGAGAGTGGACAAATCTAAGACAATGGGGAATCAGACAGGCGACATATCTGAAACAACAGGGACTGAGTCAGTAGATATATGTGAAACAACAGGGACTGAGATAGTGAACATATATGAGACTACAGGAAATGAGACACTGGACATGTCTGAGAATACAGGGACTAAGACAGTGGATATGTCTGAAAAAACAGGAAGTGAGACTGTAGATATATCTGAAACAACAGGGACTGAGACAGTGGACATGTCTGAGACAACAGTCACTGAGAACTTGGACATGACTGAGACAACAGGGACTGAGAAATGGGACATGGCTGAGACAATACGGAATGAGTCAGTGGAAAAGTGTGAAACAACAGGGACTGAGACAGTGGATATGCCTAAAACAACAGGGACTGAGACAGTGGACAATTCTGAGACAAAAGGGAGAGAGTCAGTGGACATGTCTGATACAACTACGAGTAAGAGCCTGTTCATGTCTGATACAACGGGGACTCTGACAGTGAACATGTCTGAGACAACAAAAATATCTGATAACACAGTTTATGAGAGCATCGACATATCTGAGTCAACAGGGACTGAGACACTGGACATATATGAAACAACTGCGACTGAAACAGTGGTCATGTGTGAGCCAACAAAGACTGAGACAGTAGACATGTCTCAGACACCAGGCACTGAGACCTTGGACATGTCTGAGACAACAGGGACTGAGACACGGGACATGTCTGAGACAATAGTGAGTGAGACATTGGACAAGTGTGAAACAACCGGAAATGAGACAGTGGACATGTATGAGACAAAAGGGACTGAGACAGTGAACATGTCTGAGTCAAGTGGGTTGAGACCATGGACATGTCTGAGATAACAGGGCCTGAGAAAGTGGAAACGTCGGAAACAACAGTGGACATGTCTGAGAGAACAGAGTTCAAGACAGTGTACCTGTATGAGACAATAGCGACTGACACAGTTGATATGTCTTCACCAGTGGACAACTCCTGTCTGTGATGACAGTGACTGAGACAGTGGACACATCTGAGACAACAGGGAATGAGACAGTGCACACATCTGCGACAACCAGGACTGAGACTGCACATGTCTGAGACAACAGGGACTGAGACATTGGAAATGGCTGAGAAAACAGGGACTGAGACCGTGGACATGTCTGAACAACAGGGAATGACACAGTGGACATGTGGGAGACAACGGAAACTGACATATTTTAAATGTCTCAGACAACAGGGACTGAGACAGTGGACATGTCTGACAAAACAGGGAATGAGACATTGCACATTTCTTTAACAACAGGGACTGAGACAGTGGACATGTCTAATACAGCACACATGTCTGTGACAACAGTGTCTGAGACCATGGACATGTGTAAGACAACAGGGACTGAGACAGTGGACATGTGTGAAACAACTGGGACTGAGACAGATGTCATGTCTCAGACAACAGGGATTGAGACACGGTACACGTCAGAGAGAACAGGGACTTAGACAGTGGCCATGTCTGAGGCAACGGGACTGAGACACTGGACATGTCTGATAGATAGGGAATCAGACTTTGGAAATGTCTGAGCCTGAAGTGACTCAGACACTGGACATATCTGAGACAACCGGGAATGAGACTTTGGACATGTCTGAGACAACAGGGACAGAGACATTGGAAATGCCTGAGACTACAGGGACTGAGACAGTGGACATGTCTGAGAAAATAAGGACTTAGAGAGTGGACACATCTAAGACAATGGGGACTCAGACAGGCGACATGTCTGAAACAATGGTGATTGAAACAGTAGGTACATGTGGAACAACAGGGACTGAGAGAGTGGACATATCTGAGACAACAGGAACAGAGACAGTGGACATGTCTGAGACCAAAGGGACTGACACAGTGGATATGTCTGAAACAACAGGGACTGACATAGTGAACATATCTGAGACTACAGAAATTGAGACAGTGGACATATCTGAGACCACAGAGACTGAGACACTGGATATGTGTAAAAATACGAAGGGTGAGATTTTAGATATATCTGACACAACAGGAAATGAGACAGTGGGCATGTCTGGAACAACAGAGACAGAGACTGGGGACATGTCAGAGACAACAGGCACTGAGACCTTGGACATGTCTGAGACAACAGGGACTGAGACATAAGACATATCTGAGACAATAGGGAGTGAGGCAGTGGACAAGTGTAAAACAACAGGGAATGGGACAGTGGACATGTATGAGACAAAAGGGACTGAGATCCTGGACATGTCTGAGTCAAGAGGGTTGAGACCATGGACATGTCTGAGATAACTGGGACTGAGACAGTGGACACGAAGAAGACAACAGTGGACATGTCTGAGAGATCAGGGTTTGAAAGAGTGTACCTGTCTGAGACAATACCGACTGACACAGTTGACATGTCTTCACCAGTGGACAAGACCTGTCTGTGATGACAGTGACTGAGACAGTGGACACATGTGAGACAACAGGGACTGAGACAGGGGACACATCTGAGACAACCAGGACTGAGACTTTGCACATGTCTGAGACAACAGGGACTGAGACCTTGGAAATGCTTGAGACAACAGGGACTGAGACCGTGGACATGTCTGAACAACAGGGAATGACACAGTGGACATGTCTGGGACAACAGGACCTGAGGCGTTTTAAATGTCTGAGATAACCAGTATGGAGACAGTGGACATATCTGAGACAACACTGACTGAGAGAGTGGACATGTCTGAGACAAAAGGGACTTAGAATGTGGACACATCTAAGAAAATGGGGACTCAGACAGGCGACATATCTGAAACAACGGGGAAGGAGACAGTAAATATATCTGAAAGAACATGGACTGATACAGACGATATGGCTGAGTCAAAAGGCACTGAGAACTTGGACATGTCTGAGAAAACAGGGACTGAGACAGGGGACATGGCTGAGACAGTAGGGACTGAGACAGTGGAAAAGTGTGAAACAACACGGAATGAGACAGTGGAAAGTTCTGAGACAGAAGGGACTGAGACAGGGGACATGTCTGAGACAATAGGGTTTGAGAACATGGACATGTCTGAGAAAACAGGTACTGAGACAGTGGACACGTCAGAGACAACAGGGATGAGACACTGGACATGTCTGATAAAATACGGACTTAGAGAGTGGACACATCCAACACAATGGGAACTCAGACAGGAGACATGTCTGCAACAACAGTGACAGAGGCAGTAGATATATATGAAACAACAGGGACTGAGACAGTGGACATATCTGAGACAACAGGGACAGAGACAGTCTACATGTCTGAGACAATAGGGACTGAGACAGTGGACATGTCTGAGACAACAGGTACTGAGACAGTGGACATGTCTGAAACAACAGGGACTGAGCGAGTGGACCCGTCTGAGACAGCACACATATCTGTAACAACAGGGTCTGAGGCCATGGACATGTCTGAGACAACAGGGACTGAGACATTTGACATGTGTGAAACAACTGCGACTGAGACAGTGGTCATGTCTGAGACAATAGGGACTGAGACAGTGGACACATCGGAGACAACAGGGACTGAGACAGTGGACATGTCTGAGACAACAGGGACTAACACAGTGTACATGTCTGATACAACTGCAAATAAGAGCGTGTTCATGTCTGAGACAACGGGGACAGAGAAAGGCCACATGTCTGAAACAACAGGGAATGAGACAATAGATATATCTGAAACAGCAGGGAATGAGACTGTTGACATTTTTGAGACAACAGGGACTGTGACAGTGGACATGCCTGACACAATAGTGATTGAGACAGTGGACATCGCTGAGACAACACACATCTGTGACAACAGGGTCTGAGACCATGGACATATCTGAGACAACAGGGACTGAGTCAGGGGACATGTGTGAAACAACTGGGACCGAGACACTGTTCATGTCTGAGACTACAGGGATTGAGACAAGCTACACGTCAGAGACAATAGGGACTGAGACATTTGACATGTCTGATGCAAAGGGGAATGTGATCTTGTACATGTCTGAGACAACAGGGAATCAGACATTGGAAGTGCCTGAGACTTCAGGGACTGAGACTGTGGACATGTCTGAGTCAAGAGGATTGAGACCATGTACATGTCTAAGAAAAAAGGGACTGAGAAAGTGGACAGGTCGAAGACAACTGTGGACATTTCTGAGAGAACGGGGTTCAAGACAGTGTACTTGTCTGAGACAATATCGACGGAGACAGTTGATATGTCTTCACCAGTGGACAAGTCCTGTCTGTGATGACAGTGACCGAGACAGTGGACAATTCTGAGACATGGACTGATACAGACGACATGGCTGAGTCAAAAGGCACTGAGAACTTGGACATGTCTGAGACAACAGGGACTGAGACAGTATACACATCTGAGACAACCAGGACTGAAACAGTGGACATATCTGAGACAACAAGGTGTGTGACATTGGAAATGCCTCAGGGACTGAGACCATGGACATGTGTGAATAACAGGGACTGACACAGTGGACATATCTGTAACAACGGGAACTGAGACCTTTTAAATGTCTGAGATAACAGGGTCTGAGAGAATGGACATGTATGAGACAGCCCTGACTGAGACAGTGGACATGTCTGAGACAACAGGGACTTAGAGTGTGGACACATCTAAGAAAATGGGGACTCAGACAGGCGACATGTCTGAAACAACACGAACTGAGAAAGTAGATATATCGGAAAGAACAGGGACTGAGAAAGTGGACATGTCTGAGACAACAGGCATTGAGACCTTGGACATGTCTGAGACAACAAGGACTGAGACAGCGGAAATGCCTTAGACATTTGGGACTGAGCTGGTGGACAAGTGTGAAACAACAGGGAATTAGAGAGTGGACATTTCTGAGAAAAAAGGGACTGAGACAGTGGACATGTATGAGTCAACAGGGTTTGAGACCATGGACATGTATGAGACAACAGGGACTGAGACAGTGGACAGGGCTGAGACAATATCCACTGAGACAGTGGACAAGTGTGAAACAACAAGGAATGAGACAATGGACATATCTGAGACAACAGGGACTGAGACAGTGGACACGTCTGAGTCAACACGGTTAGAGTCAGTGGACCTGTCTGAGACAAAACAGGCTGAGACAGTTGACATGTCTTAGCCAGTGTACAAGTCCTGTGTGAGATGACAGGGACTGAGACATTGGACACATCTGAGACAACAGGGACTCAGACAGTCGTCAAATCTGACACAAGCAAGACTGAGACTGTGGACATATCTGGGACAACAGGGATTGAGAAAGTGGACACATCTGAGACAACAGGGACTGAAACTTTGGATATGTCTGAAACAACAGGGACTGAGACAGTGGACATGTGTGAGAAAACAGGGACTGAGAGAGTGGACATGTCTGAGGAACAGAGACTGAGACCTTGGACCTTGGACAGGTCTGAGACATCAGGAAATCAGACATTGGAAATGTCTGAGACTGAATGCAGTCAGACACGGGACATATCTGAGATAACCGGGACTGTGACTTTGGACATGTGTGAGACAACAGGGACTGAGACACTAGAAATGCCTGAGACTACAGGGACTGAGACTGTGGACATGTCTGAACAACAGGGAATGACACAGTGGACATGTCTGAGACAATGGCTACTGAGACCTTTTAAATATCTGAGACAACAGGGAATGAGACAGTGGACATGTCTGAAAGAACAAGGATTGAGACAGTGGACATGTCTGAGACACCAGGTACTGAGATCTTGGACATGTCTGCAACAAGAGGGGCTCAGACAGTAGATATATGTGAAACAACAGGGACTCAGACAGTGGACATATCTGAGACAACAGGGACAGAGACAATGGACATGTCTGAGACCAAAGGGACTGACACAGTGGATATGTCTGAAACAACAGGGACTGCGAAAGTGAACATATCTGAGACTACCGGGAATGAGACAGTGGACATGTCTGAGAATACAGAAACTAAGACAGTGGATATGTCTGAAAAAAAAAAAAAGGAAGTGAGACTGTACCTATATCTGAAACAACAGGGAATGAGACAGTGGACAATTCTGAGACAACAGAGACTGATACAGTGGACATTTCTGACAAAACAAGAACTGAGACAGTGGACATATCTGAAACAACAGGGACTGAGACAGTGGATATGTCTGATATAGCACACATATCTGTGACATCAGGTTCTGAGACCATGGACATGTCTGAGACAACAGGGACTGAGACAGTGGACATGTGTGAAACAACTGTGATTGAGACTGTTGTCATGTCTGAGCCAACAGGGACTGAGACAGTGGACATGTCTGAGGCAACAGGGTTTGAGAACATGGACATGTCTGACACAACAGGGACTGAGACAGTGAACCCATCAGAGACAAAAGGGACTGAGACAGTGGACATGTCTGAGAAAATAGGGACTTAGAGAGTGGACACATCTAAGACAATGGGAACTCAGACAGGCGACATGTCTGAAACAACAGGGACTGAGACAGTAGATATATGTGAAACAACAGGGACTGAGACAGTGGACATATCTGAGACAACAGGGACAGAGAGAGTGGACATGTCTGAGACCAAAGTAAATGAAACTGTGGATATCTCTGAAACAACAGGGACTGACATATTGGACATATCTGAGACTACAGGGACTGAGACATTGGACATGTCTGAGACCACAGGGTCTGAGACAGTGGATATGTATGAAAATACAGGAATTCAGACTGTAGATATATCTGAAAAAACAGGAAATGAGACAGTGGACATGTCTGAAACAACAGGGACTGAGACAGTGGACATGTCCGATACAGCACACATATCTGTGACAACAGGGTGTGAGACTATGGATATATGTCAGACAACAGGGACTGAGACAGTGGACATGTGTGAAACAACTGGAACTGAGACAGAGGTCATGTGTGAGCTAACTGGGATTGAGAGAGTGTACACGTGGGAGACAACAGGGACTGAGAGAGTGGACATGTCTGAGGCAACGGGGACTAAGACCTTGGACATAACCGAGACAACAGGGAATCAGACATTGGAAATGTCTGAGAATGCAGTGACTCAGACACTGGACATATCTGAGACAACCGGGACTGAGAGTTTGGACATGTCTGAGACAACGGGTACTGAGGCCTTTTAAATGTCTGAGGTAACAGGAACTGAGACAGTGGACATGTCTGAGACAACAGTGACTTAGGCAGTAGACATGTCTGAGACAAAAGGGACTTAGAGCGTGGACACATCTAAGACAATGGGTACTCAGACAGGCGACATGTCTGAAACAACAGGGACTGAGACAGTAGATATATTTGAAATAACATGGGCTGAGAAAGTGGACATGTCTGAGACAACAGGCAATGAGAACTTGGACATGACTGAGAACACGGACTGAGAAATGGGACATGGCTGAGACAATACAGACTGAGACAGTGGAAAAGTGTGAAACAACAGGGACTTAGACAGTGGATATTTCTAAAACAACAGGGACTGAGACAGTGGACAAGTGTGGGACAAAAGAGAAACAGTGGCCATGTCTGATAAAACTGCGAATAAGAGCCTGTTCATGTCTGAGACAACGGGGACTCAGACAGTGGACATGTCTCCGACAAAACACTTATCTGATAAAACAGGGACTGAGACTATGGACATGTCTGAGACAACAGGGACTGAGACATTGGAGATGTGTGAAACAACTGTGACTGAGACAGTGGTCATGTCCGAACCAACAAGGACTGAGACAGTGGACATGTCTGAGACACCAAGTACTGAGACTTTGGACATGTCTGCAACAACATGGACTCAGACAGTAGATATATGTGAAACAAGAGGGGCTGAGAGAGTGGACATGTCTGAGAACAAAGGGACTGACCCAGTGTATATGTCTGAAACAACAGTGACTGAGATAGTGAACCTATCTGAGACTACAGGGAATGAGACAGTGGACATGTCTGAGAATACAGGGACTAAGACAGTGGATATGTCTGAAAAAACAGGGAGTGAGACTGTAGATATATCTGAAACAACGGGGAATGAGACAGTGGACAATTCTCAGACAACAGAGACTGAGAGAGTGGACATGTCTGACAAAACAGGGGCTGAGACAGTGGACATATCTGAAACAACAGGGACTGAGACAGTGGACATGTCTGATACAGCACACATATCTGTGACAACAGGGTCTGAGACCATGGACATGTCTGAGAAAACAGGGAATGAGAAGTTGGACATGTGTGAAACAACCGTGAATGAGACTGTTGTCATGTCTGAGCCAACAGGGACTGAGACAGTGGACATGTCTGAGACAACAGGGTTTGAGAACATGGACATGTCTGACACAACAGGGACTGAGACAGTGAACCCATCAGAGACAACAGGGACTGAGACAATGGACATGTCTGAGAAAATAGGGACTTAGAGAGTGGACACATCTAAGACAATGGGGACTCAGACAGGTGACATGTCTGAATAAACAGGGAATGAGACAGGAGATATAACTGAAACAACAGGGACTGACACAGTGGACATATCTGAGACAACAGGGACTGAGTCAGTGGACATGTCTGAGACAACAGGCACTGAGAACTTGGACATGACTGAAAAAAACAGTGACTGAGAAATGGGATATGTCTGAGCCAAGAGGGACTGAGACAGTGGACATGTGTGAAACAACATTCACTGAGACCTGCACATGTCCGAGATAACACGGCCTGAGACACGGGACATGTCTGAGACAATAGGGAGTGAGACAGTGGAGAAGTGTGAAACAAAAGGGAATGGGAGAGTGGACATGTCTGAGACAAAGGTGACTGAGACAGTGCACATGTCTGAGTCAAGAGAGTTTAGTCCATGGACATGTCTGAGATAACAGGTACTGAGACAGTGGAAATGTCAGAGACAACAGTGTACATGTCTGAGAGAATAGGGTTTGAGACAATGTACCTGTCTGAGACAATAGCGACTGACACAGTTGACATGACTTCACCAGTGGACAAGTCCTATCTGTGATGACAGTGACTGAGACAGTGGACACATCTGAGACAACAGGGACTGAGACAGTGGACACATCTGAGACAACCAGGACTGAGACAGTGGAGATATGTGAGACAACAGTGACTGAGACATTGTAAATGCCTGAGAGAACAGGGACTGAGACCGTGGACATGTCTGTACAACAGGGACTGACACAGTGGACAGGTCTGAACCAACGGGAACTGAGACCTATTAAATGTCTGAGATAACAGGGACTAAGACAGTGGACATGTATGACACAACCCTGACTGAGGCAGTGGACATGTCTGAGACAAGGAGGAACTCAGATTGTGGACACATCTAAGACAATGGGGACCCAGACAGGCAACATGTCTGAAACAACAGGGACTAAGACAGTAGATAAATCTGAAAGAACAGGGACTGAGACAGTGGACATGTCTGAGACCACAGCGAATGACACAGTGGATATGTCTGAAACAAAAGGGACTGAGACAGTGGACATGTCTGACACAATAGGGACTGAGGTAGTGGACATGTCTGAGACAACAGGGAGTTAGAGTGTGGAGACATCTAAGACATTGGGGACTCAGACAGGCGACATGTCTGAAACAACAGGGACTGAGACAGTAGATATATCTGAAAGAACAGGGACTGAAACAGTAGACATGTCTGAGACTACAGGCACTGAGACCTTGGATATGTCTGAGACAACAAGGACTGAGACAGCAGAAATGCCTGAGTCAACAGGGTTTGAGACCATGGACATGTCTGAGACAACAGGGACTGAAACAGTGCACATGGCTGAGACAACAGGCACTGAGACAGTGAACAAGTGTGGAACAACAGGGAATGAGAAAATGGACATATCTGAGACAACAGGGACTGAGACAGTGGACACATCTGAGTCAACACGGTTATATTCAGTGGACCTGTCTGAGACAACAGAGGCTGAGACAGTTGACATGTCTTAGCGAGTGGACAAGTCCTGTGTGAGATGACAGAGACTGAGACAGTGGACAATTCTTATACAACAGGGACTCTGACAGTGGTCATATCTGAGACAACCAGGACTGTGACAGTGTACATATCTGAGACAACAGGGACTGAGACAGTAGACATGTCTGAGACAACAGGGACTGAAAAAGTGGATATGTCTCAAACTACAGGGATTGACAGTGGACATGTGGGAGGCAACAAGGACTGAGACTGTGGAAATGTTTGATACAACTGTGAATAAGAGTGTGTTCATGACTGAGACATTGGGGACTGAGACAGACGACATATCTGAGAACAACAGTGATTGAGACAGGAGATATATTGGAGAAAACAGGTACTGAGACTGTGGACATGTCTGAGACAACAGGGACTGAGACAGCGGACATGTCTGAGACAACAGTGACTTAGACAGTGGACATGTCTGAGACTACAGGCACTGAGACCTTGGATATGTCTGAGACAACAAGGACTGAGACAGCGGAAATGCCTGAGTCAACAGGGTTTGAGACCATGGACATGTCTGAGACAACAGGGACTGAAACAGTGCACATGGCTGAGACAACAGGCACTGAGACAGTGAACAAGTGTGGAACAACAGGGAATGAGAAAATGGACATATCTGAGACAACAGG
The DNA here is from genome assembly GCA_009823505.1 of Rhizomys pruinosus. Taxonomy (NCBI): domain Eukaryota; kingdom Metazoa; phylum Chordata; class Mammalia; order Rodentia; family Spalacidae; genus Rhizomys; species Rhizomys pruinosus. The sequence goes on along the minus strand of VZQC01011341.1, from coordinate 7,536,992 downwards.
GACTGAGACAGTGGACACATCTGAGTCAACACGGTTATATTCAGTGGACCTGTCTGAGACAACAGAGGCTGAGACAGTTGACATGTCTTAGCGAGTGGACAAGTCCTGTGTGAGATGACAGAGACTGAGACAGTGGACAATTCTTATACAACAGGGACTCTGACAGTGGTCATATCTGAGACAACCAGGACTGTGACAGTGTACATATCTGAGACAACAGGGACTGAGACAGTAGACATGTCTGAGACAACAGGGACTGAAAAAGTGGATATGTCTCAAACTACAGGGATTGACAGTGGACATGTGGGAGGCAACAAGGACTGAGACTGTGGAAATGTTTGATACAACTGTGAATAAGAGTGTGTTCATGACTGAGACATTGGGGACTGAGACAGACGACATATCTGAGAACAACAGTGATTGAGACAGGAGATATATTGGAGAAAACAGGTACTGAGACTGTGGACATGTCTGAGACAACAGGGACTGAGACAGCGGACATGTCTGAGACAACAGTGACTTAGACAGTGGACATGTCTGAGACTACAGGCACTGAGACCTTGGATATGTCTGAGACAACAAGGACTGAGACAGCGGAAATGCCTGAGTCAACAGGGTTTGAGACCATGGACATGTCTGAGACAACAGGGACTGAAACAGTGCACATGGCTGAGACAACAGGCACTGAGACAGTGAACAAGTGTGGAACAACAGGGAATGAGAAAATGGACATATCTGAGACAACAGGGACTGAGACAGTGGACACATCTGAGTCAACACGGTTATATTCAGTGGACCTGTCTGAGACAACAGAGGCTGAGACAGTTGACATGTCTTAGCGAGTGGACAAGTCCTGTGTGAGATGACAGAGACTGAGACAGTGGACAATTCTTATACAACAGGGACTCTGACAGTGGTCATATCTGAGACAACCAGGACTGTGACAGTGTACATATCTGAGACAACAGGGACTGAGACAGTAGACATGTCTGAGACAACAGGGACTGAAAAAGTGGATATGTCTCAAACTACAGGGATTGACAGTGGACATGTGGGAGGCAACAAGGACTGAGACTGTGGAAATGTTTGATACAACTGTGAATAAGAGTGTGTTCATGACTGAGACATTGGGGACTGAGACAGACGACATATCTGAGAACAACAGTGATTGAGACAGGAGATATATTGGAGAAAACAGGTACTGAGACTGTGGACATGTCTGAGACAACAGGGACTGAGACAGCGGACATGTCTGAGACAACAGTGACTTAGACAGTGGACAAATCTAAAACAATGGGGATTCAGACAGGGGGCATGTCTGAAACAACAGGGACTGAGACAGTAGTTATACCTGAAACAACAGGGTCTGAGACAGTGGACATGTCTGTGTTACAGGGACTGAGACATTGGGCATGTCTGACACAACAAGGATTGAGACAGTGGACATGTCTGAATCAGCAGGTATTGAGACAGTGGACATGTTTGAGACAACAGGTACTGAGACATTGGACATGTCTGACACAACAAGGACTGAGACAGTGGACATGTCTGAGACCACAGCGAGTGACACAGTGGATATATCTAAAACAACAGTGACTGAGAAAGAGGACATGTCTGAGACAACAGGGACTGAGAGTCTGGACATGTCTAATACAAATGTGAATTAGAGCGTGTTCATGTCTGAAAGAATGGGGACAGAGACAGGCCACATGTCTGAAACAACAGGGAGTGAGTCAGTAGATATATCTGAAACAACATGGACTGAGACAATGGACATGTGTGAAACAAAAGGGACTGAGACATTGGACATGTCGGACACAACAGGGACTGAGACAGTGAACATGTCTGAAACAACACTGACTGAGAAAGTGGACATGTCTGAGACAGCACACATATATGGGACAATAGGGTCTGAGCCCATGGATATGTCTTAGTCAACAGTGTCTGAGACAATGGACATGTGTGAAGCAACAGGGACTGAGACAGAGTTCATGCCTGAGACAACAGGGACTGAGACATTGGACATGTCTGACTCAAGAGGGACTGAGAGCTTGGACATGTCTCTGACAACAGGGAATCAGACATTGGAAATGTCTGAGTCTGCAGGCACTCAGACACTGGATATATCTGTGACAACCGGGACTTAGACTTTGGACATGTCTGAGACAACAGGGACTGAGACCTTGGAAAAGCCTGAAAAAACAGGGACTGAGACTGTGGACATGTCTGAACAACAGGGACTGACACAGTGGACATGTTTGGGACAATGGGACTGAAACCTTTGACATGTCTGAGACAACAGGGGCTGAGACAGTGGACATGTCTGAAACAGTAGGGACTGAGACTGTGGACATGTGTGAGACAACAGGGACTTAGAGCGTGGACACATCTAAGACAATGGGGACTCAGACAAGCGAAATGTCTGCAAGAACTGGGCCTGAGACAGTAGATATATCAGAAAGGACAGAGAGTGAGACAGTGGACATATCTGAGACAACAGGGACTGACACAGGGGACATGGCTCTGACATTAGGGACTGAGACAGTGGAAAAGTGTGAAACAACAGGGAATGAGACAGTGGACATGTCTGAGACAAAAGGGACTGAGACATTGGACATGTCTGATTCAACAGTGTTTGAGAACATGGACATGTCTGAGACAACAGGAACTGAGACAGTGGACATGTTGGAGACAACAGGGACTGAGACAGTGGACATGTCTGAGACAATAGGGACTTAGAGAGGGGACACATCTAAGACAATGGGGGACTCAGACAGGCAACATGTCTGAAACAACAGGGACTGAGGCAGTAGACATATCTGAGACAACAGGGAACAAGACAGTGGACAACACAAATATCTATGACAACAGGGACTGAGACCATGGACATGTCTTAGACATCAGGGACTGAGACAGGGGACATGTGTGAAACAACTGGGACTGAGACAGAGTTCATGTCTGAGTCAACAGGGATTGAGACAGGGTACACATCAGAGACAACAGGGACTGAGACAGTGGACATGACTGACCCAACTGGGACTGCCTACTTGTACATGTCAGGCAACAGGGAATCAGACATTGGAAATGTCTGAGACTGCAGTGACTCAGACACTGGACATATCTGAGACAACAGGGTCTGAGACTTTGGAAATGTCTGAGAAAACAGGGACTGAGACATTGGAAATGCCTGAAACTACAGGGACTGAGACCGTGGACATGTCTGAGCAACAGGGAATGACACAGTGGTCATGTCTGAGACAACGGCTACTGAGACCTTTTAAATGTCTGAGATAACAGGGACTGAGACAGTGGACATGTCTGAGGCAACAGTGACTGAGACAGTAGACATGTCTGAGACAAAAGGGACTTAGAGCGTGGCCACATCTAAGACAATGGGGACTCAGAGAGGCGACATGTCTGAAACAACAGGGACTGAGAAAGTAGATATATCTGAAACAACAGGGACTGAGACAGTGGACATGTCTGAGACAACCCTCACTGACAAATTGGACATGACTGAGACAACAGGGATTGAAAAATGGGACATGGCTGAGACTATATGGACTGAGAAAATGGAAAAGTGAGAAAAAACAGGAACTGAGACAGTGGATATGTCTAAAACTACAGGGACTACTCAGACTGTGGACTAGTCTGAGACAAAAGGAAGAGAGACAGTGGATATGTCTAAAACAACAGGGACTAAGACAGTGGACAAGTCTGAGACAAAAGGGAGAGAGACAGTGGACATGACTGAGACAACAGGGACTGAGACATTGGATATGTGTGAAACAAGAGTGACTTAGATTGTGGCATTATCTGAGACAGCAGGCACTGATACCTTGGACATGTCTAAGACAACAGGGACTGAGACACGGGACATGTCTGAGACAATAGGGAGTGAGACCATGGACAACTTTGAAACAACAGGGAATTGACAGTGGAAATGTCTGAGACAAAAGGGACTGAGACAGTGGACATGTCTGAGTCAAGAGGATTGAGACCATGGACATGTCTGATATAACAGGGACTGAGACAGTGGACAGGTCGGAGACAACAGTGGACATGACTGAGAGATCAGGGTTTGAGACAGTGTACCTGTCTGAGACAATAGCGATGGAGACAGTTGACATGTCTTCACCAGTTGACAAGTCCTGTCTGTGATCACAGTGAATGAGACAGTAGACACATCTGAGACAACAGGGACTGTGACAATGGACACATCTGAGACAACCAGGACTGAGACAGTGGACATATCTGAGACAACAGGGACTGAAACATTGGAAATGCCTGAGATAACAGGACTGAGACCCTGGACATGTCTGAACAACAGGGACGAACACAGTAGAAATGTCTGTAACAACGGGAGCTGAGATCTTTTAAATGTCTGAGATAACAGGGACTGAGAGTGGACATGTATGGTACAACCCTGACTGAGATAGTGGACATGTCTGAGACAACAGGGAGTTAGAGGGTGGACACATCTAAGACAATGGGGACTCAGACAGGTGACATATCTGAAATAACAGGAACTGAGACAGTAGATATATATGAAAGAACAGGGACTGAGAGAGTGAACATGTCTGAAACAACAGGCACTGAGACCTTGGATATGTCTGAGACGACAAGGACTGAGACAGCGGACATGCCTGTGACAATTGGGCCTGAGACAGTGGACAAGTGTGAAACAACAGGGAATTATACAGTGGATATGTCTGAGACAAAAGGGACTGAGACAGTGGACATGTCTGATACAACTGCGAGTAACAGCAGGTTCATGCCTGAGACAACAGGCACTCGGACAGTGGACATGTCTGAGACAACACACATATCTGATAAAACCGGGTCTGAGACCATCGACATGTCTGAGACAAGAGGGACTGAGACATTGAACATGTGTGAAACAACTGCGACTGAGACTGTGGTCATGTCTGAGACAACAGGCACTGAGACCTTCGACATGTCTGAGACAACAGGGACTGAGACACGGCACATGTCTGAGACAATAGGGAGTGAAACAGTGGACAAGTGTGAAACAATGGGGAATGGGACAGTGGACATGTCTGAGACAAAAGGGACTGAGCCCGTGGACATGTCTGAGTCAAGAGGATTGAGACCATGGACATGTCTGAGATAACAGGGACTGAGACAGTGGACAGGTTAGAGACAACAGTGGACATATCTGAGAGAACAGGGTTCGAGACAATGTACCTGTCTGAGACAATAGCGATGGAGACAGTTGACATGTCTTCACCAGTGGACAAGTCCTGTCTGTGATGACAGTGAATGAGACATTGGACACATCTGAGACAACAGGGACTTAGACAGTGGACATATCTGAGACAACAGGGACTGAGACATTGGAAATGCCTGAGATAACAGGGACTGAGACCGTGGACATGTCTGAAAAGCAGGGACAAACACAGTGGACATGTCTTTAACAACGGGAACTGAGATCTTTTAAATGTCTGAGATTACAGGGATTGAGAGAGTGGACATGTATGAGACAAACCTGACTGAGATAGTGGACATGTCTGAGACAACAGGGAGTTAGAAGATGGACACATTTAAGAAAATGGGGACTCAGACAGGCGACATGTCTGAAACAACAGGAACTGAGACAGTAGATATATCCGAAAAGACAGGGACTGAGACAGTGGACATGTCTGAGACAACAGGCGCTGAGACCATGGACATGTCTGAGACAAAACGGACTGAGACAGTAGGACATGTCTGAGTCAAGAAGATTGAGACCATGGACATGTCTGAATTAACAGGGACTGAGACAGTGGACAGGACGGAGACAACAGTGGACATGTCTGAGAGAACAGGGTTCGAGACAGTATCTGTCTGAGACAATAGTGACAGAGGCAGTTGACATGTCTTCACCAGTGGACAAGTCCTGTCTGTGATGACAGTGAATGAAACAGTGGACACATCTGAGACAACAGGGACTGAGACAGTGGACATATCTGAGACAACCAGGAATGAGACAGCAGACATGCCTGTGACAATTGGGCTTGAGACAGTGGACAAGTGTGAAACAATAGGTATTTATACAGTGGATATGTCTGAGACAAAAGGGACTGAGACGGTGGACATGTCTGTGTCAAAAGGGGTTGAGACCATGGATATGTCTGAGACAACAGGGACTGAAACAGTGGAAATGGCTGAGACAACAGGCACTGAGACAGTGGACAAGTGTGAAACAACAGGGAATGAGACAATGGACATATCTGAGACAACAGGGACTTAGACAGTGGAAACGTCTGAGTCAACACAGTTAGAGTCAGTGGACCTGTCTGAGACAACAGATTCTGAGGCAGTTGACATGTCTGAGCCAGTGGACAAGTCCTGTGGGAGATGACAGCAACTGAGACATTGGACACATCTGAGACAACAAGGACTCAGACAGTGGTCACATCTGAGACAACCAGGACTGAGACAGAGGACGTATCTGAGACAACAGGGAGTGAGACAGTGGACATGTCTGAGGCAACGGGGACTGAGACCTTGGACATGTCTGAGACAACAGGGAATCAGACATTGGAAATGTCTGAGAGTACAGGCACTCAGACACTGGACATATCTGAGACAACCGGGACTGAGACTTGGACATGCCTGAGACAACAGGGACTGAGACATTGGAAATGCCTGAGACAACAGGGACTGAGACCGTGGACATATCTGAACAACAGGGACTGACACAGTGGACATGTCTGAAACAATGGGAACTGAGACATTTTTAATGTCTGACATAACAGGGACTGAGACAATGGACATATATGAGACGATCCTGACTGAGACAGTGGACATGTCTGAGACAACAGGGACTTAGAGTGTAGACACATCTAAGACAATGGGGACTCAGACAGGCGACATTTCTGAAACAACAGGGACTGAGACAGTAGATATATCTGAATGAACAGGGACTGAGACAGTGGACATGTCTGAGACAACAGGCACTGAGAACTTGGACAGGTCTGAGACAACAAGGACTGAGACAGCGTTCATGCATGAGACAATTGGGACTGAGACAGTAGACATATCTGAGACAACAGGGAATGAGACAGTGGACATGTCTGACACAACAGGGACTGAGACAGTGGACATGTCTGAAACAACACTGACTGAGACAGTGGACATGTCTGAGACAGCACACATATATGTGTCAACAGGGTCTGAGCCCATGGATATTTCTGAGTCAACAGTGACTGAGACAATGGACATGGGTGAAACAACAGGGAATGAGACAGAGTTCATGTCTGAGACAACAGGGACTGAGGCATTGGACATGTCTGACTCAAGAGGGACTGAGAGCTTGGACATGTCTGAGATAACAGTTAATCAGACATTGGAAATGTCAGAGTCTGCAGACACTCAGACACTGGATATATCTGAGACAACCGGGACTGAGACTTTGGACATGTCTGAGACAACAGGGACTGAGATATTGGAAATGCCTGAGACAACATTGACTGAAATGTGGACATGTCCGAACAACAGTGACTTACATAGTGGACATGTTTGAGACAATAGGAACTGAGACGTTTTACATGTCTGAGATAACAGGGGCTGAGACAGTGGACATGTCTGAGACAATACTGACTGAAACTGTGGACATATGTGAGACAACAGGGACTTAGAGCATGGACACATCTAAGACAATGGGGACTCAGGCGAAATGTCTGAAAGAACAGGGCCTGAGACAGTAGATATATCTGAAAGAACAGGGACTGAGACAGTGGACATGTCTGAGACAACAGGCACTGAGACCTTGGACATGCCTGAGAGAAAAGGAACTGAGACAAGTGACATGGCTGAGAAAGTAGGGACTGAGACAGTGGAAATGTGGGAAACAACAGGGAATGAGACAGTGGACATTTCTGAGACAAAAGGGACTGAGACAATTGACATGTCTGAGTCAACAGGGTTTGAGAACATGGACATGTCTGAGACAACAGGGACTGAGACAGTGGACATGTCGGAGACAAAAGGGACTGAGACAGTTGACATGTCTGAGACAAAAGGGACTTAGAGAGTGGACACATCTAAGACAATGTGGACTCAGACAGGCGACATGTTTGAAAAAATAGGGACAGAGATAGATATATGTGAAAAACCAGGGACTGAGACAGTGGACATGTCTGAGACAACAGGCATTGTGAGCTTTGATATGTCTGAGACGACAGGGACTGAGACAGGGGACATGGCTGAGACAATAAGGACTGAGACAATGGAAACGTGTGAAACAACAGGGTATGAGACAGTGGACATGTCTGAGACAAAAGGGACTGAGACAGTGGACATGTCTGAGACAACAGGGACTGAGACAATGGACATGTCTGAGACAATAGGGACTTAGAGAGTGGACACATCTAAGACAATGGGGACTCAGGCGACATGTCTGATAAAGCAGGGACTGAGACTGTACATATATGTGAAACCACAGGGACTTAGACAGTAGACATATCTGAGACAACAGGGAATGAGACAGTGGATATGTCTGAGACCAAAGGGACTGACAACGTGGATATGTCTGAAACAACAGGGATTGAGATAGTGGACATATCTGAGACAACAGGAACTGAGACAGTGATCATGTCTGAGATCACAGGGACTGATACAGTGGATATGTCTGAAACAACAGGGACTGAGACTGTGGTCATGTCTGAGACAACAGGAACTGAGAGAGTGGACATGTCTGAGACAATAGGGACTGAGACAGTGGACATGTCTGAGACAACAGGGACTGAGACAGTGTACCTGTCTGACACAGCACACATATCTGTAACAACAGGGTCTGAGACTATGGACATGTCTGTGACAACAGGTACTGAGACATTGGACAAGTGTGAAACAACTGGGACTGAGACAGAGGTCATGTCTGAGACAACAGGGATTGAGACATGGTACACGTCGGAGACAAAAGGGACCGAGACAGTGGACATGTCTGAGGCAACGGGGACTGAGAACTTGGAAATGACTGAGACAACAGGGAATCAGACATTGGAAATGTCTGAGACTGCAGTGACTCAGACACTGGACATATCTGAGACAACCGGGACTGAGACTTTGGACATGTCTGAGACAACAACTACTGAGACACTGGAAATGCCTGAGAGTACAGGCAATGAGACCGTGGACATGTATGAACAACCGGGAATGACACTGTGGGCATGTGTGAGACTATGGTACTGAGAACTTTTAAATGTCTGAGATAACAGGGACTGAGTGGACATGTCTGAGACAACAATGACTGAGACAGTGGACATGTCTGAAACAAAAAGAACTTAGAGAGTGGACACATCTAAGACAATGTGGAATCAGGCAGTCGACATGTCTGAAACAACAGGGATTGAGACAGTAGATGTATTTTAAACAACAGGGGCTGAGAAAGAGTACATGTCTGAGACAACAGGCAATGAGAACTTGGATATGTCTGAGACAACAGGCAATGAGAACTTGGATATGTCTGAGACAACAGGGACTGAGAAATGGGACATGTTTGAGACAAAAAATACTGAGACAGTTGAAAAGTGTGAAACATCAAGTACTGAGACAGTGCATATATCTAAAACAACAGGGACTGAGACAGTGGACAAATGTGAGACAAAAGGGAGAGAAACAGTGGCCATGTCTGATACAACTGCGAGTAAGAGCCTGTTCATGTCTGAGACAATGGGACTCAGACAGTGGACATGGTTCAGACAACACACATATCTGATAAAACAGGGTCTGAGACCATGGACATGTCTGAGACAACAGGGACTGAGACACTGGTCATGTGTTTAACAACTGCGACTGAGGCAGTGGTCGTGTATGAACCAACAGGGATTGAGACAGTGAACATGTCTGAGACAAAAGGCACTGAGACCTTGGCTATGTCTGAGACAACAGGGACTAAGACACGAGACATGTCTGAGACAATAGGAGGTGAGAGTGTGGACAAGTGGGAAACAACAAGGAATGGGACAGTGGACATGTATGAGACAAAAGGGACTGAGATAGTGGACATGTCTGAGTCAAGAGGGTCGAGACCATAGACATGTCTGAGATAACTGGGACTGAGACAATGAACACATCGGAGACAACAGTGGACATGTCTGAGAGAACAGGGTTCGAGACAGTGTACCTGTCTGAGACAATAGTGATTGACACAGTTGATGTGTCTTCACCAGTGGACAATTCCTGTCTGTGATGACAGTGACTGAGACAGTGGACACATCTGAGGCAACAGGGACTGAGACAGTGGACACCTCTGAGACAACAGGGACTGAGACAGTGGACACCTCTGAGACAACCAAGAGAGAGACTTTGTACATGTCTGAGACAGCAGGGACTGAGACATTGGAAATTCCTGAGAAAAAAGGGACTGAGACCATGGACATGTCTGAACAACAGGGAATGCCACAGTGGACATGTCTGAGACAACGGGAACTGAGAACTTTTAAATGTCTGAGATAACATGGACTGAGACAGTGGATCTGTCTGAGACAACACTGTCTGAGAGAGTGGACCTGTCTGAGACAAAAGAGATTTAGAATGTGGACACATCTAAGACAATGGGGACTCAGACAGGCGAGATATCTGAAACAAGAGGGACTGAGACAGCAGATATATCTGAAAGTACAGGGATGGATACAGTGGACATGGCTGAGACAAAAGTCACAGAGAACTTGGACATGTATGAAACAACAGGGACTGGGACAGGGGACATGGCTGAGACAGTAGGGACTGAAACAGTGGAAAAGTGTGAAATGACAGGGAATGAGACAGTGGACATGTCTGATAGAACAGGGTTTGAGAACATGGACATGTCTGAGAAAACAGGGACTGAGACAATGGACACGTTGGAGACAACAGGGATGTGACACTGGACATGTCTGAGACAATAGTGACTTAGAGAGTGGACACATCTAAGACCATTGGGATTCAGACAGGCGACATGTCTGCAACAACAGGGACTGAGACAATACATATATGTGAAACAACAGGGACGTAGACAGTGGACATATCTGAGACCAATAGGACTGACACAGTGGATATGTCAGAAACAACAGGGACTGAGATAGTGACCATATCTGAGACTACAGAGACTGAGACGGTAGACATGTCTGAGAACACAGGGACTAAGACAGTGGATATGCCTGAAACAACAGGGAGTGAGAGAGTAGATATATCTGAAACAACAGGGAAAGAGACAGTGGACATTTCTGCGACAAAAGGGACTTAGAGCATGGACACATCTAAGACAATGGAGACTCAGACAGGCGACATGTCTGAAACAACAGGGACTGAGACAGTAGATATATCTGAAAGAACAGGGACTGATACAGTGGACATGTCTGACACAACAGGCAATGAGAACTTGGACATGTCTGAGACAACAGGGCCTGAGAGAAGGGGACATTGCTGAGACATTAGGGACTGAGACAGGGGACAAGTGTGAAACAACAGGGAATGAGACCATGGACATGTCTCAGACAAAAGGGACTGAGACAGTGGACATGTCTGACAAAACAGGGACTGAGACAGTGGACATGTCTGATACAGCACACATATCTGTGACAACAGGGTCTGAGACCATGGACATGTCTGAGACAACAGGGACTAAGATAGTGGACATGTGTGAAACAATTGGGACTGAGATAGAGATCATGTGTGAGAGAATAGGGATTGAGACAGGGTACACGTCGGAGACAACAGGAACTGAGACAGTGGACATATCTGAGGCAATGGGGACTGCGACCTTGGACATGTGTGGGACAACAGGGAATCAGACATTGGAAATGTCTGAGACTGCAGTGACTCAGACACTGGACATATCAGAGATAATCAGGACAGAGACGTTGGACATGTCTGAGACAACAGTGACTAAGACAGTGGACATGTCTGAGACAACTGGCACCTAGAGCGTGGACACAGCTAAGACAATGGGAACTCAGACAGGCGACATGACTGAAACAACAGGGACTTAGACAGAAGATATAATTGAAACAACAGGGACTGAGACAGTGGACATGTCTGAGACAAGAGGCAATGAGTACTTGGACATGACTGAGACAACCAGGACTGAAAAAAATGGGACATGCTTGAGACAATAAGGACTGAGGCAGTGGAAAAGTGTGAAACAACAGGGACTGAGACAGTGGATATATCTAAAACAACAGGGACTGAGACAGTGGACAAGTCTGAGACAAAAGGGAAAGATTCACTGCACATGTCTGATACAACTGTGACTAAGAGCCTGTACATGGCTGAGACAATGGGGACTCGGACAATGGACATGTCTCAAACAACACACGTATCTGATAAAACAGTGTCTGAGACCATCGAAATGTCTGAGAAAACAGGGACTGAGACATTGGACATGTGTGAAACAACTGCAACTGAAACATTGGTCATGTCTGAGCCAACAGGGACTGAGACAGTGGATATATCTGAGACAACAGGCACTGAGACCTTGGACATGTCTGAGACAACAGGGACTGAGACACGGTATATGTCTGAGACAATAGGGAGTGAGCCTGTGGACAAGTGTGAAACAACAAGGAATGGGACAGTGGACATGTCTGAGACAAAAGGGACTGAGGCAGTGGACATGTGTGAGTCAAGAGGATTGAGACCATGGACATGTCTTAGATAACAGGGCCTGAGACAGTGGACAGGTCGGAGACAACAGTGGCCACGTCTGAGAAAACAGGGTTTGAGACAGTGTACCTGTCTGAGACAATAGCGACACAGACCATTGACATATCTTCACCAGTGGACAAGTCCTGTCTGTAATGACAGTGACGGAGACAGTGGACACATCTGAGATAACACGGACTGAGACAGTGGACACATCTGAGATAACCAGGACTGAGACAGTGGACATATCTGAGACAATAGGAACAGAGACATTGGAAAAGCCTGAGATAACAGGTATGGAGACCCTGGACATGTCTGAAAAATAGGGACTGACACAGTGGACATGTCTGTAACAACGGGAACTGAGACCTTTTAAATATCTGAGATAACAGGGACTGAGAGAGTGGACCTGTATGAAACAACCCTGACTGAGACAGTGGACATTTCTGAGACAACAGGGACTGAGACAGTAGGTATATCTGAAAGAACAGGAACTGAACCAGTGGACATGTATGAGACAACAGACACTGAGACCTTGGACATGTCTGAGAAAACAAGGATTGAGACAGCATACATGTCTGTGAGAATTGGGACTGAGACAGTGAACAAGTGTGAAACAACAGGGAATTATACAGTGGACATGTCTGAGACAAAAGGGACTGAGAGAGTGGACATGTCTGAGTCAACATGGTTTGAGACCATGGTCATGTCTGAGATAACAGTGACTGAGACAATGGACATGGCTGTGACACCAGGCACTGAGACATGGACAAGTGTGAAACAACAGGGAATGAGACAATGAAAATATTTGAGACAACCGGGACTGAGACAGTGGACACGTCTGAATCAACATGGTTAAAGTCAGTGGACCTGTCTGAGACAATAGAGGCTGAGACAGTTGACATGTCTTAGCCAGTGGACCACTCTTGTGTGAGATGACAGTGACTGAGAAAGTGGACACATCTGAGACAACAGGGACTGAGACAGTGGATACACTTGAGACAACAAGGAATGAGACAGTGGACATACCTGAGACAACAGGGACTGAGACAGTGGACATGTCTGAGACAACAGGGACTGAAACAGTGGATAAGTCTGAAACAACAGGGACTGAGACAGTGGACATGTGTGAGAAAACAGGGACTGAGACAGTGGATATATCTGAGTCAATGGGGATTGAGACTTTGAACAGGTCTGAGACAACAGGGATTCAGACATTGTAAGTGCGTGAGACAACAGGGACTGAGACCGTGGACATGTCTGAACAACAGGGACTGACACATTGGACATGTGTGAGACAATGGGAACTGAGACCTTTTACATGTCTGAGATAACAGGGACTGAGACAGTGGACATGTCTGAGACAATACGGACTGAGACTGTGGACATGTGTGAGACAACAGGGACTTAGAGTGTGGACACATCTATGACAATGGGGACTCAGGAGACATGTCTGAAAGAATAGGGACTGAGACAGTAGATATATCTGAAAGAACAGTGACTGAGACAGTGGACATATCTGAGACAACAGGCAGTGAGACCTTGGACATGTCTGAGAAAACAGGGACTGAGAAAGGGGACATGGCTGAAAAACATAGAGACTGAGACAGTGGAAAAGTGTGAATCGACAGGGAATGAGACAGTGGACATATCTGAGACAAAAGGGACTGAGACAGTGGACATGTCTGATACAATAGGGACTTAGAGAGTGGACACATCTAAGACAATGGGGACTCAGACAGGTGACATGTCTGAAACAACAGGGACTGAGACAGTAGATATATGTGAAACAACAGGGAATGAGACAGTAGACATATCTGAGACAACAGGGACATAGACATTGGACATGTCAGAGACCAAAGGGACTGACACCATGGATATGTCTGAAACAACAGGGACTGTGATAGTGGATATGCCTGAGACAATAGGAACTAAGACATGGGACATGTCTGAGACAACAGGGACTGAGACAGTGGACATGTCTGAAACAAGAGTTTCTGAGACAGTGGACCTGTATGAGACAACACGCATATCTGTAACAACTGGATCTGAGACCATGGACATGTCTGAGACAACAGGGACTGAGACATTCTACAGGTGTGAAACAAATCCGACTGAGACAGTGGTAATGTCTGAGACAATAGGGACTGAGACAGTGTACACATCAGAAACAACAGGGACTGAGACAGTGGACATGACAGAGACAACAGGGTCTGAGACAGTGGACATGACTGAGACAACAGGGACTGACAGAGTGGACATGTCTGATACAACTCCAACTAAGAGCATGTTCGTGTCTGAGACAACGGGGAATGAGAAAGGCCACATGGTTGAAACAACAGGGAGTGAGACAGTAGATATATCTGAAACAAGAGGGATTGAGACTGTGGACATGTTTGAGACAACAGAGAACGTGACAGTCCACATGCCTGACACAATAGGGACTGAGACATTGGACATGTCTGAAACAACAGTGACTGAGACAGTGGACATTTCTGAGACAACACACACATATGTGACAACAGGGTCTGACACCATGAATATGTCTGAGACAACAGTGACTGAGAGTGGACATGGCTGAAGCAACTGGATCTGAGACAGAGGTCATGTATGTGACAACAGGGACTGAGACAGGGGACACTTCGGAGACAACAGGGACTGAGACAGTGGACATATCTGAGAGAGCACACATGTCAGTGACCACATGGTCTGAGACTGTGGACATGTCTGAGACAACAGGGATTGAGACAGTGGACATGTGTGAAACAACTGGGACTGAGACAAAGGTCATGGCTGAGACAATAGGTGTTGAGACAGGGTACACGATGGAGACAACAGGGACTGAGACAGTGGACATGTCTGAAGAAACGGGGACTGAGAACTTGTACATGTCTGAGACAACAGGGAATCAGACATTGGAAATGTGTGAGACTGCAGGGACTCAGACACTGGACATATCTGAGAAAACCAGGACTGAGACTTTGGACATGTCTGAGACAACAGGGACTGAAACATTGAAAATGCCTGAGACAACAGGGACTGAGACCATGGATATGTCTGAACAACAGGGTCTGACACAGTGGACATGCCTGAGACAACGGAAACTGAGACCTTTTAAATATCTGAGGTAACAGAGACTGAGACATTTTACATGTTTGAGACAACAGTGACTGAGACAGTGGGCATGTCTGAGACAAAAGGTGCTTAGAGCGTGGACACATGTAAGACAATGGGGAATCAGACAGGCAACATATCTGAAACAACAGTGACTGAGACAGTAGATATATCTGAAACAACAGGGACTGAGACAGTGGACATGTCTGAGACAACAGGCACTGAGAACTTGGACATGTCTGAGAAAACAGGGACTGAGAAAGGGGACATGGCTGAGACAATAAGGACTGAGACAGTGGAAAAGTGAACATGTCTGACACAAAAGAGACTTAGAGCGTGGAAATATCTAAGACAATGGGGACTCAGACAGGCGACATGTCTGAAACAACAGGTCCTGAGACATTGGATATATTTGAAACAACAGGGACTGAGACAGTGTACACAACTGAGACAACCAGGACTGAGACTTTGCACATGTCTGAGACAACAGGGACTGAGACCATGGACATGTCTGAACAACAGGAAATGACACAGTGGACATGTCTGGGACAACGGGATTTGAGACCTTTTAAATATCTGAGATAACAGGGACTGAGACAGTGGATATGTCTGAGACAACACTGACTGAGAGAGTGGACATGTTTGAGACAAAAGGGACTTAGAATTTGGACACATCTAAGACAATGGCGACTCAGAAGACATGTCTGAAAGAACAGGGACTGAGACAGTGGATATATCTGAAAGAACGGGGCCTGATACAGTGGACATGTCTGAGACAACAGGCACTGAGAACTTAGACCTGTCTGAGACAACAGGGTTTGAGAACATGGACATGTCTGAGAAAACAGGGACTGAGAAAGTGGACACGTCAGAGATAACAGGGATGAGACACTGGACATGTCTGTGAAAATAGGGACTTAGAGAGTGGACACATCTAAGACAATGGGAACTCAGAAAGGCGACATGTCTGAAACAACAGGGACTGAGACAGTGGACATATCTGAGACAGCAGGGACAGAGACAGTGGACATGCCTGAGACCAAAGGGACTGACAAAGTGGATATGTCTGAAACAACAGGGACTGACATAGTGAACATATCTGAGACTACAGGGACTGAGACAGTGGATATGTCTGAGAACACAGGGACTAAGACAGTGGATATATCTGAAACCACAGGGAGTGAGACTGTAGATATATCTGAAACAACAGGGAATGAGTCAGTGGATATTTCTTTTTTTTTTTAATTTTATTTATTTCTGTATGTGTATGAATGTACTGTCTGCATGCAGGTCTGTGCACCCGTGTCGTGCAACGCCGCGGAGTTCAGAAGAGGGTCTCGGATTCCCCTGGAACTGGAGTTCTCCTGGAATTGGAGCTTCAGACGGTTCTCAGCCGCCATGTGGGTGCTGGGGATCGAACCCGGGTCCTCTGTAAGAGCGGTCGGCGCTCTTAACTGCTAGGCCATCTCTCCAGCCCAGTCAGTGGATATTTCTGAGACAACAGGGACTGAGACAGTGGACACGTCAGAGTCAACACGGTTCAGGTCTGTGGACCTGTCAGAGACAGCAGAGGCTGAGACAGTTGAAATATGTAAGCCAGTGGACACGTCCTGTCTGAGATGACAGCGACTGAGAAAGTGGACACATCTGAGACAACAGGGACTTAGACAGTGGTCACATCTGAGTCAACCAGTACTAAGACAGTGGACATATCTGAGACAACAGGGACTGAGAATGTGGACATGTCTGAGACAACAGGGACTGAAACAGTGGATATGTCTGAAACAATAGGGATGAGACAGTGGATATGTCTGAGACAACAGGGACTGAGACCTTGGACATGTCTAATAAAACTGTGACTAAGAGCGTGTTCATGTCTGAGACATCGTGGACTGAGACAGGCGACATGTCTGAAAACAACAGGGACAGAGACAGTAGATATATCTGAGACAACAGGGAATGAGACAGTGGACATGTGTGAGACAACAGGGACTGAGACAGTGGACATGTCTGAGACAACAGAGACTGAGACAGTGGACATCTCTGAGACCACAGGGACTCAGACCTTGTACAAGTCTGAAACAGCAGGGAATGAGATATTGGACAACAGTGACTAGACCATGGACATGTCTGAGACCACAGGATCTGAGACCCTGGACATGTCTTAGACAACAGGGCCTGAGTCATTGGACATGTCTGAGAAAATAGGGACTGAGAATGTGGACATGTATGTTACAACAGGGATTGAGACAGTAGATAAGTCTGAGACTTCAGACATATCATATCTGAGACAAAAGGTACTTAGAGAGTGGATATGTCTGATACAGCATAGACTGTAACAGTGGACATGTCTGAGCCAGTGGACATGTCATGACTGAGACTACATGGACTGAGACACTGGACGTATCTGAGTCAACAGGGAAAGAGAAAGTGGACATGTCTGAGACAACAGGGAGTATGTCATTGTACATGTCTGAGGATAGAAGGAATGACTTTGGACATATCTGAGATAACGGAATAAGAGAGTGGAAATGTCTGAGAAAAGAGGCACTGAGATATGGGACATGTCCTGGACACAGGGAATGATGCAGTAGACATGTTTGAGACAACAGGTATTGAGACCTTGGACATGTCAGACAACATGTAATGACATGGTGGAACTCTCTGTGACAACAGGGTCTGAGACCCTGGACATGTCTGTGACAATAGTTACTGAGACTGTGGACATTTCAGAGACAACAGGGACTGAAACAGTGGATATGTCTGAAACAACAGGTACTGAGACAGTGGACAAGTCCGAGACAACAGGGACTGAGACAGTGGAGATGTCTGAGACAACAGGGACTGTCACAGTGGTTATGTCCAAAACAAAAGGCACTGAGATAATGGACATATCTGAGACAACAGTGACTAAGACAGTGGACATATGTGATACAACTGGGACTGAGACAGAGGTCATATCTAAGACAACAGGGACTGAGACGGGGGACACGTCAGAGACAACATTGAGACAGTGGACATGTCTGACACAACAGGGACTGAGACCTTGGACATGTCTGAGACCACAGGGAATCAGATATTGGAAATGTCTGAGACTGCAGGGACTCAGACACTAGACATATCTCAGACAACCGGGACTGAAACTTTGGACATGTCTGAGACAACAGGGACTGAGACATTGGAAATGCCTGAGATAACAGGGACTGAGACCTGGGACATGTCTGAACAACAGGAACTGACACAGTGGTCATGTCTGAGACAACAGGGACTGAGACAGTGGACATGTCGGAGAAAACGGGTTCTGAGACAGTGGACATGTCTGAGAAAACAGAGACTTAGAGAGTGGACATATCTAAGACAATACTGACTCAGATAGGTGACGTGTATGAAACAACAGGGACTGAGACAGTAGACATATCTGAAACAACAGGGACCAAGACAGTGTACATGTCTGAGACAATAGATACTGAGACCTTGGAAACGTCTGAGACAACAAGGAATCTGACATTGGACCTGTCTGAGGCTGCAGGGGCTCAGACACTGGACATATCTGAGACAATGGGGACTGAGACTTTGGACATGTCTGAGAGAACAGGCACTGAGACAGTGGACATGTGTGAAACAACATGGAATGAGACAGTGGACATGTCTGAGAGAACATGGTTCGATACAGTGTACCTGTCTAAGACAATAGCATCTGAGACAGTTGATATTTCTTCACCAGTGGACAAGTTCTGTCTGTGATGACAGTGACTGAGACAGTGGACACATGTGAGACAACAGGGACTGAGACAGTGGACACATCTGAGACAACCAGGCCTGAGACATTGGACATATCTGAGAAAACAGGGACTGAGACATTGGAAATGCCTGAGATAACAGGGAATGAGACTGTGTACATGTCTGAACAACAGGGAATGACACAGTGGACATGTCTGAAACAACGGGAACTGAGACCATTTAAATGTCTGAGATAACAGGGACTGAGACAGTGGACATGAATGAGACAACACTGACTGAGACCTTGGACATGTCTGAGACAACAGGGCTTTAGAGCATGGACACATCTAAGACAATGGGGAATCAGAGAGGCAACATGTCTGAAACAACAGGGACTGAGACATAGATATATCTGAAACAACAGGGACTGAGACAGTGTACATGTGTGAGACAACAGGCACTGAGACCTTGGAAATGTCTGAGACAACAAGGACTGAGACACCGTACATTCCTGAGGCAATAGGGACTGAGACAATGGACAAGTGTGAAATAACAGGGAATTAGACAGTGGACATGTCTGAGACAAAAGGGAATGAGACAGTGCACATGTCTGAGTCAACAGGGTTTGAGATCATGGACATGTCTGAGACAACAGGGACTGAGACAGTGGACATTGCTGAGACAACAGGCACTGGGGCAGTGGACAATGTGAAACAACAGATAATGAGAAAATGGACATCTGTGAGACAACTGGGACTGAGACATTGGACAGGTCTGAGTCAACACGGCTCAAGTCTATGGACCTGTCTGAGACAGCAGAGGCTGAGACAGCTGAAATGTGTAAGCCAGTGGACAAGTCCTGTCAGAGATGACAGCGACTGAGACAGTGGACACATCTGAGACAACAGGGACTTAGACAGTGTTCACATCTGAGACAACCAGTACTGAGACACTGAGACAGTGGGCATATCTGAGACAACAGGGACTGAGACATTGGAAATGCTTGAGACAACAGGGACTGAAACAGTGGATTTTTCTGA
This sequence comes from Rhizomys pruinosus, assembly GCA_009823505.1. Taxonomy (NCBI): domain Eukaryota; kingdom Metazoa; phylum Chordata; class Mammalia; order Rodentia; family Spalacidae; genus Rhizomys; species Rhizomys pruinosus. The sequence continues at coordinate 7,516,488 of VZQC01011341.1, read as the reverse complement.
AACAACAGGGTTGAGACAGTGGAAATGTCTGAGACAACAGGGACTGAGACCGTGGACATGTCTGATAAAACTGTGACTAATAGCGTGTTCATGTCTGAGACATCGGGAACTGAGACAGGCGACATGTCTGAAAACAACAGGGACTGAGACAGTAGATATATCTGAGACAACAGGGAATGAGACAGTGGTCATGTGTGAAACAACAGGGATTGAGAAAGTGGACATGTCTGAGACAACAGAGACTGAGTCAGTGGACATCTCTGAGACCACAGGGACTCAGAACTTGTACAAGTCTGAGAGAGCAGGGAATGAGATACTGGACATGTCTGAGACAGCAGTGACTTAACCATGGACATGTCTGAGACCACAGGGATTGAGAACTTGGACATGTCAGACAACATGTACTAGACGGTTTACCTGTCTGTGACAACAGGGTCTGAGACCCTGGACATGTCTGTGACAACAGTTACTGAGACGGTGGACATTTCAGAGACAAAAGGGATTGAAACTGTGGATATGTCTGAAACAACAGGTACTGAGACAGTGGACAAGTCTGAGACAACAGGGACTGAGACAGTGGACATGTCTGAGACAATAGGGTCTTAGAGAGTGGACACATCTAAGACAATGGGTACTAAGACAGGCGACATGTCTGAAAAAACAGGGACTGAGACAGTAGATATATGTGAAACAACAGGTACTGAGACAGTAGACATATCTAAGAAAACGGGGAATGAGACAGTGGAAAAGTCTGAGACCAAAGGGACTGACAAAGTGGATATGACTGAAAAAACAGGGACTGAGATATTGGATATATATGAGACAACAGGAACAGAGATAGTGGACATGTGTGAGACCACAGGGACTTATAGAGTGGATATGTCTGAGAAAACAGGGACTGAGACCATGGTCAATACTGAGACAACAGGAACTGAGACAGTGGACATGTCTGAGAAAATAGAGACTGAGACAGTGGACATGTCTGAGACAACAGGGACTGAGACATTGGACATGTCTGAAACAACAGGGCTTGAGACCATGGACCTGTCTGAGACAGCACACATATCTGTAACAACAGGGTCTGGGACCATGGACATGTCTTAGACAACAGGGACTGAGACATTTGGCATGTGTTAAACTGCGACTAAGACATTGGTCATTTCTGACACAATAGGGACTCAGACAGAGGACACATTGGAGACAACAGGGACTGAGACAGTGGACATGTCTGAGACAACATGGACTAACATTGTGGATATGTCTGATACAACTGCAACTAAGAGCGTGTTCATGTCTGAGACAACGGGAACCGAGAAAGGCCACATGTCTGAAACAACAGGGAGTGAGACAGTAGATATATGTGAAACAACAGGGAATGAGACTGTGGACATGTTTGAGACAACAGGGACTGTGACAGTGGACATGCCTGACAAAACAGGGACTGAGACAGTGGACATGTCTGAAACAACAGGGACTGAGACAGTGGACATGACTGAGACAACACACATATATGTCACAACAGGGTCTGAGACCATGGATATGTCTTAGACAACAGTGACTGAGACAGTGGACATGTGTGAAAGAACTGGGACTGAGACAGAGGTCATGTCTGATACAACAGGGTTTGAGACAAGGTACACTTCAGAGACAACAGGAGCTGAGATGGTGGACATGTCTGAGGCAACGTGGACTGAGACCTTGAACATGACTGAGACAACAGGGAATCGTACATTGGAAATGTGTGAGACTGCAGGGACTCAGACACTGGACATATCTGAGAAAACAAGGACTGAGACTTTGCACATGTCTGAGACAAGAGGGACTGAGACATTGGAAATGCTTGAGACAACAGGGACTGAGACGGTTTACATGTCTGAACAACAGTGACTGACACAGTGGACATGCCTGAGACAATGGGAACTGAGACCTTTTAAATGTCTGAGATAACAGGGACTGAGACAGTGGACATGTGTGAGACAACAGTGACTGAGACAGTGGACATGTCTGAGACAAAAGGAACTTAGAGCTTGGACACATCTAATAGATTGGGGACTCAGATAGGTGAAATATCTGAATCAACAGGGACTGAGACAGTAGATATATCTGAAAGAACAGGGACTGAGACAGTGGACATATCTGAGAAAACAGGCACTGAGAACTTGGACAAGTCTGAGACAACAGGGACTGAGATAGGGGACATGGGTTAGACAGTAAGGACTGAGACAGTGGAGAAGTGTGAAAAAACAGAGTATGAGACAGTGGACATGTCTGAGACAAAAGGGACTGAGACATTGGACATGTCTGAGACAATAGGGTTTGAAAACATTGACATGTCTGAGACAATAGGGCCTGAGACAATGGACACGTCGTAGACCACTGGGAATGACACAGTGGATATGATTGAAACAACAGGGATTGAGATAGAGGACATATCTGAGACAACATGCACTGGAGACAGTGGACATGTTTGAGATTACAGCGAATGACACGGTGGATATGTCTGAAACAACAGGGACTGAGACAGTGGACATGTCTGACACAACAGGGACTGAGAGAGTGGACATGTCTGATACAACTGCAACTAAGTGCATGTTCTTGTCTGAGACAACAGGGACTGAGACAGGACACATGTCTGAAACAACAGGGAGTGAGTCAGTAGATATATCTGAAACAACAGGCACTGAGACAGTGGACATGTTTGAAACAACAGGGACTGAGACAGTGGACATGTCTGACACAACAGGGACTGAGACAGTGGACATGTCTGAAACAACAGGCACTAAGACAGTGGACATGTCTGAGACAGCACACATACATGGGACGAGAGTGTCTGAGACCATGGATATGTCTGAGTCAACAGTGACTGAGACAATGTACATGTGTGAAACAACTGGGACTGAGACAGAGGTCATGTCTGAGACAACAAGGCCTGTGACAGTAGATATATCTGAAACAACAAGGATTGAGACTGTGGAAATATCTGAGACAACAGGGACTGAGACAGTGGACATGCCTGAGACCACAGGGATTACACAGTGGATATGTCTGCCAAAAGAGGGATTGAGATAGTGGACATATCTGACAAAACAGAATGAGACAGTGGACATGTCTGAGTCAACAGGTACTGAAACCTTGGACATGACTGAGACAACAAGGCTTGAGACAGTGGACATGCCTGAGAAAACCAGGACTGAGACAATGGACATATCCGAGACAACAGGGACTGAGAAGGTGGACATGTCTGAGACAACAGGGACTGAAACAGTGGTTAAGACTGAAACAACAGGGAATGAGACAGTGGATATGTGTGAGATAACAGGGACTGAGACTGTGGACATGTCTGATACAAATGCGGAAAAGAGCGCATTCATGTCTGAGACATAGGGGACTGAAACAGTCGACATGTCTGAAAATAACAGGCACTGAGACAGTAGATATAACGGAGACAACAGGGACTGAGACAGTGGACATATGTGAGACAACAGTGACTGTGACAGTGGACAAGTCTGAGACAACAGGGACTGATACAGTGGACATCTCTGAGACCACAGTGTCTCAGAACTTCTACAAGTCTGTGATAGCAGGGAATGAGATATTGTACATGTCTGATACAACAGGAACTGAGACCATGGACATGTCTGAGACCACAGGATCTGAGATACTGGACATGTCTTAGACAACAGGGACTGAGACATTGGAAATGTCTGAGAAAATAGGGACTGAGACTTTGGAAATATATGCGACAACAGGGAATGAGAAAGTAGACGTGTCTGAGAATTCAGACATGTCATATCTGAGACAAAACATACTTATAGAGTTGACATGTCTGATACAGCAGTAACTGAGACAAGGGATATGTCTGAGCCAGTGGACATGCCATGACTGAGACTACATGGACTGAGACACTGGGCATGTCTGAGTCACAGCGGCTGAGAAAGTGGACATGTCTGAGACAACAGGGACTAAGTCTGTGGACATGACTGAGCAAAGAGTGAATGAAATTGGACATATCTCATATAACGGAATAAAAGAGTGGACATGTCTAAGTCAACAAGCACTGAGACATTGGACATGTAGTGGACAACAGGGACTGATGCAGTAGATGTGTCTGAGACAACAGGGATTGAGAAATTGGACATGTCAGACAACATGTACTGAGACAGTGGACCTGTCTGTGACAACTGGGTCTGAGAGCCAGGACATGTCTGTGACAAAAGTTACCAAGACCGTGGACATTTCTGAGACAACAGGGACTGAAACAGTAGATATGTCTGAAACAACAGGTACTGAGACAGCAGACATATCTGAACAAACAGGGAATGACATTGTACATATCTGATATAACGGTAATCAGAGAATGGACATGTCTGAGACAACAGAAACTGAGACATTAGACATGTCCTAGACAATAGGGACTGATGATGTAGACGATTCTGAGACAACAGGGATTGAGACCTTGGACATCTCAGACAACATGTACTGAAACAGTGGACCTGTCTGTGACAAGAGGGTCTGAGACCCTGGTCATGTATGTGACAACAGTTACTGAGACCATGGACATCTCTGAGACAACAGGGACTGACACAGCGGATATGTCTGAAACAACAGGGACTGCGACAGTGGACATGGCTGAGACAGTAGGGAGTGAGACAGTGGACAAGTGGGAAACAACAGGGAATGAGACAGTGGACATGTCTGAAAAAAAAGGGACTGAGATAGTGGACATGTCTGAGTCAAGAGGGTTTGAGACCATGGACATGTCTGAGACAACAGGGACTGAGACAGTGCACATGTCTGAGACAACAGGGACTTAGAGAATGGACACATCTAAGACAATGAGGACTCAGACAGGCGACATGTCTGAAACAACAGGGAATGAGACAGTACTTATATCTGAAACAACAAGGATTGAGAGAGTGGACATATCTGAGACAACAGGTGCCGAGACAGTGGATATGTCTGAGACCACAGGGATTACACAGTGGATATGTCTGCCACAACAAGGACGGAGATAGTGGACATATCTGAGAAAACAGGGACAGAGAGAGTAGATATATATGAAACAACAGGGACTGAGACAGTGGACATGTCTGAGTCAACAGGGTTTGAGACCATGGACATGTCTGACACGACAGGGACTGAGACAGTGGACATGGCTGAGACATCAGGCACTGAGATAGTGGACAAGAGTGAAACAACAGGAAATGAGACAATGGACATGTCTGAGATAACAGGGACTGAGACCATAGACACGACTGCGTCAACACGGTTCAAGTCTTTGGAGCTGGCTGAGACAGCAGAGGCTGAGACAGTTGACATGTCTTAGCCAGTGGACAAGTCCTGTGTGAGATGACAGCGACTGAGACAGTGGACACATCTGAGACAACAGGGACTCTGACAGTGATCACATCTGAGAGAACCAGTCGTGAGACAGTGGACATATCTGAGACAACAGGGACTGAAACATTGGATATGTCTGAAACAACAGGGACTGAGACAGTGGACATGTCTGATACAACTGTGACTAAGAGCGTGTTCATATCTGAGACATTGGGGACTGAGACAGGCGACATGTCTGCAAACAACAGTGACTGAAACAGTAGATATATCAGAGACAACAGGGATTGAGAGTGGACATGTCTGATACAACAGGGACAGAGACAGTGGACATCTCTGAGACCACAGGGACTCAGAACTTGTACAAGTCTGAGACAGCAGGGAAGGAAATATTGGACATGTGTGAGACAACAGGGACTGAGACCATGGACATGACTGAGACCATAGAATCGGAGACCCTGGACATGTCTTAGAAAACAGATAATGAGACATTGGACATGTCTGAGCCAATAGGGACTGAGGATGTTGACATGTATGTGACAACATGGACTGAGACAGTAGACATGTCTGAGACTTCAGACATGTCATATCTGAGATAAAAGTTACTTAGAGAGTGGACATGTCTGATACAGCAGCGACTGAGACAGTGGATATGTCTGAGCCAGTGGACATGTCATGACTAATATTACATGGACTGAGACAATGGACATGTCTGAGTCAACAGGGACTGAGACAGTATACATGTGTGAGACAATAGTTAATTAGAGAGTGGACAAATCTAAGAAAATGGTGACACAGACAGGCGACATGTCTGAAACAACAGGGACTGAGACAGTACATATATGTGAAACAACAGGAACTCAGTCAGTGTACATATCTGAGACAACAGGGACAGAGACAGTGGACATGTCTGAGACCAAAGGGACTGAGACAGTGGACATATCTGACACAACAGGGACTGACACAGTGGACATGACTGAAACAACAGTGACTGAGACATTGAACATGTCTGAGACAGCACCCATAACGGTTACAACAGGGTCTGAGACCATGGACATGTCTGTGTCAACAGGGACTGATATAGTAGACATGTGTGAAACAACTGGGACTGAGACAGAGGTCATGTCTGAGACAAGAGGGATTGAGACAGGGTACACGTAGGAGACAACAGGGACTGAGACAGTGGACATGTCTGAGACAACAGGGAATCAGACATTGGAAATATCTGAGACTGCAGTGAATCAGAAACTGGAAATATCTGAGACAACTGGGACTGAGACTTTGGACATGTCAGAGAAAACAGGGACTGAGACTTTGGAAATGGCTGAGACTACAGGGACTCAGACCATGGGCATGTCGAACAACAGGGAATGACAGAGTGGACATGTGTGAAACAACTGGGACTGAGACAGAGGTCGTGTCAGCGACATCATGGATTGAGACATGGTACACGTCGGAGACAACAGGGGCTGAGAGAGTGGACATGTGTGAAACAACTGCGAATGAGACAGTGGTCATGTCTGAACCAACAGGGATTGAGACATTGGACATGTCTGAGACAACAGGAACTGAGACCTTGGACATGTCTGAGAAAACAGGGACTGAGACATTGGAAATGCCTCAGACGACAGGGAATGAGATCTTGGACATGTCTGAGCAACAGGGAATGACACAGTGGACATGTCTGATACAACGGGAACTGAGAACATTTAAATGTCTGAGATAACAAAGACTGAGACATTGGACATGTCTGAGACAACACTGAGTGAGACAGTGGACATGTCTGAGACAAAAGCGACTTAGAGGATGGACACATCTAAGACAATGGGGACTCAGACAGGTGACATATCTGAAACAACAGGGACTGAGACAGTAGATATATCTGAAAGAATAGGGACTGATTCTGTGTACATGTCTGAGACAACAGGCACTGAGAACATGGACATGTCTGATACAACAGGGACAGAGACAGGGGACATGGCTGAGACAGTACGGATTGAGACAGTGGAAAATTGTGAAACAACAGGAAATGAGACAGTGGATATGTCTCAGACAAAAGGGACTGAGATAGTGGGCCTGTCTCAGACAACAGGGTTTGAGAACCTGGACATGTCTGAGACAACAGGGACTGAGACAGTGGAAACGTCGGAGACAACAGGGACTGAGACAGTGGACATGTCTGAGAAAAGACTGACTTAGAGAGTGGACACATCTAAGACAATGGGGACTCACACAGGTGAAATGTCTGAAAAAACAGGAACTTAGATATTAGATATATGTGAAACAACAGTGAATGGGACAGTGTACATATATGAGTCAACAGGGAGTGTGACAGTGGATATGTCTGAGAACAAAAGGACTGACACAGTGGATATGTCTGAAACAACAGGGACTGAAAGAGTGGACATATATGGGACTACAGGGAATGAGACAGTGGACATGTCTGAGACCACAGGGACTGAGACCAGTGGATAAATCTGAAACAACAGGGAGTGAGACTGTAGATATATCTGAAACAACAGGAAATGAGAGAGTGGACATGTCTGAAACAACAGGGACTGAGACAGTGGACATGTCTGACAAAACAGGGACTGAGAGTGTGAACATGTCTGAAACAACAGGGACTGAGACAGTGGACATGTCTGTTACAGCACACATATCTGTGACAACAGGGTCTGAGACCATGGACATGTCTGAGACAACAGGGACTGAGAAAGTGGACATGTGTGAAACAACTGGGACTGAGACAGAGTTCATATCTGAGAAAACAGGGACTGAGACAGGGTACACGATGAGGACAACAGGGACTGAGACAGTGGACATGTCTGAGGAAACGGGGACTGAGACTTTGGACATATCTGAGACAACAGTAAATCAGACGTTGGAAATGTCTGAGACTGCAGTGACTCAGACAATGGACATATCTGAGACAACCAGGACTGAGACTTTGGACATGTCTGAGACAAAAGGGACTGAGTCATTGGAAATGTCTGAGACTACAGTGACTGGGACCGTGGACATGTCTGAGCAACAGGGAATGACACAGTGGACATGTTTGAGACAACAGCTACTGAGACTTTTTAAATGACTGAGATAACAGGGACTGAGACAGTCGACATGTCTGAGACAAGAGTGATTTAGCCAGTGGACAAGTCTGAGACAAAAGGGAGAGAGACAGTGGCCATGTCTGATACAACTGCAAGTAACAGCCTGTTCATGTCTGAGACAATGGAGACTCAGACAGTGGACATGTCTCAGACAACACACATATCTGATAAAACTGGGTCTGAGACCATCGACAGGTCTGAGACAACAGGGACTGAGACATTGGACATGTGTGAAACAATTGAGAATGAGACAGTGATCATGTCTGAACAAAAAGAGATTGAGACAGTGGACATGTCTGAGACAACAGGCACTGAGACCTTGGACATGTCTGAGACAACAGGGACTGAGACACGAGACATGTCTGAGACAATACGGAGTGAGACAGTGGACAAGTGTGAAACAACAGGAAATGGGACAGAGGAAATGTATGAGACAAAAGGGACTGAGACAGTGGACATGTCTGAGTCAAGAGGGTTGAGATCATGGACATGTCTGTGATAACTGGGACTGAGAGAGTGGACACGTCGGAGACAACAGTGGACATTACTAAGAGAACAGTGTCCGAGACAGTGTACCTGTCTGAGACAATAGTGACTGAGACAGTTGACATGTCTTCAACAGTGGACAAGTTCTGTCTGTGATGACAGTGACTGAGACAGTGTACACAACTGACACATCAGGGACTGAGACAGTGGACACATTTGAGACAACCAGGACTGAGACTTTGCACATGTCTGAGACAACAGGGACTGAGATATTGGAAATGCCTGAGACAACAGGGACATGTCTGAACAACAGGGAATGACACAGTGGATATGTCGATACAACTGGAACTGACACCTTTTAAATGTCTGAGATAACAGAGAGTGAGACAGTGGACATGCCTGATACAACACTGACTGAGTCAGTGGAGATGTCTTAGACAAAAGCGACTTAGAGGGTGGACATATCTAAGACAATGGGGACTCAGACAGGCGACATACACGGAAAAAAGGGACTGAGACAGTAGATATATCTGAAAGAACAGGGACTGATACTGTGGACATGTCTGAGACAACAGGCACTGAGATCATGGACATGTCTGAGACAACAGGGACGGAGACAGGGGACATGGCTGAGACAGTAGCGACGGAGACAGTGGATAAGTGTGAAAAAACAGGGAATGAGAGAGTGGACATGTCTCAGACAAAAGAGACTGAGACAGTGGACATGTCTGAGACAACAGGGTTTGAGAAGATGGACATGACTGAGAAAACAGGCACTGAGACAGTGGACATGTCGGAGACAACAAGGACTGAGACAGTGGACATGTCTGAGACCACAGGGACTGAGACAGGGGATATGTATGAAAATACAGTGAGTGTGATTGTAGATATATCTGAAACAACTGGAAATGTCACAGTGGACATGTCGGAAAGAACAGGGACTGAGACAGTGGACATGTCTGACAAAACAGGGACTGAGACAGTGGACATGTCTGAAACAACAGGGACTGAGACAGTATACATGACTGATACAGTACACATATTTGTGACAACAAGGTTTGAGACCATGGACATGTCTAAGACAACAGGGAATGAGACAGTTGACATGTGTGAAACAACTAGGACTGAAACAGAGTTCGTGTCAGAGACATCAGGGTTTGAGACATGGTACACATCGGAGACAACAGGGACTGAGAGAGTGGACATGTGTGAAACAACTGCGAATGAGACAGTGGTCATGTCTGAACCAATAGGGATTGAGACAGTGGACATGTCTGAGACAACAGGAACTGAGACCTTGGACATGTCTGAGAAATCAGGGACTGAGACACGAGAAATGTCTGAGAAAATAGGGAGTGAGACAGTGGAGAAGTGTGAAACAACAAGGAATGGAACAGTGCACATGTATGAGACAAATGGGACTGATACAGTGGACATGTCTGAGTCAAGAGGGTTGAGAACATGGACATATCTGAGATAACTGGAACTGAGACAGTGGACACATCGGAGACAACATTGGACATGTCTGAGAGAACAGGGTTCGAGACAATGTACCTGTCTGAGACAATAGCGACTGACACAGTTGACATGTCTTCAGCAGTGGACAAGTCGTGTCTGTGATGACAGTGACTGAGACAGTGGACACATCTGAGACAACAGGGACTGAGACAGTGGACACATCTGAAACAACCAGGACTGAGACTTTGCACATGTCTGAGACAACAGGGACTGAGACATTGGAAATGCCTGAGACGACAGGGACTGAGACCTTGGACATGTCTGAGGAACAGGGAATGACACAGTGGACATGTCTGATACAACGGGAACTGAGAACATTTAAATGTCTGAGATAACAAAGACTGAGACATTGGACATGTCTGAGACAACACTGAGTGAGACAGTGGACATGTCTGAGACAAAAGCGACTTAGAGGGTGGACACATCTAAGACAATGGGGACTCAGAAAGGCGACATATCTGAAACAACAGCGACTGAAACAGTAGATATATCTGAAAGAATAGGGAATGATCCTGTGTACATGTCTGAGACAACAGGCACTGAGAACATGGACATGTCTGATACAACAGGGACAGAGACAGGGGACATGGCTGAGACAGTACGGATTGAGACAGTGGAAAATTGTGAAACAACAGGAAATGAGACAATGGATATGTCTCAGACAAAAGCGACTGAGATAGTGGACATGCCTGAGACAACAGGGTTTCAGAACCTGGACATGTCTGAGACAACAGGGACTGAGACAGTGGACACTTCGGAGACAACAGGGACTGAGACAGTGGACATGTCTGAGAAAGGACTGACTTAGAGAGTGGACACATTTAAGACAATGGGCCTCAGATAGGTGACAGGTCTGAAAAAACAGGAACTTAGATATTAGATGTATGTGAAACAACAGTGAATGAGACAGTGTACATATCTGAGTCAACAAGGAGTGTGACAGTGGATATGTCTGAGACCAAAGGGACTGACACAGTGGATATGACTGAAACAACAGGGACTGAGATAGTGGACATATCTGGGACTACAGGGACTGAGACAGTGGACATGTCTGAGACCACAGGGACTGAGACCAGTGGATATGTCTGAAACAACAGGGAGTGAGACTGTAGATATATCTGAAACAACAGGAAATGAGACAGTGGACATGTCTGAAACAACAGGGAATGAGAGAGTGGACGTCTGTTACAACACACATATCTGTGACAACAGGGTCTGAGACCATGGACATGTCTGAGACAACAGGGACTGAGACAGTGGACAAGTATGAAACAACTGTAACTGAGACAGAGTTCATATCTGAGACAACAGGGATTGAGACAGGGTACACGTTGGAGACAACAGGGACTGAGACAGTGGACATGTCTGAGGCAACAGGTACTGAGACCTTGGACATATCTGAGACAACAGGGAATCAGACGTTGGAAATGTCTGAGACTCCAGTGACTCAGATAATGGATATATCTGAGACAACCAGGACTGAGACTTTGGATATGTGTGAGACAAAAGGGACTGAGATATTGTAAATGCCTGAGACTACAGAGACTGAGACTGTGGACATGTCTGAACAACAGGGAATGACATATCTGAGACAATGGGTACTGAGACCTTTTAAATGACTGAGATAACAGGGACTGAGACAATCAACATATCTGAGACAAGAGTGATTGGGACAGTGGACAAGTCTGAGACAAAAGGGCAAGAGACAGTGGCCATGTCTGATACAACTGCGAGTAAGGGCCTTTTCATGTCTGAGACAATGGGGACTCAAACAGTGGACATGTCTCAGACAACACACATGTCTGATAAAACAGGGTCTGAGACCATCGACATGTCTGAGACAACAGGGACTGAGACATTGGACATGTGTGAAACAACTGTGAATGAGACAGTGGTCATGTCTGAACAAACAGAGATTGAGACAGTGAACATATCTGAGACAACAGGCAATGAGACCTTGGACATGTCTGAGACAAAAGGGACTGAGACACGAGACATGTCTGAGACAATAGTGAGTGAGACAGTGGACAAGTGTGAAACAACAATGAATGGGTCAGTGGACATATATGAGACAAAAGGGACTGAGACAGTGGACATGTTTGAGTCAAGAGGGTTGAGACCATGGACATGTCTGTGATAACTGGGACTGAGAGAGTGGACACGTCGGAGACAACAGTGGACATGTCTTTGAGAACAGTGTTTGAGACAATGTACCTGTCTGAGACAATAGCGACTGAGACAGTTTACATGTCTTCACCAGTGGATAAGTCCTGTCTGTGATGACATTGACTGAGACAGTGGACACATCTGAGACAACAGGGACTGTGACCGTGGACACATCGGAGACAACCAGGACTGAGACTTTGCACATGTTTGAGACAACAGGGACTGAGACATTGGAAACGCCTGAGACAAAAGGGACTGAGACCTTGGACATGTCTGAGGAACAGGGAATGACACAGTGGACATGTCTGAGACAACGGGAACTGACACCTATTAAATGTCTGAGATAACAGAGACTGAGACAGTGGACATGTCTGAGACAAAACTGACTGAGAGAGTGGACATGTCTAAGACAGAAGCGACTTAGAGGGTGGACACATCTAAGACAATGGGGACTCAGACAGGCGACATATCTTAAACAACAGGGACTGATGCAGTAGATATATCTGAAAGAACAGGGACTGATACTGCGGACATGTCTGAGAAAACAGGCACTTAGAACTTGAACATATCTGAGACACAGGGACAGAGACAGGGGACATGGCTGAGACACTAGGGACTGGGACAGTGGAAAAATGTGAAACAACAGGGAAAGAGACAGTGGACATGTCTCAGACAAAAGGGATTGAGACAGTGGACATGTCTCAGACAACAGGGTTTTAGGACATGGACATGTCTTAGAAAACAGGGACTGAGCCGGGCGTGGTGGCGCATGCCTTTAATCCTAGCACTTGGGAGGCAGAGGCAGGCGGATCTTTGTGAGTTCAAGGCCAGCCTGGTCTACACAGTGAGTTCCAGGACAGCTGGGGCTACAGGGAGACCCTGTCTCAAAAAAAAAAAAAAAAAGAAAACAGGGACTGAGACAGTGGACACATCGGAGACAACAGCGACTGAGACAGTGGACATGTCTGAGAAAATAGAGACTTAGAGAGTGGACACATCTAAGACAATGGAGACTCAGACAGGCGACATGTCTGAAACAACAGGGACTGAGACAGTAGACATATCTGAAAGAAGATGGACTGATACTGTGGATATGTCTGAGACAACAGGGACAGAGACAGTGCACATGTCTGAGACCAAAGTGACTGACACAGTGGATATGTCTCAAATAACTGGGAATGACATAGTGGACATATCTCAGACTACAGGGACTGAGACAGTGGACAGGTCTGAGAATACAGGGACTGAGACAGTGGATATGTATGAAAATACAGGGAGACTGTAGATATATCGGAAACAACAGGAAATGAGACAGTGGAGATGTCTGATACAACAGAGACTGAGACAGTGTACATATCTAACAAAACAGTGAGTGAGACAGTGGATACGTCTTAAACAACACGGACTGAGACAGTGGACATATCTGATACAGCACACATTGTCTGAGACCATGGACATGTCTGAGACAACTGGGACTGAGACAGTGGACATGTCTGAAACAACTGGGACTGAGACAGTGGTCGTGTCAGAGACATCAGGGATTGAGACATGGTACACGTCGGAGACAACAGGGACTGAGACAGTGGACATGTTTGAGGCAATGGGGACTGAGACCTTGGACATGTCTGAGACAACAGGGAATTAGACATTGGAAATGCCTGAGCCTGCAGGCACTGAGTCCTTGGACATGTCTGCACAGCAGAGAATGACACAGTAGACATGTATGCGACAACGGGTACTGAGAACTTTTAAATGTCTGAGATAACAGGGACTGAGACAGTGGACATACCTGAGACAACAGTGACTGAGACAGTGGACATGTCTGACACAAAAGAGACTTAGAGTGTGGAAACATCTAAGACAATGGGGACTCAGACAGGCGACATGTCTGAAACAACAGGTCCTGAGACAGTAGATGTATTTGAAACAACAGGGACTGAGACAGTGGACACATCTGAGACAACCAGGACTGAGACTTTGCACATGTCTGAGACAACAGGGACTGAGACCTTGGAAATGCCTGAGACAAGAGGGACTGAGACCGTGGACATGTCTGAACAACAGGGAATGACACAGTGGACATGTCTGGGACAACGGGAATTGAGACCTTTTCAATGTCTGAGATAACAGGGACTGAGACAGTGGACATGTCTGAGACAACACTGACTGAGAGAATGGACATGTTTGAGACAAAACGGACTTAGAATGTGGACACATCTAAGACAATGGGGACTCAGACAGGCGACATATCTGAAACAACAGGGACTGAGACAGTAGATACATCTGAAAGAACAGCGACCAACACTGAGGACATGGCTGAGACAAAAGGCATGAGAACTTGGACATATCTGAAACAACAGGGACTGAGACAGGGGACATGGCTGAGACAGTAGAGACTGAGTCAGTGCAAAATTGTGAAACAACAGGGAAGGAGACAGTGGACATGTCTGAGACAAAAGGGAATGAGACAGTGGACATGTCTGAGACAAATGGGTTTGAGAACATGGACATGTCTGAGAAAACAGGGTCTGAGAAAGTGGACATGATGGAGACAACAGGGATGAGACACTGGACATGTCTGTGAAAATAGGGACTTAGAGAATGGACACATCTTAGACAATGGGAACTCAGACAGGCGACATGTCTGAAACAAGAGGGAATGAGACAGTAGATACATGCAAAACAACAGGGACTGAGACATTGGACATATCTGAGACAACAGGGACATAGACAGTGGACATGTCTGAGAACACAGGGACTAAGACAGTGGATATATCTGAAACATCAGGGAGTGAGACTGTAGATATATCTGAAGCAACAGGGATTGAGATAGTGGACATTTCTGAGACAACAGGGACTGAGACAGTGGACATGTCTGAGAAAACAGGGACTGAGACAATGGAAATGTCTGAAACAACAGGGACTGAGACAGTGGACATGTCTCAGACAGCACACATATCTGTGACAACAGGGTTTGAGACCATGGACATGTCTGAGACAACAGGGACAGAGACAGTGGACATGTGTGAAACAACTGGGACTGAGACAGAAGTCATGTGTGAGAAACAGTGATTGAGAGAAGGTACATGTCGGAGACAACAGGGACTGAGACAGTGGACATGTCTGAGGCAATGGGGACTGCGACCTTGGACATGTCTGAGACAACAAGGAATCAGACATTAGAAATGTCTGAGACTGCAGTGACTCAGACACTGGACATATCTGAGACAACCGGGACTGAGACTTTGGACATGTCTGAGACAACAGGGACTGAGAAATTGGAAATGCCTGAGACTACAGGGACTGAGACCGTGGCAAGTCTGAACAACAGGGAATGACACTGTGGGCATGTCTGAGACAACGGGTACTGAGATCTTTTAAATGCCTGAGATAACAGGGACTGAGACAGTGGCCATGACTGTGACAACAGTGACTGAGCAGTAGACATGTCTGAGACAAAAGGGACTTAGAGTGTGGACACATCTAAGACAATGGGGACTCAGACAGGCGTCATGTCTGAAACAACAGGACTGAGACAGTAGATCTATCTGAAACAACAGGGACTGCGACAGTGGACATGTCTTAGACAACAGTCACTGAGAACTTGGACATGACTTAGACAACAGGGACTGAGAAATGGGACATGGCTGAGACAATACGGAAAGAGACAGTGGAAAAGTGTGAAACAACAGGGACTGAGACAGTGAATACGTCTAAAACAACAGGAACTGAGACAGTGGACAAGTCTGAGACAAAAGGGAGAGAGACATTGGCCATGTCTGATACAACAGGGAGTAAAAGCCTGTTCATGTCTGAGGCAACGAGGTCTCAGACAGTGGACATGTCTCAGACAACACACTTATCTGATAAAACAGGGTCTGAGACCATCGACAGGTCTGAGACAACAGGGACTGAGACATTGGATATGTGTGAAACAACTGCGACTGAGACAGTGGACATGTCTGAACCAACAGAGATTGAGACAGTGGACATGTCTGAGACAACAGGCACTGAGACCTTGGACAGAGACAGCAGGGACTGAGACATGAGACATGTCTGAGACAATAGGGAGTGAGACAGTGGACAAGTGTGAAACAACAGGGAATGGGACAGTGGACATGTATGAGACAAAAGGGACTGAGACAGTGGACATGTCTGAGTCAAGAGGGTTGAGAGCATGGACATGTCTGAGATAACTGGGACTGAGACAGTGGACACGTCAGAGACAACAGTGGACATTTCTGAGAGAACAGTGTCCGAGATAGTGTACCTGTCTGAGACAATAGCTACTGACCCAGTTGATATGTCTTCACCAGTGGACAAGTCCTGTCTGTGATGACAGTGACTGAGACACTGGACATATCTGAGACAACCAGGACTGAGACTTTGGACATGTCTGAGACAATAGGGACTGAGAAATTGGAAATGCCTGAGACTACATGGACTGAGACCATGGCATGTCTGAACAACAGGGAATGACACAGTGGGCATGTCTGAGACAACGGGTACTGAGACCTTTTCAATGTCTGAGCTAACAGGGGCTCCGACAATGGCAATGACTGAGACAACAGTGATTGAAACAGTAGACATGTCTGAGACAAAAGGAACTTAGAGTGTGGACACATCTAAGGCAATGGGGACTCAGACAGGTGACATGTCTGAAACAACAGGGACTGAGACAGTAGATATATCTGAAACAACAGGGACTGTGACAGTGGACATGTCTTAGACAACAGTCACTGAGAACTTGGACATGACTGAGACAACAGGAACTGAGAAATGGGACATGGCTGAGACAATACGGAAAGAGACAGTGGAAAAGTGTGAAACAACAGGGACTGAGACAGTGAATATGTCTAAAACAACAGGGATTGAGACAGGGGACAAGTCTGAGACAAAAGGGAGAGAGACAGTGGACATGTCTGATACAACTGTGAGTAAGAGCCTGATAATGTCTGAGACAACGGGTACTCAGACAGTGGACATGTCTCACACAACACACAGACATGTTGGTGGTCTGAGACCATCAACATGTCTGAGACAACACGGACTGAGACATTGGACATCGGTGAAACAACTGAGACTGAGACAGTGGTCATGTCTGAACCAACAGAGATTTAGACAGTGGACATGTCTGAGACAACAGGCACTGAGACCTTGGACATATTTGAGACAGCAGGGACTGAGACATGAGACATGTCTGAGACAATAGGGAGTGATACAGTGGACAAGTGTGAAACAACAGGGAATGGGACAGTAGACATGTATGAGACAAAAGGGACTGAGACAGTGGACATGTCTGAGTCAAGAGCATTGAGACCATGATCATGTCTGAGATACCTGGGACTGAGACAGTGGACACATCGGAGACAACAGTGGACATTTCTGAGAGAACAGTGCCCGAGACAGTGTACCTGTCTGAGACAATAGCGCCTGACACAGTTGACATGTCTTCACCAGTGGACAAGTCCTGTCTGTGATGACAGTGTACACTGTCTCATTCCCTGATATCTCAGACATGTCCATGGTCTCAAAACATGTTGTCACATATATATGTGCTGTATCAGACATGTCCACTGTCTCAGTCCCTGTTGTTTCAGACATGTCCACTGTCTCAGTCCCTGTTTTGTCAGACATGTCCACTCTCTCAGTCCCTGTTGTTTCAGACACGTCCACTGTGTCATTTCCTGTTGTTTCAGATATATCTACAGTCTCACTCCCTGTATTTTCATACATATCCACTGTCTCAGTCCCTGTGGTCTCAGACATGACCACTGTCTCAGTCTCTATAATCTCAGATATGTCCACCATGTCAGTCCCTCTTGTTTCAGACATATCCACTGTGTCAGTCCCTTTGGTCTCAGACATGTCCACTGTCTCTGTCCCTGATGACACAACAGGGACTGAGACAGTGTACACATCTGACACAACAGGGACTGAGACAGTGGACACATCTGAGACAACCAGGACTGAGACTTTGCCCATGTCTGAGACAATAGGGACTGAGACATTGGAAATGCCTGAGACAACAGCGACTGAGCCCTTGGACATGTCTGAACAACAGGGAATGACACAGTGGACATGTCGATACAATGGGAACTGACACCTTTTATATGTCTGAGATAACAGAGACTGAGACAGTGGACAAGTCTGATACGACACCGACTGAGTCAGTGGGCATGTCTTAGACAAAAGCGACTTAGAGGGTGGACACATCTAAGACAATGGGGCCTCAGACAGATGACATATCTGAAACAAAAGGGACTGAGACAGTAGATATATCAAGAAAGAACAGGGACTGATACAGCAGTCATGTCAGAGACATCAGGGATTGAGACATGGAACACGTCGGAGACAACAGGGACTGAGAGAGTGGATATGTGTGAAACAACTGCGAATGAGACAGTGGTCATGTCTGAACCAACAGGGATTGAGACAGTGGACATGTCTGAGACAACAGGCAATGAGACCTTGGACATGTCTGAGACAACAGGGACTGAGACACGAGAAATGTCTGAGAAAATAGGGAGTGAGACAGTGGACAAGTGTGAAACAACAAGTAATGTGACAGTGCATATGTATGAGACAAATGGGACTGATACAGTGGACATGTCGGAGTCAAGAGGGTTGAGAACATGGACATGTCTGAGATAACTGGAATTGAGACAGTGGACACGTCGGAGACAACAGTGGACATGTCTGAGAGATCAGGGTTTGAGACAATGTACCTGTCTGAGACAATAGCGAGACAGTGGTGGACATGCCTGGAGAACAGGGTTCAAGACACTGTACCTGTCTGAGACAATAGCAATGGAGAAGGTGACATGTCTTCCCCAGTGGAAAAGTCCTGTCTGTGATGATAGTGACCGAGACAGTGGACACATCTGAGACAACAGGGACTGAGACAGTGGACACATGTGAGACAACCAGGACTGTGACAGTGGACATATTTGAGACAACAGGGACTGAGACTTTGGAAATGCCTGAGATAACAGAGACTGAGACCGTGGACATGTCTGAACAACAGGGAGTGTCACAGTGGACATGTCTGTAACAACGGGAAATGAGACCTTTTAAATGTCTGAGATAACAGGGACTGAGACAGTGGACATGTCTGAGACAACATGGACTAAGAGCGTGGACACATCTAAGATAATGGGGACTCAAATAGGTGAAATGTCTGAAACAACAGGGACTGAGACAGTAGATATATCTGAAAGAACACGGACTGAGACAGTGGATATGTCTGAGACAACACTGACTGAGACCTTGGACATGTCTGAGACAACAGGGACTTAGAGCGTGGACACATCTAAGATAATCAGGACTCAGATATGTGACATGTCTGAAACAACAGGGACTGAGACAGTAGATATATCTGAAAGAACAGGGACTGAGATATATCTGAAAGATCAGGGACTGAGACAGTGGTCATGTCAGAGACAACACGCACTGAGACCTTGGACATGTCTGAGAAAACAGAGACTGATAGAGTGGACATGCCTGAGACAATAGGGACTGAGACAGTGGACAAGTGTGAAACTGCAGGGAATTAGACAGTGGACATATCTGAGACAAAAGGGACTGAGAGAGTGGGCATGTCTGAGTGAACAGGTTTTCAGACCATGGACATGTCTGTGACAACAGGGACTGAGACAGTGCACATGGCTGAGACAGCAGGCACTGAGACAGTGGACATGTGTGAAACAACAGGGAATGAGACAATGGACATGTCTGAGACAACAGGGACTGAGACATTGGAAATGCCTGAGATTACAGGGACTGAGTCCTGGGACATGTCTGAGCAACAGGGACTGAGTCAGTAGATATATTTGAAACAACAAGGACCGAGACAGTGCACATGTCTGAGACAAAAGATACTGAGACCTTGGACATGTCTGAGACAACAAGGAATCTTACATTGGAACTGTCTGAGGCTGCAGGTTCTCAGACACTGGACATATCTGAGACAACCAGGAATGAGACTTTGGACATGTCTGAGACAAGAGGGACTGAGACTGTGGACATGTATGAAACAACACGGAATGAGACAGTGGACATGTCTGAGAGAACATGATTTGAGACAGTGTACATTTCTGAGACAATAGGGTCCGAGAGAGTTGATATGTAATCACCAGTGGACAAGTTCTGTCTGTGATGACAGTGACTGAGACAGTGGACACATCTGAGACAACAGGGACTGAGACAGTGGACACATCTGAGACAAACAGGACTGAGACAGTGGACATATCTGAGAAAACAGGGACTGAGACATTGGAAATGCCTGAGATAACAGGGACTGAGACCGTGGACATGTCTGAACAACAGGGACTGACACAGTGGACATGTCTGAGACAACAGGAACTGAGACCCTTTAAATGTCTCAGATAACAGGGACCGAGAGAGTGAACGTGTCTGAGAAAACAATGACTGAGAAAGTGGACATGTCTGAGACAACAGGGACTTAAAGCATGGACACATCTAAGATAATCGGGTCTCAGATAAGTGACATGTCTGAAACAACAGGGACTGAGACAGTAGATATATCTGAAAGAACAGGGACTGAGACAGTGGACATGTCTCAGACAACACGCACTGAGACCTTGGACATTCCTGAGAAAACAGAGACTGATCGAGCAGACATGCTTGAGACAATAGGGACTTAGACAGTGGACAAGTGTCAAACCAAAGGGAATTAACAGTGGACATGTCTGAGACAAAAGGGACTTAGAGAATGGACATGTCTGAGTCAACAGGTTTTCAGACCGTGGACATGTCTGAGACAACAGGGACTGAGACAGTGGACATGGCTGAGACAACAGGCACTGAGACAGTGGACATGTGTGAAACAACAGGGAATGAGACAATGGACATGTCTGAGACAACAGTGTCTGAGACAGTGGACATGTCTGAGTCAACACGGTTAGAGTCAGTGGACCTGTCTGAGACAACAGAGGCTGAGATAGTTAACATGTCTTAGACAGTGGACACATCTGGTCTGAGATGACAGCAATTGAGACAGACACATCTGATACAGAAGGGACTGAGACAGTGGACACATCTGAGACAACAAGGACTGAGACAGTGGACATAACTGAGACAACAGGGAGTGAGACAGTGGACGTGTCTGAGAAAACATGGACTAAAACAGTGGTTATGTCTGAAACAAGAGGGAATGAGACAGTGGACAATTGTAAGACAACAGGGACTGAGACTGTGGATTTGTCTGATACAAGTGCGACTAAGAGTGCATTCATATCTGAGACTTCGGGAACTGAGATGGGCATGTCTAAAAACAACAGGGACCGAGACAGTAGATATATCAGAGACAACAGGGACTGGGACAGTGGACATGTCTGAGACAACAGGGACTGAGACAGTGGACAAGTCTGAGACCACAGGTTCTCAGAACTTGCACAAGTCTGAGACATCAGGGAATGAGATACTGGACATGTCTGAGACAACAGGGACCGAGACCATGGACATGTCTGAGACGACAGGATCTGAGATCCTGGACATGTCTTAGAGAACAGGGACTGAGACATTGGACATGTTTGAGAAAATAGGTACTGAGACGTTCGATATGGATGCGACAACAGGTACTGAGACAATAGACATGTCTGAGATTTCAGACATGTCGTATCTGAGACAAAAGGTACATATAGAGTGGTCATGTCTGATACAGCAGAGACTGAGACAGTGGACATGTTTGAGCCAGTAGACATGTCAAGACTTAGACTACATGGACTGAGACATTGGACATGTCTGAGTCAACAGGGACTGAGAAAATGGATATGTCTGAGACAACAGTGACTACGTTTTGTACATGTCTGAGCAAAGAGGGAATGACATTGGATATATATGAGATAACGGAAATCAGAGAGTGGACATGTCTGAGACAACAGGGACTGAGACATTGGACATGTCCTAGACAACAGGGACTGATGCAGTAGACCTGTCTGAGACAACAGGTATTGAGACCTTGAACATGTCAGACAACATGTACTGAGAAGGTTAACCTGTCTGTGACAAAAGGTTCTGAGAACCTGGTCATGTCTTCGACAAGAGTTACTGAGACCATAGACATCTCAGACCACAGGGACTGAAACAGTGGATATGTCTGAAACAACAGAGCCTGCAACAGTGGACAATTCTGAGACAACAGGGACTGAGACAGTGGACATGTCTGAGACAACAGGGACTGACACAGTGGATATGTCTGAAACAACAGGGACTGTGACAGTGGAAAAGACTGAGACAACAGGGACTGAGACAGTGGACATGTGTGATACAACTGTGCCTAAGAGCATGTTAATATCTGAGACAATGGTTACTGACACAGGCGACATATCTGACACAACAGGGACTGAGACAGAAGATATATCTGAAACAACAGAGACTGAGACACGGGACATGACTGTAACAACAGAGACTGAGACAGTGGACATGTCTGAGACAACTGGGACTGAGACTGAGGTCATGTCTGAGACAACAAGAACTGGGACAGTGGACAGGTCTGACACAACACACATATCTGAGAAAACAAGGTCTGAGACCATCGACATGTCTGAGACAACATGGACTGAGACATTGGACATGTATTAAACAACTGTGACTGAGACAGTGGTCATGTCTGTGACAACAGGAACTGAGACAGTGGACACGTCAGAGACAACAGTGTCTGAGATAGAGGACATGTCTGAGAACACAGGGACTTAGAGAATGGACATACATAAGACAATGCTGACTCAGACAGGTGACATGTCAGAAACAACAGGGAATGAGACAGTAGATATATCGGAAACAACAGGGACTGAGACAGTGGACATGTGTGAGTCAACAGGGACTGAGACTGTGGACATGTATGATAGAACTGCAACTAAGTGTGCCTTCATGTCTGAGACTTCGGGGACTGAGACAGGTGACATGTGTGAAAACAAAAGGGACTGACACAGTAGATATATCAGAGACAACAGGGACTGAGACAGTGGACATGTCTGAGAAAACAGTGACTGAGACAGTGAACATGTCTGAGACAACAGAGACTGAGACAGTGGACATGTCTGAGACCACAGGTTCAGAGAACTTGTACAAGTCTGAGACAGCCGGGAATGATATATTGGACATGTTTGAGAAAACAGGGACTGAGAACTTGGACATGTCTGAGACCAGAGGATCTGAGACCCTGGACATGTCTTAGACAACAGAGACTGAGACATTGGACATGTCTGTGAAAATAGGAACTGAGAATGTGGACATGTATGCTACAACAGGGACTGAGACAATAGACATGTCTGAGACATCAGACATGTCATATCTGAGACAAAAGGCACTTAGAGAGTGGACATGACTGATACAGCAGAGAATGAGACAGTGCACATATCTGAGACAGTGGACATGTCATGATTTACACTACATGGACTGAGACATTGGACATGTGTGACTCAACAGGGACTGAGAAAGTGGACATGTCTGAGACAACAGTGAATAAGTCTGTGGACATATCTGAGCAAAGAGGGAACGACATTGGACATATATGAGATAACTCTTTGATTGTTGTCTGAGACAACAGGGACTGATGCAGTAGACGTGTCTGAGACAACAGGGATTGAGACATTGGTAATGTCAGACATCATGTACTGAGACGGTGGACCTGTCTGTGACAAGAGGGTCTGAGACCCTGGAGATGTCTGCAACAACAGTTACTGAGACCATGGACATTTCTGAGACAACAGGGACTGAAACTGTGGATATGTCTGAAACAACAGGTACTGAGACAGTGGACATATTTGAGTCAACATGGTTAGAGTCAGTGGACCTGTCTGAGATAACAGAGGCTGAGACAGTTGACATGTCTTAGCCAGTGGACAAGTCCTGTCTGAGATGACAGAGACTGAGACAGTGGACACATCTGAGACAACAGGGACTGAGAATGAGGACATGTCTGAGACAACAGGGATTGAAACAGTGGATATGTCTGAAACAACAGGCACTGAGACAGTGGACATGTCTGAGACAACAGGGACTGAGACCGTGGACATGTCTGATACAACTGTGACTAAAAGCATGTTCACGTCTGAGACATTGGGGACAGAGACATGTCTGAAAACAACGGGGACTGAGACAGATATATCTGAGAAAACAGGAACTGGGACAGCAGACATGAATGAGAGAACAGGGACTGAGACAGTGGACATGTCTGAGACAACAGGGACTGAGACAATGGACATGACTGAGACAACAAGGACTGAGACAGTGGACATCTCCCAGACCACAGGGACTCAGAACTTGTACAAGTCTGAGACAGCAGGGAATGTGATATTGGACATATCTGAGAAAACAGAGACTGAGACCAAGGACATGTCTGAGACCACAGCACCTGAGACCACAGGATCTGAGACCCTGGATATATCTTAGACAACAGAGACTGAGACATTGTACATGTCTGAGAAAATAGGGACTGAGAATGTGGACATGTATAGGACAACACGGACTGAGACAGTAGACATGTCTGAGACATCAGACATGTCATATCTTAGACAAAATGTACTTAGAGAGTGGACATGTCTTATACAGCAGAGACTGAGACAGTGGATATGTCTGAACCAGTGGACATGTCATGACTGAGACTACATGGACTGAGACACTGGACATGTGTGAGTCAACAGGTACTGAGAAAGTGGACATGTCTGAGACAGCAGGGACTAAGTCTGTGGACATGTCTGAGCAAAGAGGGAATGACATTGGACATATTTGATATCATGGAATAAGAGAGTGGACATGTCTGAGACAACAGGCACTGAGACATTGGACATGTCGTGGACAACAGGGACTGATGCAGTAGACGTGTCTGAGACAAAAGGGATTGAGAAACTGGACATGTCAGACAACCTGTAATGAGACAGTGGACCTGTCTGTGACAACAGTGTCTGAGACCCTGTTGATGTCTGCGACAACAATTACTGAGACCGTGGACATTTCTGAGACAACAGGGACTGAAACTGTGGATATGTCTGAAAGAACAGGGAATGAGACAGTGGACAAGTCTGAGACAACAGGGACTGAGACAGTGGACATTTCTGAGACCACAGGTTCTCAGAACTTGTAAAAGTCTGAGACAGCAGGGAATGAGATACTGGACATGTCTGAGATAACAGGGACTGAGACAGTGGACAAGTCTGAGACGACAGGATCTGAGACCCTGGACATGTCTTAGACAACAGTGACAGAGACATTGGACATGTCTGAGAAAATAGGGACTGAGACTTTGGACACGTATGCGACAACAGGGACTGAGACAACAGACTTGTCTGAGACTTCAGATATGTCATACCTGAGACAAAAAGTATTTAGAGAGTGGACATGTCTAAGACAGCAGAGACTGAGACAGTGGACATGTTTGAGCCAGTGGACATGTCATGAATGAGAATAAATGGACTGAGACTTTGGACATGTTTGAGCCAGTGGACATGTCATGACTGAGACTAAATGGACTGAGACTTTGGACATGTCTGAGTCAACAGGCACTGAGAAAGTGGACATGTCTGAGACAAGGACTAAGTGTGTGGACATGTCTGAGCAAAGAGGAAATTATATTGGACATATCTTAGATAACGGGAATCAGAGAGTGGACAGGTCTGAGACAACAGGGACTGAGACATTGGACATGTCCTAGACAACAGGGACTGATGCAGTAGACGTGTCTGAGACAACAGATATTGAGACCTTGGTCATGTCAGACAACATGTACTGAGATGGTGGACCTGTCTGTGACAACAGGTACTGAGACCATGGTCATGTCTGTTACAAAAGGGACTGAGACCTTGGACATGTATAAGACAACCGAGAAAGAGACATTGGACATGTGTGAGACAACAGGTACTAAGACAGTGGACATGTCTGAGAGACCAGAGAATGAGACTGTGGACATGTCTGAAACAACAGGGAATGAGACAGTGGTACTGTCTGAGACATCACTGACCTAGAAAGTACACATGTTTGAGACAATAGGGATTTAGACAGTGGACATGTCTGAGAAAACAGGGACTGAGACAGTGGACATGTCTGAGACCACAGGGACACAGAACTTGTACAAGTTTGAGACAGCAGGGACTGAGATATTGGACATTTCTGAGAAAACAGGGAATGAGACCATGGACATGTCTGAGATCATAGGATCTGAGACCCTGGTCATGTCTGAGACCATAGGGTCTGAGACCCTAGACATGTCTTAGACAACAGAGACTGAGACATTGGACATGTCTGAGAAAATAGGGACTGAGTATGTGGACATGTATGCGACAACAGGGACTGAGACAATAGATATGTCTGAGATTTCAGACATATCATATCTGAGACAAAATATACTTAGAGAGTGGACATGTCTGATACAGCAGAGACTGAGACAGTGGACATGTCTGAGCCAGGGGACATGTCATGACTGAGACTACATGGACTGAGACACTGGACATGTCTGAGTCAACAGGGACTGAGAAAGTGGACATGACTGAGACAACAGGTACTAAGTCTGTGGACATGTCTGAGCAAAGAGGGAATGACATTGGACATATCTGATATAACAGAATAAGATAGTGGACATGCCTGAGACAATAGGCCCTGGGATATTGGACATGTCCTGGACAACAGGGACTGATTCAGTAGACATGTCTGAGTCAACAGGTATTGAGAAATTGGAGATGTCAGACAACATGTACAGAGACAGTGGACCTGTCTCTGACAACATGGTCTGAGACACTGGACATGTCCATGAAAACAGTTACTGAGACCGTGGACATTTCTGAGACAACATGGAATGAAACAGTAGATATGTCTGATACAACAGGTACTGAGTCAGTGAACAAGTCTGAGACAACAGGGACTGAGACCGTGGATATGTCTGAACAACAGGTTATGACACAGTGGACATGTCTGAGACAACGGGAACTGAGACCTTATAAATGTCTGAGATAACAGGGACTGAGACAGTGGACATATCTGAGACAATACTGACTGAGACAGTGGACATGTCTGAGAGAACAGGGACTTAGAGCGTGGACAAATCTAAGACAATGGGGACTCAGACTGGTGACATGTCTGAAACAACAGGGACTGAAACAGTGGACATGTCTGAGAAAACAGGCAATGAGACCTTGCACATGTCTGGGACAACAGGGGCTAAGACAGGGGACATGGCTGAGATAGTAGGGAATGAAACAGTGGACAAGTGTGAAACAACAGGGAATGAGACAGTGGACATGTCTGAGACAAAAGGGACTGAGACAGTGGACATGTCTGAGTCAAGAGAGTTTGAGACCATGGACATGTCTAAGACAGCAGCGAATCAGACAGTGGACAGGTCAGACACAGCAGGGACTGAGACAATGGAAATGTCTGAGACAACAGTTTCTTAGAGAGTGGACACTTCTAAGACAATGGGGACTCAGACAAGCGACGTGTCTGAAACAACAGGGAATGAGACCGTAGATATATCTGAAACAACAGGTATTGATACAGTGGACATATCTGTGACAACAGGGACCGACACAGTGGACATGTCTGAGACCACAGGGATTACACAGTGGATATGTCTGCAATAACAGGGACTGAGATAGTGGACATATCTGAGAAAACAGGGACTGAGAAGGTAGATATAACTGAAACAACAGGGTCTGAGACAGTGGTCATGTCTGAGACAACAGGCACTTAGACCTTGTACATGTCTGAGACAACAAGGCCTGAGACAGCGGACATGCCTGAGACAGTAGTGACTGAGACAGTGGACAAGTGTGAAACAACAGGGAATTTGACAGTGGACATGTCTGAGACGAAAGAGACTGAGACATTGGACATGTCTGAGTCCACAGGTTTGAGACCAAGGACATGTCTGACACAACAGGGACTGAGACAGTGGACATGGCTGAGACGATAGTGAATTAGAGCATGGACACATCTAAGAGAATGGGTACTCAGACTGGTGCCATATCTGAAACAACAGGGACAGTGACAATAGATATGTCTGAAACAACAGAGACCCAGGCAGTGGACATGTCTGAGACAACAGGCACTGAGACCTTGGACATGTCTGAGACAACAGGGACTGAGACAGGGGACATGGCTGAGAGAGTAGGGAGTGAGACAGTGGACAAGTGTAAAACAACAGGGAATGAGACAGTGGACATGTCTGAAACAAAAGGGCCTGAGACAGTGGACATGTCTGAGACAACAGGCACTGAGATCTTGGACATGTCTGAGACAACAGGGACTGAGACAGGGGACATGGCTGAGACAGTAAGAAGTGAGAAAGTGGACAAGTGTGAAACAACAAGGAATGAGAGAGTGGACATGTCTGAAACAATAGGGACTGAGACAGTGGACATGTCTGAGTCAAGAGGGTTTGAGACCATTTACATTTCTGAGACAACAGGGAATGAGACAGTGGCTATCTCTCAAACCACAGGGACTCAGAACTTGTACAAATCTGAGACAGCAGGTAATGTGATATTAGACATGTCTGAGACAACAGCGACTGAGACCATGGACATGTCTGAGACAACAGGGATGGAGACAGTAGATATGTCTGAAACAACAGGTACTGAGACAGTGAACAAGTATGAGACAACAGGGACTGAGACAGTGGACATGTCTGAGACAAGAGGGACTGAAACAGTAGATATGTCTGAAACAAAAGGTACTGAGACAGTGAACAAGTCTGAGACAACAGGGACTGAGACAGTGGACATGTCTGAGACAACAGTTTTTGAGATCTTGGACATGTCACACAACACGTACTGAGACAGTGGACCTATCTGTGACAACAGGGTCTGAGACCCTTTACATGTCTGTGACAACAGTTATTGAGACCATGGACATTTCTGAGACAACTGGGACTGAAAGAGAAGATATGTCTGAAATAACAGGTACTGAGACAGTGAACAAGTATGAGACAACAGGAACTGAGACAGTGGACATGTCTAAGACAACAGGGATTGACACAGTGTATATGTCTGATGCAAAAGGCACTGAGATAATGGACATATATGAGACAACAGGGAATGAGACAGTGGACATGTCTGAAACAAAAGGGACTGAGACAGTGGACATTTCTGAGACAACAGGCACTGAGACCTTGGAAATGTCTGACACAACAGGGACTGAGACAGGGGACATGACTGAGGCAGTAGGGAGTGAGACAGTGGACAAGTGTGAAAAAACAGGGAATGAGACAGTGGACATGTCTGAAACAAAAGGGACTGAGAATGTGGACCTGTGGGAGTCAAGTGGGTTTGAAACAATGGACATGTCTGAGACAACAGTGACTTAGAGAGTGGACACAGGCGACATGTCTGAAACAACAGGGACTGAGACAGTAGATATATCTCAAACAACAAGGATTGAGACAGTGGACATATCTGAGACAACAGGGACCGAGATAGTGGACATGTCTGAGACCAAAGGGATTGCACAGTGGATATGTCTGCCACAACAGGGACTGAGATATTGGACATATCTGAGAAAACAGGCACTGAGACAGTAGATATATCGGAAACAACAGGGACTGAGACAGTGGACATGTCTGAGACAAGTGGCACTGAGATCTTGGACATGTCTGAGACAACAAGACCTGAGACAGCGGACATGCCTGAGACAATAGGGACTGAGACTGGGGACAATTGTGAAACAAAAGGGAATTAGACAGTGGACATCTGAGACAACAGGGACTGAGACAGTGGACATGTCTTTGTCAACAGGGTTTGAGACCATGGACATGTCTGAGACAACAGGGACTGAGACAGTGGACAAAGCTGAGACATCAGGCACTGAGACAGTGTACAAGAGTGAAAGAACAGGGAATGAGACAATGGACATGTCTGAGACAACAGGGACTGAGACAGTGGACAGGTCTGAGTCAACATATTTCAATCTGTGGACCTGTCTGAGACAGCAGAGGCTGAGACAGTTGACATGTCTTAGCCAGTGGACAAGTCCTGTCTGAGGTGACAGCGACTGTGACAGTGGACACATCTGAGACAACAGGGACTCTGACGGTGGTCACATCTGAGACAACCAGTAGTGAGACAGTGGACATATCTGAGACAACAGGGCCTGAGAAAGTGGACATGTCTGAGACAACAGGGAATGAAACATTGGATATGTCTGATACAACAGGGACTGAGAAAGTGGACATGTCTGAGACAACAGGGACTGAGACCTTGGACATGTCTGATACAACTGTGACTAAGAGCGTGTTCATATCTGAGACATCAGTGAATAAGTCAGGCGACATGTCTTAAAACAACAGGGACTGAGACAGAAGATATATCGGAGACAACAGGGATTGAGACAGTGGACATGTCTGATACAAGAGGGACTGAGACAGTGGACATCTCTGAGACCACAGGGACTCAGAACTTGTACAAGTCTGAGACAGCAGAGAATGAGATATTGGACATGTCTGAGACAACAGGGACTGAGACCATGGACATGTCTGAGACCATAGGATCTGTGACACTGGACATGTCTTAGACAACAGAGACTGAGACATTGGACATGTCTGAGACAATAGGGACTGAGAATGTGGACATGTATGCTACAACAGGGACTGAGATAGACATGTCTGAGAATTCAGACATGTCATATCTGAGACAAAAGGTACTTAGAGAGTGGACTTGTCTGATACAGCAGAGACTGAGACAGTGGCTATTTCTGAGCCAGTGGACATGTCATGAGTGAGACTACATGGACTGACACAGTGGACATGTGTGAGTCAAAAGGGACTGAGAAAGTGGACATGACTGAGACAACAGTTACTAAGTCTCTGGACATGTCTGAGCAAAGAGGAAATGACGTTGGACATATTTGATATAACGGAATATGAGAGTTGACATGTCTGAGACAACAGGCCCTTAGATATTGGACATAGGTACTGAGACCGTGGACATTTCTGAGACAACAGGGACTTAAACAGTAGATATGTCTGAAACAACAGGTACTGAGACAGTGAACAAGTCTGAGACAACAGGGACCGAGACAGTGGATATGTCTGAGACAAGTTATTGAGATCTTGAACATGTCAGACAACATAAACTGAGACAGTGGACCTGTCTGTGACAACAGGGTCTGAGACCATTCACATGTCTGTGACAACAGTTATTGATACCGTGGTCATTTCTGAGACAACAGGGACTGAAACAGTAGATATGTCTGGAACAACAGTTACTGAGACAGTGAACAAGTCTGAGACAATAGGGACTCAAACAGTGGACATGTCTGAGACAACAGGGACTGACAGAGTGTATATGTCTGAAACAAAAGGCACTGAGATAATGGACATATATGAGACAACAGTGAATGAGACAGTGGACATATGTGAAACAACTGGGACGGAGACAGAGGTCATATCTGAGACAACAAGGACTGAGACAGGGGACACGATGGAGACAAAGTTGACTGCGACAGTAAACATATCTGACACAACAGGGACTGAGTCCTTGGACATGTCTGAGACCACAGGGAATCAGACATTGGAAATTTCTGAGACTGCGGGGACTCAGACACTGGACATATCTTAGACAACCAGGACTGAGACTTTGGACATGTCTAAGAAAACAGGGACTGAGACCATGGACATGTCTGAGACCACAGGGAATCAGACATTGGAAATTTCTGAGACTGCGGGGACTCAGACACTGGACATATCTTAGACAACCAGGACTGAGACTTTGGACATGTCTAAGAAAACAGGGACTGAGACCATGGACATGTCTGAGACCACAGGATCTGAGGCCCTGGATATGTCTTAGACAACAGAGACTGAGACATTGGACATGTCTGAGACAATAGGGACTCAGAATTTGGACATGTATGCGACAACATGGACTGAGACAGTAGACATGTCTGAGACTTCAGACATGTCATATCAGAGACAAAAGGTACTTAGAGAGTGGACATGTCTGATACAGCAGAGACTGAGACAATGGACATGTCTGAGGCAACAGGCACTGAGACCTTGGACAGGTGTGAGACTACAGGTACTGAGACTGGGACACGGCTGAGATAGTAGGGAGTGAAACAGTGGACAATGGTGAAACAACAGGGAATGAGACAGTTGACATATCTGAAACAAAAGTGGCTGAGACAGTGGACATGTCTGAGACAACCGGCACTGAGATTTTGGGCATGTCTGAGACAACAGGGACTGATACAGGAGACATGGCTGAGACAGTAGGGAGTGAGACAGTGGACAAGTGTGAAACAATAGGGAATGAGACAGTGGACATGTCTGAAACAAAAGGGAATGAGATAGTGGACATGTCTGAGTCAAGAGGGTTTAAGACCATGGACATATCTGAGACAACAGGGAATGAGACAGTGGACACGTCAGAGACAACAGGGACTGAGACAGTGCACATGTCTGAAACAACAGGGATTTAGAGAGTGGACACATCTAAGACAAAGGGGACTCAGACAGGCAACATGTCTGAAACAACAGGGACTGAGACAGTAGATGTATCTGAAACAACAAGGATTAAAGCAGTGGACATATCTGAGACAACAGGGACCGAGAGAGTGGACATGTCTGAGACCACAGAGATTATACAGTGGATATGTCTGCCAAAACAGGGACTGAGATAGTGGACATATCTGAGAAAACAGGGAGTGAGACAGTTGATATATCTGAAACAACAGGGACTGAGACAGTGGACATGTCTGAGACAACAGGCACTGATACCTTGGACATGTCTGAGACAACAAGGTCTGAGAGAGCAGACATGCCTGACACCATAGGAACTGAGACAGTGGACAAATGTAAAACAACAGGGAATTAGACAGTGGACATGTCTGAGGCAAAAGGGACTGAGACAGTGGACATGTCTGAGGCAAAAGGGACTGAGACAGTGGACATGTCTGAGTCAACAGGTTTGAGACCATGGACATGTCGGAGACAACAGGGATTGAGACAGTGGACAAGGCTGAGACATCAGGCACTGATACAGTGGACATGTTTGAGATAACAGAGAATGAGACCGTGGACACGTCTGAGTCAAGACGGTTCAAGTCTGTGGACCTGTCTGTGACAGCAGAGGCTGAGACAGTTGACAAGTCTTAGTCAATGGACAAGTACTGTGTGAGATGACAGCGACTGAGACAGTGGACACATCTGAGACAACAGGGACTCTGACAGTGGTCACATCTGAGACAACCAGTAGTGAGACAGTGGACATGTCTGAGACAACAGAGAATGAGAAAGTGGACATGTCTGAGACAACAGGGACTGAATCAGTGGATATGTCTGAAACGACAGGGACTGAGACAGTGGATATGTCTGAGCCAGTGGACATGTCATGACTTAGACTACATGGACTGAGACACTGGACATATGTGAAACAACTGGGACTGAGAAAGTGGTCATGTCCAAACCAACAGGGACTGAGACAGTGGACATGTCTGAGATACAAGGCACTGAGACTTTGGACATATCTGAGACAACAGGGACTGAGACATGGCACATGTCTGAGACAATAGGGCATGAGATATTGGACAAGTGTGAAGCAACAGGGAATGGGACAGTGGACATGTCTGAGACAAAAGAGGGTGGACACATCTAAGACAATGGGGACTCAAACAGGTGACATATCTGAAACAACAGGGACTGACACAGTAGATATATCTGAAAGAACAGGGACTGATAAAGTGGACATGTCTGAGACAACAGGCAAGGAGAACTTGGGCATGCCTGAGACAACAGGGTTTGAGAACATGGACATGACTGAGAAAACAGGGACTGAGAAAGTGGACACGTCAGAGATAACAGGGATGAGACACTGGACATGTCTGTGAAAATAGGGACTTAGAGAGTGGACACATCTAAGACAATGGGGACTCAGACAGGCGACATGTCTGAAACAACAGGGACTGAGAAAGTAGATATATCTGAAAGAACAGGGACTGAGACAGTGGACATGTCTGAGACAACAGGCACTTAGAACTTGGACATGTCTGAGACAACAGGGAATGAGACAGGGGACATGGCTGAGACAGTAGGGAGTGAGACAGTGGACAAGTGCGAAACAACAGGGACTGAGACAGTGGACATGTCTGAGAAAATAGGGACTGAGAAAATAGTGGACACATCTAAGACAATGGGGACTCAGACAGGCGACATGTCTGAAACAACAGGGACTGAGACAGTAGATATATGTAAAACAACAGGGACTGAGAGAGTGGACATATCTGAGACAACAGGGACAGAGACAGTGGACATGTCTGAGACCAATGGGACTGACACAATGGATATGTCTGAAACAACGGGGACTGACATAATAGGCATATCTGAAACTACAGGGACTAAGACAGTGGACATGTCTGAGACCACAGGGACTGAGACAGTGGATATGTATGAAAATACCGGGAGTGTGACTGTAGATATATCTGGAACAACACAAAATGGGACAGTCAATATGTCTGAAACAACAGGGACTTAGATAGTGGTTATGTCGGATAAAAAAGGGACAGAGACACTGGACATGTCTGAAACTACAGGGACTGAGACTGTGGACATGTCTGATACAGGACATCTATCTGTGACAACAGGGTCTGAGAACATGGACATGTCTGAGACAACAGGGACTGAGACAGTGGACATGTGTGAAACAACTGGGATTGAGACAGAGGTCGTGTCAGAGACAACAGGGTTTGAGACATGGTACAAGTCGGAGACAACAGGGACTGAGACAGTGGACATGTTTGAAACAACTGCGTATGAGACAGTGGTCATGTCTGAACCAATAGGGATTGAGACAATGGACTTGTCTGAGACACTAGGCACTGAAACCTTGGACATGTTTTAGAAAACAGGGACTGAGACATGGGACAAGTCTGAGACAATAGAGAGTGAGACATTGGACAAGTGTGACACAACAGGGAATGGGACAATGGACATTTCTGAGACAAAAGGGACGGAGACAGTGGACATGTCTGAGTCAAGAGGGTTGAGGCCATGGACCAGTCTGAGATAAGAGGGACTGAGACAGTGGACACTTCGGAGACAACTGTGGACATGCCTGAGAGAACAGGGTTCGAGACAGTGTACCTGTCTGAGA
Organism: Rhizomys pruinosus; assembly: GCA_009823505.1. Taxonomy (NCBI): domain Eukaryota; kingdom Metazoa; phylum Chordata; class Mammalia; order Rodentia; family Spalacidae; genus Rhizomys; species Rhizomys pruinosus. The sequence continues at coordinate 7,480,775 of VZQC01011341.1, read as the reverse complement.
GAATAGCAACTGACACATTTGACATGTCTTCACCAGTGGACAAGTCCTGTCTGTGATGACAGTGACTGAGACAGAGGACACTTCTGAGACAACAGGGACTGAGACAGTGGACACATCTGAGACAACCAGGACAGAGACTTGGCAGATGTCTGAGACAAGAGGGACTGAGACATTGGAAATGCCTGAGACAACAGGGACTGAGATCTTGGACATGTCTGAACAACACGGAATGACACAGTTGACATGTCTGAGACAACGGGAACTGAGACCTTTTAAATGTCTGAGACAACAGGTACTGAGACAGTGGACATGTCTGAGACAACACTGACTGAGACAGTGGACATGTCTGAGACAAAAGGGACTTAGAGGGTGGAAAAATCTAAGACATTGGGGACTCAGGAGACATATCTGAAACAACAGGCACTGAGACAGAAGATATATCTGAAAGAACAGGGCTGAGACAGTGGACATGTCTGAGACAACAGGCACTGAGAACTTGGACATGTCTAGGATAACAAAGCCTGAGACAGGGGATATGGCTGAGACAGTAGGGACTGAGACAAGGACAAGTGTGAAACAACAGGGAATGAGACAGTGGATATGTCTTAAAGAACAGGGACTGTGACAGTGGACAAGTCTGAGACAAAAGGGAGAGAGACAGTGGCAATGTCTGATGCAATTGCGAGTAAGAGACTGTTCATGTCTGAGACAACAGGGACTCGGGCATTGGACATGTCCCGACAACACACATATCTGATAAAACGGGGTCTGAGTCCATCGACATGTCTGAGACAACAGGGACTGAGACACTGGACATGTGTGAAACAAATGCGACTGAGACTGTGGTCATGTCTGAGCCAACAGGGACTGAGACAGTGGACATGTCTGAGACCAAAGGGACTGACACAGTGGAAATGTCTGAAACAACAGGTACTGACATAGTCGACTTATCTGAGACTATAAGGACTGAGACAGTGGACATGTCTGAGACCACAGGGACTGAGACATTGGATATGTATAAAAATACAGGGAGTGAGACTTTAGATATATCTGAAACAACAGGAAGTGAGACAGTGGACATGTGTGAAACAACAGGGACTAAGACAGTGGACATGTCTGACAAAACAGGGATTGAGACAGTCGACATGTCTGAAACAACAGGGACTGAGACAGTGGATATGTCTGACACAGCACACATATCTGTGACAACAGGGTCTGAGACCACGGACATGTCTGAGACAACAGGGACTGAGACAGTGGACATGCATGAAAGAACTGGGATTGAGATAGAGGTCATGTCTGAGACAACAGGTATTGAGACAGGGTACACGTCAGAGAAATCAGGGTCTGAGATGGTGGACATGTCTGAGGCAATGGGGAATGAGATCTTGGACATGTCTGAGACAACAGGGAATCAGATATTGGAAATGTCTGAGAATGCAGTGACTCAGACACTGGACATATCTGAGAAAACCTGGAATGAGGCTTTGGACATGTCTTAGACAACACGGACTGAGACATTGGAAATTCCTGAGACTACAGGCACTGAGACTGTGGACATGTCTGAACAACAGGGAATGACAGAGTGGACATGTCTCAGATAACGGGTACTGAGACGTTTAAATGTCTGAGGTAACAGGTACTGAGACAGCAGACATGTCTGAGACAACAGTGACTGAGATAGTGGACAGGTCTGAGACAAAAGGGACATAGAGTGTGGATACTTCTAAGACAATGGGGACTCAGACAGGCGACAGGTCTGAAACAACAGGGACTGAGACAGTAGATATATTTGAAACAACAGGGGTTGAGAAAGTGGACATGTCTGAGTCAACAGCCAATGGGAACTTGGACATGACTCAGACAACACGGACTGAGAAATTGGACAGGGCTGAGACAATACAGACTGAGACAGTGGAAAAGTGTGAAACAACGGGGGACTGAGACAGTGGATATGTCTAAAAAACAGGGACTGAGAAAGTGGACAAGTGTGAGACAAAAGGGAGAGAGACAGTGGCCATGTCTGAAAGAACTGCGAGTAAAAGCCTGTTCATGTCTGAGACAACGGGGACTCAGACAGTGGACATGTCTCAGACAACACATATATCTGAAAGAACACGGACTGATACAGTGGACATGTCTGAGACAACAGGCACCAAGAACTTGGACATGTATGAGACAACAGGGCCTGAGACAGGAGAAATGGCTGACACAATAGGGACTGAGACAATGGACAAGTGTGAAACAACAGGGAATGAGAAAGTGGACATGTCTGAGACAAAAGGGAGTGAGACAGTGGACATGTCTGAGACAACAGGGTTAGAGAACATGGACATATCTGAGACAACAGGGACTGAGACAGTGGACATGTCTGAGACAATACTGACTGAGACAGGGGACATGTCTGAGACAAAAGGGACTTAGAGGGTGGACATATCTAAGTCAATGGGGACTCAGACAGGCGACATATCTGAAACAACAGGTACTGAGACAGTAGATATATCTGAAAGAACAGGGAGTGATAAAGTGGACATGTCTGAGACAACAGGCAGTGAGAACTTGGACATGTCTGAGACAACAGGGCCTGAGACAGGGAACATGGCTGAGACAGTAGGGACTGAGAGAGTGGACAAGTGTGAAACAACAGGGAATGAGACAGAGGACATGTCTGAGACAAAAGGGAGTGAGACAGTGGACATGTCTGAGACAAAAGGGTTTGAGAACATGGACATATCAGAGACAACAGGGACTGAGACAGTGGACATGTCGGAGACAACAGGGACTGAGACAGTGGACATGTCTGAGAAAATAGCGACTTAGATAGTCGACACAAGTAAGAAAATGGGGACTCAGACAGGCGACATATCTGAAACAACACGGACTGAGACAGTAGATATATGTGAAACAACAGGGACTGAGACTGTGGACATATCTGAGACATCTGGGACAGAAACAGTGGACATGTCTGAGACCAATGGGACTGACACAGTGGATATGTCTGAAACAAAAGGGACTGATATAGTGTATATATCTGAGACCACAGGGACTGACAGAGTGGAAATGTCTGAGATCACAGGGACTGAGACATCGGATATGTATGAAAATACAGCGAGTGGGACTGTAGATATATCTGAAACAACAGGAAATGAGACAGTGGACATGTGTGAAACATCAGGGACTGAGACAGTGGACATGTCTGACAAAAGAGGGACTGAGACAGTGGACATGTCTGAGACGACAGGGACTGAGACAGTGGACATGTGTGAAACAACTGGGACTGAGACAGAGGTCATGTCTGAGATAACAGGGATTGAGACATGGTACACGTCGGAGACAACAGGGACTGAGACATTGTACATGTCTGAGGCAACAGGGACTGAGACATTGGACATGTCTGAATCAGCAGGGAATCAGACATTGGAAATATCTGAGACTGCAGTGACTCAGACACTGGACATATCTGAGAAAACCGGGACTAAGATTTTGTACATGTCTGAGACAACAGGGACAGAGAGATAGGAATTGCCTGAGACTACAGGGACTGAGACTGTGGACATGTCTGAACCACAGGGAATGACACAGTGGACATGTCTGAGACAACGGGTAATGAGAACTTTTAAATGTCTGAGGTAACAGGGACTGAGAGAGTGGACATGTCTGAGACAAAAGTGACTTGGTTCATGGACACATCTAAGACAATGGGGACTCAGACAGGCGACATGTCTGAAACAACAGTGACTGAGACAGTGGACATGTCTGAAACAACAGGTACTGAGACAGTGGACATGTCTGATACAGCACACATATCTGTGACAACAGGGTCTTAGACCATGGACATGTATGAGACAACAGGGACTGAAAGAGTTGACATGTGTGAAACACCTGGGACTGAGACAGAGGTCGTATCTGAGACAACAGGTTTTGAGACATGGTACAAGTCGGAGAAAACAAGGACTGAGACAGTGGACATGTCTGAGGCAACGGGGACTGAGACCTTGGACATGTCTGAGACAACAGGGAATCAGACATTGGAAATGTCTGAGACTGCAGTGACTCAGACAGTGGACCTATCTGAGACAACCGGGACTGAGACTTTGGACATTTCTGAGACAACAGGGAATGAGACATAAAAAATGCCTGAGACAACAGGGACTGAGACCATGGACATGTCTGAACAGCAGGGATTGACACAGTGGACATTTCTGAGTCAATGGGAACTGAGACCTTTTAAATGCCTGAGATAACAGGCACTGAGACAGTGGACATGTCTGAGACAACACCAACTGAGACACGGGACATGTCTGAGACAAAAGGGACTTAGAGGGTGGACATATTTAAGGCAATGGGGACTCAGACAGGCGACATATCTGAAACAACAGGGACTGAGACAGTAGATATATCTGAAAGAACAGGGACTGATACAGTGGACATGTCTGAGACAACAGGCAGTGAGAACTTGGACATGTCTGAGACAACAGGGCCTGAGACAGGGGACATGGCTGAGACAGTAGGGACTGAGAGAGTGGACAAGTGTGAAACAACAGGGAATGAGACAGTGGACATGTCTGAGACAAAAGGGAGTGAGAGAGTGGACATGTCTGAGACAACAGGGTTTGAGAACATGGACCTATCTGAGACAACAGCGACTGAGACAGTGGACATGTCGGAGACAACAGGGACTGAGACAGTGGACATGTCTGAGAAAATAGGGACTTAGATAGTCGACACAAGAAATGGGGACTCAGACAGGCGACATATCTGAAACAACAGGGACTGAGACAGTAGGTATATGTGAAACAACAGGGACTGAGACTGTGGACATATCTGAGACATCAGGGACAGAAACAGTGGGCATGTCTGAGACCAGTGGGACTGACACAGTGGATATGTCTGAAACAACAGGGACTGACATAGTGTAGATATCTGAGACCACAGGGACTGAGAGAGTGGAAATGTCTGAGATCACAGGGACTGAGACATTGGATATGTATGAAAATACAGCGAGTGGGACTGTAGATATATCTGAAACAACAGGAAATGAGACAGTGGACATGTGTGAAACAACAGGGACTGAGAGAGTGGACATGTCTGACAAAAGAGGGACTGAGACAGTGGACATGTCTGAGACAACAGGGATTGAGACATGGAAAATGTCGGAGAAAACAGGGACTGAGACAGTGGAAATGTCTGAGGCAATGGGGACTGAGACCTTGGACATGACTGCATCAACAGGGAATTAGACATTGGAAATGTCTGAGACTGCAGTGAATCAGACACTGGACATATCTGAGACAACCGGGACTAAGATTTTGGACATGTCTGAGACAACAGGGACTGAGAGATTGGAAATGCCTGAGACTACAGGGACTGAGACTGTGGACATGTCTGAACAACAGCGAATGACACAGTGGACATGTCTGAGACAACGGGTACTGAAAACTTTTAAATGTCTGAGGTAACAGGGACTGAGACAGTGGACATGTCTGAGACAAAAGAGACTTGGTTCATGGACACATCTAAGACGATGGGGACTCAGAGAGGTGACATGTCTGAAAAAACAGGGACTGAGACTGTAGATATATCTGAAAGAACAGGGACTGAGACAGTGGACATGTGTTCAACCACAACGAATGACAAAGTGGTTATGTCTGAGATCAAAGGGACTGACACATTGGATATGTCTGCAACAACATGGACTGAGAGAGTGGACATATATGAGACTACAGGTACTGAGACAGTGGACATGTCTGAGACCACAGGGTCTGATACAGTGGATATGTCTGAAATAACAGGGACTGAGACAGAGGTCATGACAGAGACAACATGAACTGAGACAGTGGACATGTCTGAGACAATAGGGACTTAGACAGTGGACATGTCAGAGACAACTGGGACTGAGACAGTGGACATGTGTGAAACAACTGGGACTGAGACAGAGGTCATGTCGGAGACAACAGGGATTGAGACAGGATACATGTCGGAGACAACAGGGACTGAGACAGTGGACATGTCTGAGGCAACAGGGACTGAGACCATGGACATGTCTGAGACAACAGGGAATCAGACATTGGAAAGGTCTGAGACTGCAGTGAATCATATACTGGATATATCTGAGACCACTGGGACTGAGACTTTTGACATGTCTGAGACAACAGGGTCTGAGACATTGGAAATGTCTGAGACTACAGGTACTGGGACCGTGGGCATGTCTGAACAACAGGGAATGACACAGTATATCTGTCTCAGAAAACAGGGTTTGAGAACATGGACATGTCTGAGTAAACAGGGACTGAAACAGTGGACACGTCGAAGACAACAGGGATGAGACACTGGACATGTCTGAGACAATAGGGATTTAGAGAGTGGACACATCTTAGACAATGGGAATTCAGACAGGCGACATGTCTGCTACAACTGGGACTGAGACAGTAGATAGATGTGAAACAACAGGGACGGAGGCAGTGGACATATCTGAGACATCAGGGACTGAGACTGTGGACACGTCTGAAACAAAAGCGACTGCCACAGTGTATATGTCTGAAACAACATGGAATGAGAGAGATAACATATCTGAGACTACAGGAACTGAGACAGTGGACATGTCTGAGAACACAGGGACTAAGACAGTGGATATGTCTGAAAAAAAAGGTAGTGAGACTGTAGAAACAACAGGGAATGAGCCAGTGGACAAATCTGAGACAACAGAGACTGAGATAGTGGACATATATGATAAAACAGAAACTGAGACACTGCACATGTCTGAAACAACAGGGAATGAGACAGTGGACATGTCTGATACAGCACCCATATCTGTGACAACAGGGACTGAAACCATGGACATGTCTGTGACAACAGGGACTGAGACAGTGTACATGTGTGAAACAACTAGGACAGAAACAGAGGTCATGTGTGAGGCAACAGGGATTGAGACATGGTACACATTGGAGACAACAGGGATTGAGACAGTGGACATGTATGAGATAATGGGTAATTCGACCTTAGACATGTCTGAGACAACAAAAATCAGACATTGGAAATGTCTGACACTGCAGTGACTCAGACACTGGACATATCTGAGACAACCGGGACTGAGATTTTGGACATGTCTGAGACAACAGGGACTGACACATTGGTAATGCCTGAGACTACAGGGACTGAGACCCTGTAGATGTGTGAACAACAAGGAATGACACAGTGGACCTGTCTGAGACAAAAAGGACTTAGAGCATGGACACATCTAAGACAATGGGGACTCAGACAGGCGACACGTCTGAAACAACAGGGAGTGAGACAGTAGATATATGTGAAACAACATGGACTGAGACAGTGGACATGTCTGAGTCAACAGTCACTGAGTACTTGGACATGACTGAGACAACAGGGACTGAGAAATGGGACATGGCTGAGACAATACAGACTGAAACAGTGTAAAAGTGTGAAACAACAGGGACTGAGGCAGTGGATATGTCTAAAACAACAGGGAATGAGACAATGGACAAGTCTGAGACAATAGGGAGAGAGACAGTGGACCTGTCTGATACAACTGCGAGTAAGAGCCTGTTCATGTCTGAGACAACGTGGACTCGGACAGTGGATATGTCTGAGACAACACACATATGTGATAAAACGTGGTCTGAGAGCATCGACATGTCTGAGACAACAGGGACTGAGACATTGGACATGTGTGAAACAACTGAGACTGAAACAGTGGTCATGTATGAACCAACAAGGACTGAGACAGTGGACCTGTCTTAAACAACAGGCACTGAGACCTTGGATATGTTTGAGACAACAGGGACTTAGACATGTCATATGTCTGAGACAATAGGGAGAGAGACAGTGGACATGTCTGAGACAATAGGGACTTAGAGATTGGGCACATCTAAGACAATGGGGAATCAGACAGGTGACACGTCTGAAACAACAGAGAGTGAGACAGTAGATATATGTGAAACAACAGGGACTGAGCCAGTAGACATATCAGGGAAAAAGACATTGGACATGTCTGAGACCAAAGGGACTAACACAGTGGATATGTCTGAAAAAACAGGGACTGAGATAGTGGGCATATCTGAGACAACAGTAACTGAGACATTGGACATGTCTGAGACCAAAGGGACCGATACATTGGATATGTCTGAATCAAAGTGACTGAGACCGATTTCATGACTGAGCCAACAGGAACTGAGACAGTGGTCATGTCTGAGACAATAGGGACTTAGACATTGGACACATCGGAGACAACAGGGACTGAGACAGTGGACATTTCTGAGAAAACAGGGACTAACACAGTGGACATGTCTGATACAAGTGCAACTAAGAGCGTGTTCATGTGTGAGACAACAGGGACTGAGAAAGGCCACATGTCTGAAACAACAGGGAGTAAGACAGTAGATATATCTGAAACAACAGGGAATGTGACTGTTGACATATTTTTAGAAAACAGGGACTGTGACAGTGGACTTGCCTTACACAATATGGGTTGAGACAGTGGACATATCTGAAACAACAGGGACTGAGACAGTGGGCATGTCTGAGGCAACACACAACTGTGACAACAGGGTCTGAGACCATGGACATGTCTGAGACAACAGGGACTGAGAGAGGGCACATGTGTGAAACAGGTAGGACTGAGACAGTGTTCATGTCTGAGACAACAGGGATTGAGACAGGCTACACATCAGAGACAACAGGGACTGAGACAATGTACATGTCTGACGCAACGGGGACTGCGACCTTGGACAGGTCTGAGACAACACGGAATCAGACATTGGAAATGTCTGAGACTGCACTGACTCAGACACTGGACATATCTGAGACAACCAGGACTGAGGCTTTGGACATGTCTGAGACAACAGGGACTGAGACAGTGGACATGTCTGATGCCACGGGGACTGCGACCTTGTACATGTCTGAGACAACACGGAATCAGACATTGGAAATGTCTGAGACTGCAGTGACTTAGACACTGGACATATCTGAGACAACCGGGACTAAGATTTTGTACATGTCTGAGACAACAGGGACAGAGAGATAGGAATTGCCTGACACTACAGGGACTGAGACTGTGGACATGTCTGAACAACAGGGAATGACACAGTGGACATGTCTGAGACAACGGGTACTGAAAACTTTTAAATATCTGAGGTAACAGGGACTGACAGTGGACATGTCTGAGACAAAAGCGACTTGGTTCATGGACACATCTAAGACAATGGGGACTCAGACAGGCGACATGTCTGAAACAACAGGGACTGAGACAGTAGATATATCCGAAAGAACAGGGACTGAGACAGTGGACATGTCTGCGACCACAGCGAATGACACAGTGTTCATGTCTGAGACCAAAGGGACTGACACATTGGATATGTCTGCAACAACAGGGACTGAGAGAGTGGACATATATGAGACTACAGGAACTGAGACAGTGGACATGTCTGAGACCACAGGGTCTGATATAGTGGATATGTCTGAAACAACATGAAATGAGACAGTGGACATGTCTGAAACAAAAGGGCCTGAGACAGTGGACATGTCTGACAAAACAGTGACTGAGACAGTGGACATGTCTGAAACAATAGGTACTGAGACAGTGGACATGTCTGATACAGCACACATATCTGTGACAACAGGGTCTTAGACCATGGACATGTATGAGACAAAAGGGACTGAAAGATTTGACATGTGTGAAACACCTGGGACTGAGACAGAAGTCATGTCTGAGACAACAGGGTTTGAGACATGGTACAGGTCGGAGAAAACAAGGACTGAGACAGTGGACATGTCTGAGGCAACGGGGACTGAGACCTTGGACATGTCTGAGACAACAGGGAATCAGACATTGGAAATGCCTGAGACTGCAGTGACTCAGACAGTGGACCTATCTGAGACAACCAGGACTGAGACTTTGGACATTTCTGAGACAACAGGGACTGAGACATAAAAAATGCCTGAGACAACAGGGACTGAGACCATGGACATGTCTGAACAACAGGGATTGACACAGTGGACATGTCTGAGACAACGGGAACTGAGACCTTTTAAATGCCTGAGATAACAGGCACTGAGACAGTGGACATGTCTGAGACAACACTGACTGAGACAGGGGACATGTCTGAGACAAAAGGGACTTAGAGGGTGGACATATGTAAGTCAATGGGGATTCAGACAGGCGACATATCTGAAACAACAGGGACTGAGACAGTAGATATATCTGAAAGAATAGGGACTGATACAGTGTACATGTCTGAGACAACAGGCAGTGAGAACTTGGACATGTCTGAGACAACAGGGCCTGAGACAGGGGACATGGCTGAAACAGTAGGGACTGAGAGAGTGCACAAGTGTGAAACAACAGGGAATGAGACAGTGGACATGTCTGAGACAAAAGGGAGTGAGAGAGTGGACATGTCTGAGACAACAGGGTTTGAGAACATGGACCTATCTGAGACAACAGTGACTGAGACAGTGGACATGTCGGAGACAATAGGGACTGAGACAGTGGACATGTCTGAGAAAATAGGGACTTAGACATTCGACACAAGTAAGAAATGGGGACTCAGGCGACATATCTGAAACAACAGGGACTGAGACAGTAGATATATGTGAAACAACAGGGACTGAGACTGTGGACATATCTGAGACATCAGGGACAGAAACAGTGGGCATGTCTGAGACCAATGGGACTGACACAGTGTAGATATCTGAGACCACAGGGACTGAGAGAGTGGAAATGTCTGAGATCACAGGGACTGAGACATTGGATATGTATGAAAATTCAGTGAGTGGGACTGTAGATATATCTGAAACAACAGGAAATGAGACAGTGGACACGTGTGAAACAACAGGGACTGAGACCTTGGATATGTTTGAGACAACAGGGACTGAGACATGTCATATGTCTGAGACAATAGGGAGAGAGACAGTGGACATGTCTGAGACAATAGGGACTTAGAGATTGGGCACATCTAAGACAATGGGGAATCAGACAGGCGACACGTCTGAAACAACAGGGAGTGAGACAGTAGATATATGTGAAAACAACTGAGACATTGGAAATGCCTGATACTACAGGAACTGAGACCCTGGACATGTCTGAACAACAGGATTGACACACTGGACATATCTGAGACAACGGCAACTGAGACCTTTTAAATGTGTGAGATAACAGGAACTGAAACTGTGGACATTTCTGCGACAACAGTGATGAGACAGTAGACATGTTGGAGACAAAAGGGACTTAGAGCGTGGACACATCTAAGACAATGGGGTCTCAGACAGGTGACATGTTTGAAACAACAGGGACTGAGACAGTAGATATATCTGAAACAACAGGGACTGAGGCAGTGGACATGTCTGAGACAACAGGCACTGAGAACTTGGACATGACTGAGACAACCGGGACTGAAAAATGGGACATGGCTGAAACAATATGGACTGAGACAGTAGAAAAGTGTGAAACAGCAGGGACTGAGACAGTGGATATGTCTAAAACAACAGGGAATGAAACAGGGGACAAGTCTGAGTCAAAATGGAGAGAGATAGTGGACATGTCTGATACTACTGTGAGTAAGAGCCTGTTCATGTCTGAGACAACGGGGACTCAGACTGTGGACATGTCTCAGACAACACACATATATGATAAAACAGTGTCTGAGACCATTGACATTTCTGAGACAACAGGGACTGAGACATTGGACATGTGTGAAACAACTGCGACTGAGACTGTGGTCATGTCTGAGCCAACAGAGACTGAGACAGTGGACACGTATGAGTCAACACGGTTATAGTCAAAGGACCTGTCTGAGACAACAGAGGCTGAGACAGTTGACATATCTTAGGCAGTGGATAAGTCCTGTGTGAGATGACAGGGAATCAGAGAGTGGACACATCTGAGAAAACAGGGACTCAGACATTGGTCACGTCTGAGACAACCAGGACTGAGACAGTATGGGACATATATGGGACAACAGATATTGAGAAAGTGGACATGTCTGAGACCAAAGTGACTGACACACTGCTTATGTCTGAAAGAACAGGGACTGATATAGTGGACATATCTGAGACAATAGGAACTGAGACAGTATACATGTCTGGGACCACAGGGACTGATACTGTGGATATGTCTGAAACAACAGGTACTGAGACCGTGGACATGACTGAGACAACAGGAACTGAGACAGTGGACATATCTGCAACAATAGGGTCTGAGCAGTGGACATGTCTGGAAAACAGGGACTGAGACAGCGGACATGTCTGAAACAACAGGGACTGAGACAGTGGACGTGTCTGAGACAGCACACATATCTGAAACAACAGGGTCTGAGTCCATGGGCATGTCTCAGACAATAGGGACTGAGACGTTGGACACGTGTGAAACAACTGCAACTGAGACAGTGGTCATGTCTGAGACAATAGGGACTGAGACAGTGGACACATTGGAGACAACAGGGACTGAGACAGTGGACATGACAGAGACAACAGAGACTGACACACTAGACATGTCTGATACAAGTGCAACTAGGAGCGTGTTCATATCTGAGACAATGGGGAATGAGAAAGGCCACATGTCTGAAACAACATGGGGTAGGACAGTATATATATATCTGAAACAACAGGGAATGAGACTGTGGACATGTTTGACACAACAGGGATTGTGACAGTGGACATGCCTAACAAATTAAGGACTGAGACAGTGGACATGTCTAAGAACACAGCGACTGACACAGTGGATATGTCTTAAACAACAGTGACTGAGACGGTGGACATGTCTGAGGCAACAGGGACTGAGATTGTGAACATGTCTGATACAACTGCGAATTAGAGTGTGTTCATGTCTGAGAGAATGGGGAATGCGACAGGGTACACATCTGAAAGAACAGAGAGTGAGTCAGTAGATATATCTGAAACAAGAGGGACTGAGACAGTGGACATGAGTGAAAAAACAAGGACTGAGACAGTGGACATGTCTGACACAACAGGGACTGAGACATTGGACATGTCTGAAACAACACTGACTGAGACAATGGACATGTCTGAGACAGCACACATATATGTGACAACAGTGTCTGCAACCATGGATATATCTGAGTCAACAGTGACTGAGACAATGGTCATGTGTGAAACAACAGGGACTGAGACAGAGTTCATGTCTGAGACAACAGGGACTGAGACATTGGACAAGTCTGACTCAACAGGGACCGAGACCTAGGACATGTCTGAGACAACAGGGAATCAGACATTGGAAATGTCTGAGACTGCAGTGATTCAGACACTGGACATATCTGTGACAACCGGGTCTGAGACTTTGGACATGTCTGAGACAACAGGGACTGAGACATTGGAAATGCCTGAGAGTACAGGGACTGAGACCGTGGACATGTCTGAACAACAGGGAATGACACAGTGGAAATGTCTGAGACAATGGGTACTCAGACCTTTTAAATGTCTGAGATAACAGGGACTGTGGCAGTGGACATGTCTGAGACAACACAGACTGAGACAGTAGACATGTCTGAGACAAAAGGGACTTAGAGCATGGAAACATCAAAGACAATGGGGACTCAGACAGGCGACATGTCTGAAACAACAGTGACTGAGACAGTAGATATATCTGAAACAACAGGGACTGAGACAGTGGACCTGTATGATACAACAGGGACTGAGCACTTGTACGTGACTGAGAGAACAGGGACTGAGAAATGGGACATGGCTGAGACAATAGGGATTGAGGCAGTGGAAAAGTGTGAAACAACAGGGAGTGAGACAGTGGATATATCTAAAACAACAGGGACTGAGACAGTGGACAAGTCTGAGACAAAAGGGAGAGAGACCGTGGACATGTCTGATACAACTGCGAGTAAGAACCTGTTCATGTCTGAGACAAAGGGGGCTCAGACAGTGGACATGTCTGAGACAATACATATATCTGATAAAACATGGTCTGAGACCATCGACATGTCTAAAACAACAGGGACTGAGACATTGAAAATGTGTGAAACAACTGCGACTGAGACAGTGGTCATGTCTGAGCCAATAGGGACTGAGACAGTGGACATGTCTGAGACAACAGGCACTGAGAGCTTGGACATGTCTGAGACAACAGGGACTGAGACATTGGATATTTGTGAAACAACTACGACTGAGACAGTGGTCATGTCTGAGCCAACAGGGACTGAGACAGTGGACATGTCCGAGACAACAGTCACTGAAATGTTGGACATGTCTGAGAGAACAGGGTTCGAGACAGTGTACATGTCTGAGACAATTGTCACACCAACTCCGGTGTCATCTCTATGAGCATAATAACGGATGAGAAGAGAAGTGCTTTTTGAGGCTAAGCTCCCTGGTGGTCAGTGACAGAGTACCCGGCCTCAGCTTCTAAGATCACGATGCATTACAAAGATGTTATGCTTCATGAGTGTTGGACTTTGTACATTGTCTTTTGACTCTCTTCCTGAGCTCAGCACAACCTCAGTCCCAGACAAGGGACAGTTAAACATGTTTAAAAATAATTCAGGCAAACAGAATCCTCATGAACCTAAGTAAAATCATACAGAGATACAACATTTAAAGGCTCCTTTGTCCTAAAAGTCCCCACAAAGATATTGTAGACATTACACTAAGTGAGATCATACGTTAGTTACTAATAATAAAAGTGTCCTTCCAAACTTAATAATAATAAGACTCAGTCCTTTAAGCAGAAAGCTACATCTAATAAAGTTAGTAAGATAAAGTTTAGCTACAATTATACATATTAAAGTGTAACACTTAGTTAGAGGCACATGGCGAGGATTTTTCCTTTAAGAAAAACACTGTGTAATTTATGAAGAGCTAAAAGGCCCCCTTTTCCGGGCTTGTGGCTTAAATCACAACCTGGAGATAACAAACAGCCTTGAGAAAATTCTAGCCCCAGAAAGGATGAGAAACACCAAATTGGAACTTCAAAAGAAACAAAGACTGTTAATGGCTTGTGATTCTAAGACTGCTGTTTTATTGCTTATCAAGACAATGTGAGCTGTAAACTTTCTTCGACTTATCTTGTTGGCCTTGCAAATCCAGGTGTAAAATGCTAAGGCAATAAGCCCTTTATTCCTGAGAAAATGCAAATCCCCTGCCTGTCACCTCGACCCTTCCCCCTCCTGCCTGTTTTGCCAAGCCGCTTTGTCTGCCGCTTTGCCTGCCTGTATAAAAACTTGACTTGATCTCAGTAAAGGTGCACTAGATCCAAAAACTCTCTCTGGTGTCACGTCCAATTATTTTTCGCCTAATCTGTGCCCTCCTGTACAGACTCTGATTTCCTGCAGGTGAAAGAAATCCAACTGGGTTAGTGAAAGAAATCCGACTGGGTTAGCCTGTGGCAACAATAGTGACTGACCCAGTTGACATGTCTTCACCAGTGGACAAGTCCTGTCTGTGATGACGTGACTGAGACATTGGACACATCTGAGACAACCAGGACTGAGACTTTGCACATGTCTGAGACAACAGGAACTGAGATATTGGAAATGCCTGAGACAACAGGGAATGGGACAGTGGACATGTCTGAACAACAGGGATTGTGACAGTGGATATGTCTGAGACAACACTGACTGAGACAGTGGACATGTCTGAGACAAAAGGGACTTAGAATGTGGACAATCTAAGACAATGGGGACTCAGAGAGGTGACATGTCTGAAACAACATGGACTGACACAGTAGATATATCTGAAACAACAGGGACTGAGACAGTGGAGATGGCTAAGACAACAGGTACTGATAACTTGGACATGTGTGAGACAACATGAAGTCAGACATTGGACCTGCCTGTGACTGCAGAGACTCAGACACTGGACATATCTGAGAGAATCGGGACTGAGACTTTGGACATGTCTGAGAGAACAGGGACTGAACAGTGGACATGACTGAGAACAAAGGGACTGTCATAGTGGATATATCTGAAACAACAGGAACTGAGACAGTGGACGTGTCTGAGAACACAGGGACTGAGAGAGTGGACATGTCTGGGAGCACAGGGATTGACACAGTGGATATATCTGAAACAACAGGGACTGAGACAGTGGACATGTCTGAGACAACAGGGTCTGAGACAGTGGACACATCGGAAACAACAGTAACTGAGACATTGGACATGTGTGAAACAACTGGGACTGAGACAGTGGTCATGCCTGAGACAACAGGGACTGAGACAGTGGACACGTCAGAGACAACAGGGACTGAGACAGTGGACATGTCTTAGACAATAGGCACTGAGACAGTGAACATGTGTGAAATAACAGGGTATGAGACAGTGGAGAAGTCTGAGACAACAGGGACTGAGACAGTGGACAGGTCTGTTTCAACACAGTTGGACACAGTGGACCAGTCTGAGACAGTAGAGACTGAGACAGGTGATATATGTTCACCAATGGAAAAGTCCTGTCTGAGATGACAGCGACGGAGACAGTAGACACATATGAGACAACAGGCACTGCAACAGTGGACACAAATGAGACAACTAAGACTGAGACAGTGGACATATCTGAGAAAAGAGGGACTGAGACAATGGACATGTCTGAGACCACAGGGACTGACACAGTGGATATATCTGAAACAACAATGACTGAGACAGTGGGCATGTCTGAGACTACAGGGACTGGGACATTGGACACGTCTGTGTCAACACGGTTTGAGACAATGGACCACTTTGTGACAGTAGAGACTGAGACAGTTGACATGTCATCGCCAATGGACAAGTCCTGTCTGATAGGACAGCAACTGAGACAGTGGACACATCTGAGACAACAGGGACTGAAAAAGTGGATATGTCTGAGACAACTGTGACAAAGAGTGCGTTCATATATGAGACAACAGGGACTGAGACAGGCGACATTTCTGAAACAACAGGGACTGAGACAGTAAATATATATCAGAGAACAGGGACTGAGACTGTGGAGATGTCTTAGACAAAGGAGATTGAGACAGTGGACATATCTGAGACAACAAGGACTGATACAGTGTACATTTCTGAGAAAACAGTCCCTGTTTTCTCAGAATAGTGGACATGTCTGAGACAACACACATATCTGAGAAAACAGGGTCTGAGACCATCAACATGTTGGAGACAACAGGGACTGAGACAGTGGACATGTGTGAAACAACTTCGACTGAGACAGTGGTCATGTCTGAGTCAACAAGGAATGAGACAGTGGATATGTCTGAGACAACAGGGACTGAGTCAGTGGACATGTCTCAGACAACAGGGTTTTAGATCATGGACACATCTAAGACAATGGGGACTCAGACAGGTGACCTGTCTGAAAAAAGAGGGACTGAAACACTAGATATATCTGAAACAACAGGGAGTGAGACAGTGGACATGTCTGACACAACAGATACTGAGAAGTACATGTCTGAGACAACAGGGAATCAGATACTGTACCTGTCTGAGACTGCAGGGACTCAGACACTGGACATATCTGAGAGAATCGGGATTGAGACTTTGGACATGTCTGAGAGAAGAGGGACTGAGACAGTGGTCATGTCTGAGACAACAGGCACTGAGACAGTGGACATGTGTGAAACAACAGGGAATGTGACAGTGGATATGTATGAGACAATAGGGACTGAGATAATGGACTGAGGTATTGGAAATGCATGAGGAAACAGGGACTGAGACAGTGGACATATCTGAGACAACAGGGATTGAGACCGTGAAAATGTCTGATACAACAGGCACTGAGACCGTGGACATGACTGAGAGAAAAGGTACTGAGACAGTGGACATTTCTGAGACAACAGGGACTGAGACCTTGGACATGCCTGAGAGAACAGGGAGTTAGACATTTGACATGTGTGAGACTGAAGGTTCTCAGACCCTGGACATATCTGTGACAACTGAGATTGAGACTTTGGACATGTCTGAGACAACAGGGACTTAGACATTGGAAATGCCTGAGACAGCAGAGACTGACACCCTGGACATGTCTGAGACAACAGGAACTGAGACCATGGAAATGTCTGAGACAACAGGGACTGACAGAGTGGACATATCTGAGACAACAGGGATTGAGACCGTGAAAATGTCTGATACAACAGGCACTGAGAACGTGGACATGACTGAGAGAAAAGGTACTGAGACAGTGGACATTTCTGAGACAACAGGGACTGAGACCTTGGACATGTCTGAGACAACATGGAATCAGACATTGGAAATGTCTGAGACTGGAGGTTCTCAGAAACTGGAAATATCTGAGACAACCAGGACTGAGACTTTGGACATGTCTGAGACAACAGGGACTGAGATATTGGAAACGCCTGAGGCAACAGGGACTGAGACAGTGGATATATCTGCGACAACAGGGACTGAGACCGTGGATATGTCTGACACAACAGGGACTGACACCATGGACATGTCTGAGACAACAGGATTCAAGATAGTGGACATGTCTGAGACAACAGAGACTGAGACAGTTGACAGTCTCAGTGGACATGTCCTTTCTGAGAAGACAGGGACTTAGAGATTGGACACATTGGACACAACAGGGACAGAGACAGTGGAGTGGACTCATCTGACACAACATGGACAGAGACAGTGGACACATCAGAGACAATGGGAATTGAGAGAGTGGACATGTCTGAGACAACAGGGATTGAGACCGTGGATATGTCTGATACAACAGGCACTGAGACCGTGGATATTTTTGAGAGAACAGGGAATTAGTCAGTGGACAAGTCTGAGAAAACAGGGACTGAGACATTGGAAATGCCTGAGACAACAGAGACTGACACCTTGGACATGTATAACAGTTACTGAGACCATGGACATGTCTGAGACAACAGGGACTGACACAGTGGACATGTCTGAGATAACGGGAACTGAGACCTTGTACATATCTGAGATAACAGGGACTGAGACAGTAGACATGTCTGAGACAACACATACTGGCTCTGTGGACATGTCTGAGACAATTTGAACTGAGACCAAAGTCATGTCTGAGACATCAGGGACTGAGACAGTGGACATGTCTGAGACAACAGGGACTGAGATAGTGGACATGTCTTAGAAAACACTTACTGAGACAGTGGACATGTCTGAGACAACAGAGACTTATACATTGGACATGTCTGAGACAACAGGGGGATATGGCTGAGGGAACAGGGACTGAGACAGTGGGCAAGTGGGAAACAACAGGGAATGAGAGAGTGGACATATCTGAGATAAAAGGGTCAGAGACAGTGGACACGTCTGAGTCAACAGGGTTTGAGAACATGGAAATATCTGAGACAACAGGGAATGAGACAGTGGACAAGTGAGAAATAACAGCTAATAAGACAGTGCACATGTCTGAGACAAAAGTGACTGAGACAGGGGACACGTCTCAGTCAACAGGGTTCGAGACAATGGACTTGTCTGAGACAATAGAAGCTGAGATAGTTGACATATCTTAGCCAGTGGACAAGTGCCGTCTGATATGACAGTGACTGAGACAGTGGACACATCTGACCCAACCAGGACTGAGACTTAGGACATATCTGAGACAACAGGGACTGAGACAGTGGACATGTGTGAAACAACTGGTCCTGAGACAGTGGTCATGTCTGAGACAACAGGGACTGAGACAGTGTACATGTCAGAGACAATAAGGTCTGACATAGTGGACATATCTGAGAAAACAGGGACTGAAACATGGGACATGGCTGAGAAAACAGGGACTGAGACAGTGGACATATTGGAGACAAGAGTAACTGAGACATTGGACATGTGTGAAACAATTGGGACTGAGACAGTGGACATGTCGGAGACTACAGGGACTGAGACAGTGGACATGTCTGAGACAACATGCACTGAGACAGTGAACATGTGTGGAAAATCAGGGACTGAGACAGTGGACATGTCTGAGACAACAAGGACTGAGACAGTGGACATGTCTGTTTCAACACGGTTTGAGACAGTGGACCAGTCTGAGACAGTAGAGAGTGAGACAGTTGACATGTGTTCGCCAATGGAAAAGTCCTGTCTGAGATGACAGCGACTGAGACAGTGGACACATATGAAAAAACAGGGACTGAGACAGCGGACACATCTGAGGCAGCCAGGACTGAGACAGAGGACATATCTGAGAAAACACGGACTGGGACAGTGGACATGTGTGAAATAACAGGGAATGTGACAGTGGACATGTCTGACACTACACTGACTGAGACAGTGGACTCGTCTGAGTCAACAGGCTTTGAGACTGGACCTGTCTGAGACAATAGAGACTGAGTCATTTGACATGTCTTCCACAGTGGACCAGTCCTGTCTGAGATGACAGCGACTCAGAGAGTTGACACATCTGAGACAACAGGGCCTGAGACAGTGGACACATCTCAGACAGCCAGGACTGAGACATGGGACATATCTGACACATCATGTACTGAGACATTGGACATGTCTGAGAGAACAGGAAATCAAACATTTGACAGGTCTGAGACTGCAGGGACTCAGACACTGGATATATCTGAGAACACCGTGACTGAAACTTTGGACATGTCTGAGAAAACAGGGACTGAGACAGTGGACATGTCTGAGACAACAGGGACTGAGACACTGAACATGTGTGAAACAAAAGGGAATGAAACTGTGCACATATCTGAGACAAAAGTTACTGAATCAGTGGACACATCTGATTCTACACGGATTGATACTGTGGACCAGTCTGAGACAATATAGACTGAGACAGTGGACACATCTGAGACAACCATGACTGAGACTTAGGACATATCTGAGACAACAGGGACTGAGTCAATGGACATGAGTGAAACAACTGTGAATCAGACTGTGGTCATGTCGAGACAGCAGGCACTGAGACATTGGACATGTCTGATACAACTGCAACTAAGAGCGTGTTCATGTCTGAAACAATGGGGAATGAGACAGGCTACATGTCTAAAACAACAGGGACTGTGACAGTAGATATATCTGAAACAAAAAGGACTGGGACAGGGGACGTATCAGAGACAAGAGGGCTTGAGACAGTGGACATGTTTGAGACAACAGGGATTTATACTGTGGACATATCTGAAACAACAGCAACTGATACAATTGACATGTATGATACAACACACATATCTGAGAAAACATGGTCTGAGGCCATGGACATGTCTGAGACAACAGGGACTGAGACAGTGGACATGTGTGGAACAACTGCAACTGAGACAGTGGTCATGTCTGAGACAACAGGGACTGAAAATAGACACATCGGAGACAGCAGGGACAGAAGCAGCGGACATGTGTGAGACAACAGGGACTTAAGCGTGGACACATCTAAGACAGTGGAGACTCAGACAGGCTATATGTCTGAAACAACAGGGACTGTGACAGTAGATATATCTGAAACAACAGGGACTGAGACAGTGGATATGTCTGAGAGAACAGAGACTGAGACAGTGGATACGTCTGAGAAAACAGGGAATAAGACCATGGACATATCTGACACAAAAGGGACTGAGAGTGGACTCATCTGAGTCAACAGGGTTCGAGACACTGGACATGTCTGAGACAATAGCGACTGACCCAGTTGACATATCTTCTCCAGTGGACAAGTCCAATCTGTTCATAGTGACTGAGACAGTGGACACATCTGAAACAACAAGGACTGAGACAGTGGACACATCTGAGACAGCCAGGACTGAGACTGTGGATATATCTGAATCAACAGGGACTGAGACAGTGGACATGTCTGAAACAACAGGGACTGAGACAGTGGACATTGGAGACAACAGTGACAGAGACTTTGGATATGTGTGAAACAACTGGGACTGAGACAGTCATCATGTCTGAGATAACAGGGACTGAGACAGTGGACACGTCGGAGACAACTGGCACTGAGACAGTGGAAAGGTCTGTTTCAACACTGTTTGAGACAGTGGAACAGTCAGAGACAGTAGAGACTGAGAAAGTTGACAAGTTTTTGCCAATGGAAAAGTCCTGTGTATGAAATACTTGCACACTTGTAGGAAACACTTGTATGAAGCCGCAGCAACAAAGCACCTCTCGCTCGTTCTTCTCAAAGCGGTTTATTATTCAGGCAGGCAGGTCTTGTCAGAACAGTTTATTCAGGCACATCTTTTCTCCTTCTCCAAGCTTCTCCCTCTAAGCCTCAGGTCTTTCCCTCTAAGCCTTCTCCCTTCTCCAAGCCTTCTCCTTCCTCAGGCAAGCAAGCTTCTCTCCTAAGACTAGAAAGGAGAGAGAGTCTCTCTATCTAGAAAGTCCCTCTATTTATCCACCTTCCCAGCCCAGGTTGCGTAGCCTTAGTCTATTGGTATCAGCTGGCCTGATCTTGTATACAGGGTGCACCTGCACAGCTCAAACGGTGAGCGTGGCTTTACTTTGAGGTAGGAGGGAATCAGGTGTTAGTCATCATAAGACTCAGGTGTTAGTCATAAAACTTTGCTAAAATCTCGGGTGCCTTCTTAGGACTGTCACCACACCTGCTCTCCACAGTCCTGTCTGAGATGACAGCGACTGAGACAGTGGACACATATGAGCAAACAGGGGCTGTGTCAGTGGACACATCTGAGACAACCAGGACTGAGACAGTGGACATATCTGAGGAAAGAGGGACTGCGACAGTGGACATATCTGAGACGAGAGACTGACGTAGTGAGTATATCTGAAACAACCCTGACTGAGACAGTGGGCATATCTGAGACAACAGGGACTGAGACAGTGGACACGTCTGTGTCAACACGGTTTGAGACAGTGGACCAGTCTGAGAAATTAGAGACTGATACAGTTGACATGTCCTCGCCAATGGACAAGTCCTGTCTGAGATGACAGCAACTGAGAGAGTGGACACATCTGAGACAACCATGACTGAGACTTAGGACATATCTGAGACAGCAGGGACTGAGACAGTGGACATGTCTGATACAACTGCGTCTAAGAGCGTGTTCATGTCTGAAACAATGGGGACTGAGACAGGCTACATGTCTGAATCAACAGGGACTGCGACAGTAGATATATCTGAAACAAAAGGGACTGGGGCTGTGGACATGTCAGAGACAACAAGGTCTGAGACAGTGGATATTTGTGAGACAAAAGGGACTTACACTGTGGACATATCTGAAACAACAGCAACTGATACAATGGACATGTATGATATAACACACATAACTGAGAAAACATGGTCTGAGGCCATGGACATGTCTGAGACAACAGGGACTGAGACAGTGGACATGTGTGAAACAACTGCAACTGAGACAGTGGTCATGTCTGAGAAAATATGGTCTGAGGCCATGGACATGTCTGAGACAAAAGGGACTGAGATGGCGGACACAACTGAGACAACAGGGATTTATGCGTGGACACATCTATGACAATGGAGACTCAGACAGGCTATATGTCTGAAACAACAGGGACTGTGACAGTAGATATATCTGAAACGACAGGGACTGAGACAGTGGACATGTCTGAGACAACAGGGACTGAGACAGTGGATATGTCTGGGACAACAGTGAATGAGACCGTGGACACATCTGACACAATGGGGACTGAGAGAGTGGACTCATGTGAGTCAACAGGGTTTGAAACACTGGACCTGTCTGAGACGATAGTGACGGATACAGCTGACATATCTTCGCCAGTTGACAAGTCCGATCTGTGTTGACATTGACTGAGACAGTGGACACATCGGAGACAACAGGGACTGAGAGAGTGGACACATCTGAGACAGCCAGGACTGAGACTGTGGACATATCTGAGAAAACAGGGACTGAGACAGTTTACATGTCTCAGACCACAGGGACTGACACAGTGGATATCTCTGAAACAACAGGGACTGAGACAGTGGACATGTCTGATACAACTGCGACTAAGATAGTGGACAAATCCGAGACAACAGGGACTGACGCAGTGGACACTTATGACAAAACCGGGACTTAAATAGTGGACAAATCTGAGACAACAGGAATTTAGAGACTGGACACATCTAAGACAACTGCGACAGAGACAGCAGACATATCTGAGATAACAGGGTCTGATACAGTGGACATGTCTGAGACAACAGGGATTGACACAGTGGATATGTCTGAGACAACAGGCACTGATACTGTGGACATGTCTGAGATAACACGGATTGAAGCAGTGGAGATGTCTCAAACAAGAGAGACTGAGAAAGTAGATATATCTGAGACTACAGGGACTGAGACAGTGGACACATCTGAAACAACAGTGAGAGAGACAGTGGACATGTCTGAGGCAAGATAGATATCTGAGACAACAGGATCTGAGACCATGGAAATATCTGGGAAACCAGGGATCGAGACAGTGGCATGTGAGAAAAAACATGGACTGAGAAATTACACAGCAGGGATTGAGACAGTGGGCATATCTGAGACAAGACGGACTGAGACAGTGGACATGTCTGAGAAAAGAGGGACTGAGGCAGTGGACACGTCTGAATCAACAGGGTTTGAGACCATGGATATGTCTTAGATAACAGGGAGAGAGACAGTGGACATGTCTGAGACAACAGGGACTGAGACAGTGGACATTTCTGATACGACTGCAAATAAGAGCATGATCATGTCTGAGGCAACAGGGACTGAGACAGGCGACATGTCTCAAACAACAGGGACAGAGACAGTAGATATATCTGAGACAACAGGGACTGAGACAGTGAACATGTCTGAGACAACAGGGACTGAGTTATTGGACATGACTGAAACAACAGGGACTGAGACAATGGACATGTCTGAGACAGCACATATTTGAGACAACAGGATTTGAGACCATGGACATGTCTGAGACAACAGGGACTGAGAGAGTGGACATGTGTGAAACAACTGGGATTGAGACAGTGAACATGTCTGAGACAACAGGGACTGAGAAAATGGACACATTGGAGACAACAGGGTTCAAGAAAGTGGACATGTCTGAGACAACAGAGACTGGGACTGTTCACATATCTGAGACATTTGACATGTCCTACGTGAGAAGACAGGAAATTTGACTCTGGACACATCCTTAACAACAGGGACTGAGACAGGGGACATATCCGAGACAACAGGGTCTGACATAGTGGACATGTCTGAGACAACAGGACCTGAGACGTACATATCTGAGATAACAGGGACTGAGACACTGGACATGACTGAGAAAACAGGGACTGAGATAGTGAATATGTCTGAGACAGCACTGACTGAGACAGTGGACATATGTGAGACAACAGGGACTTAGACATTGGACATGTCTGAGACAACAGGGGACTGAGACAGGGGACATGGCTGAGACAACAAGGACTGAGACAGTGGACAAGTGTGAAACAAAATTTAATGAGACAGTGGACATGTATGAGACAAATGGACTGAGAGAGTGGACATGTCTGAGACAATGGGAACTGATACCTTGTACATGTCTGAGATATCAGGGTCTGAGACAGTGTACATGTCTGAGACAACAGGGACTGAGATAGTGGATATGTCTGAGACAACAGGCACTGAGACCATGGACATATCTGAGACAAAAGGATTCAAGACACTGGTCATGTCTGAGAGAGGAGTGAGACAGTTGACACATATGAGACAACTGGTAATGAGATCGTGGACAAATCTGAGACAATACGGATTGACATCGTGGACATGTCTGAGACAATGGGAACTGAGACCAAAGACAAGTCTGAGACAACAGGGAATGAGACAGTGGACATGTCTGAGACAACAGGGACCTAGAAATTGGACATGTCTGAGAAAACAGGGACTGAGATATTGGACATGGGTGAGGCAACAGGCACTGAGGAAATGGATATATTTGAGACAAAAGGGATTGAGACAGGGGATGTCTGAAACAAAAGGGACTGAGACAGTGGGCACTTCTGAGTCAACAGTTTCTGTGACCATGGATATGTCTGAAACAACAGGGACTGAGACAGTGGACATGTCCTGTCTGAGAAGACAGGGTCACAGACAGTGTATATGTCTGAGATAACAGGGATTGACATAGTGGAGACATCTGAGTAAAGAGGTAGTGAGACAGTGTTCATATCTGAGACAACAGGGAATGAGACAGTGGACATCTCTGAGACAACAGGGATTGAGACCATGGAAATGTCTGATATAACAGGCCCTGAGACCGTGTACATGACTGAGAGAAAACGGACTGAGACAGTGGACATGTCTGAGACAACAAGGACTGAGACCTTGGACATGCCTGAGAGAACAGGGAATTAGACATTTGACATGTGTGGGACTGAAGGGTCTCAGACCCTGGACATATCTGAGACAACTGGGACTGACACTTTGGACATGTCTGAGACAACAGGGACTTAGACATTGGAAATGCCTGAGACAGCAGAGACTGACACCCTGGACATGTCTGAGACAACAGAAACTGAGACCATGGACATGTCTGAAACAACAGGGACTGACACAGTGTGCATATCTGAGACAACGGGAAAAGAGAACTTGTACATATCTGAGATAACAGGGACTGAGACCGTGGACATGTCTGAGACAACAAGTACTGGCACCGTGGACATGTCTGAGGCAATGGGAACTGAGACCAAACTCATGTCTGAGACAACAGGGACTGACACAGTGGACATGTCTGAGACAACAGGGACTGAGATAGTGGACATGTCTGAGAAAACACTGACTGAGACAGTGGATATGTCTGAGCCAACAGAGACTTATACATTGGACATGTCTGAGACAACAGGGACTGAGTCAGGGGACATGGCTTAGAGAACAGGGACTGAGACAGTGGACAAGTGGGAAACATCAGGGAATGAGAGAGTTGACATATCTGTGACAAAAGGGACAGAGACAGTGGACACGTCTGAGTCCACAGGGTTTGAGACCATGGAAATGTCTGAGACAACAGAGACTGAGACAGTGGACATGGTTGAGACAATAGGCAATGAGACAGTGGACAAGTGAGAAATAACAGCTAATAAGACAGTGGACATGTCTGAGACAAAATGGACTGAGACAGGGGACACGTCTCAGTCAACAGGTTTTGAGACAGTGGACTTGTCTGAGACAATAGAAGCTGAGATAGTTGACATGTCTTAGCCAGTGGACAAGTGCCATCTGAGTTGAGAGCGACGGAGACAGTGGACACTTCTGAGACCTCAGGGACTGAGACAGTGAACACACCTGAGGCAACAAGGCCTGGGATAGTGGACATATCTGAGAAAACAAGAACTGAGACAGTGTACATGTCTGAGACAACAGGGACTGACAGAGTGGTTATGTCTGAAATAACAGGGTCTGAGACACTGGACATGTCAGAGACAACAGGGACTGAAGCTGTGGACATGTCTGATACAACTGAGATTAATAGCCTATTCATGTCTGAGACATCGGGGACTGAGAGAGTCGACATGTCTCAAAAAACAGGGACTGAGACAATAGATATGTCTGAGATAACAGGGACTGAGACAGTGGACATGTCTGTGACAACAGGAACTGAGACCTTGGACCTGTCTGAGAATACAGGGACTGCGACAGTGGACATGTCTGAGACAACAGGTATTGAGACCATAGATATGTCTGAGACAACAGGGACCGACACCGTGGACATGTCTGAGACAACAGGGACTGAGACAGTG
This sequence comes from Rhizomys pruinosus, assembly GCA_009823505.1. Lineage (NCBI taxonomy): Eukaryota > Metazoa > Chordata > Mammalia > Rodentia > Spalacidae > Rhizomys > Rhizomys pruinosus. Next base: position 7,453,202 of record VZQC01011341.1, on the reverse strand, counting down.
GACATGTCTGAAACAACAGGGACTGAGAAAGTGGACATGTCTAAGACAGCACACATCTGTGACAACATGTGTGAGACCATGGACATATCTGAGACAACAGGGAATGAGACAGTGGACATGTCGTAAACAACTGGGACTTGTCTGAGACAACAGGGACTGACACAGTGGACACGATGGAGACAACAGGGACTGACACAGTGGACATGTCTGAGACAACAGGTTTGAGACCTTTGACATGTCTGAGACAACATGGAATCAGACATTGGAAATGACTGAGACTGGAGGTTCTCAGAAACTGGACATATCTGAGACAACAGGGACTGAGACAGTGGATATGTCAGAGACAACAGGGAATGAGTCGGTGGACATATCTGACACATCAGGGACTGAGAGAGTGGACTCATCTGAGTCAACAGGCTTTGAGACACTGGACCTGTCTGAGAAAATAGCGACTGACACACTTGACATGTCTTCACCAGTGGACAAGTCCTATCTGTGATGACAGTGATGGAGACAGTGGACACATCAGAGACAAATGGGACTAAGTCAGTGGACACAGCTGAGACAGCCAGGACTGAGAGTGTGGACGTATCTGAGAAAACAGGGACCGAGACTCTTTACATGTCTGAGACCCCAGGGACTGAAACAGTGGATATATCTGTAACAAAAGGGACTGAGACAGTGGACACGTCTGATACAACTGCAACTAAGAGCGTGTTCATGTCTGAGACAAGGGGAATGAGACAGGCTTCATGTCTGAAACAATAGTGACTGAGACAGTAGATATATGTGAAAGAACAGGGACCGAGACAGTGGACATGCCTGACACAACAAGGACTGAGACAGTGGACATGTCTGATACAACTTTCGACTAAGAGCGTGTTCATGTCGGAGACAACAGGGATTTAGACGGAGTACATGTCTGAAACAACAGGGATTGAGACAGTAGATATATCTGAAACAACAGGGACTCAGACATTGGACATGTCTCAGACAACAGGGTTCTCAGAAACTGGACATTTCTGAGACAACCAGAACTGAGACTTTGGACATGTCTGAGACAACAGGGACTGAAACATTGGAAATGCCTGAGGCAACAGGGACTGAGACAGTGGATATGTCTGCGACAACAGGTATTGAGACCGTGGATATGTCTGACACACCTGGGACTGACACCGTGGACATGTCTGAGACAACAGGATTCAAGATAGTGGACATGTCTGAGACAACAGAGATGGAGACAGTTGACAGTCTGAGACAGTGGACATATCCTGTCTGAGAAGACAGGGACTTAGATATTTGACACATCTGACACAGCAGGGACAGAGACAGTGGAGTGGACTCATCTGACACAACATGGACAGAGACAGTGGACACATCAGACACAATGGGGACTCAGAGAGTGGACATGACTGAGACAACAGCGATTGAGACCATGGATATGTCTGATACAACAGGCACTGAGACCGTGGACATATTTGAGAGAAGAGAGAATTAGTCAGTGGATATGTCTGAGACAACAGGGACTGAGACATTGGAAATGCCTGAGACAACAGAGACTGACACGCTGGACATGTAAGAGATAACAGTTACTGAGACCATGGACATGTCTGAGACAAAATGGACCGACACAGTGGACATGTCTAAGACAACGGGAACTGAGACCTTGTACATATCTGAGATAACAGTGACTGAGACAATGGACATGTCTGAGACAACAGGTAGTGAGATAGAGAATATGTCTGAGACAACACTTATTGAGACAGTGGACATGTCTGAGAAAATAGTGCTCAAGAGAGTAGACATAGCTGAGACAACAGAGACTGAGACAGAGGATATATCAGACAACCAGCACTGAGACCGTGGACTTGTCTAAGACAACAGGGAATGAGAGAGTGGACATGTCTGAGACAACAGGGACTGAGACAGAGGACATGTCCGAAACAACAGGGACAGAGACATTGGACATATCGGACACAACAGGGACAGAGACAGTGGACATGTCTGAGACAACAGAGTTGTCTGAGACCACAGGTTCTTGGACCATGGAAATGTCTGAGTAACCAGGGATTGAGACAGTGGACATGTGTGAAGAAACAGGGACTGAGAAATTAGATATGTCTGAGACAGCAGAGACTGAGACAGTGGTCATGTCTGAGACAACAGGAACTGAGTCAATCTACATGTCTGAGAAAACAGGGACTGAGACAGTGGACACGTCTGAGACAACAGAGAATGAGACATTTGACATGTCTGAGACAGGGAACATGACCTGTCTGAGAAGACAGGGACTTAGACAGTAGACACATCTGAGACAATAGGGACTGAGACAGTGACCATATGAGACAACCGGGACTGGTACAGGGGATGTATCTGAGACAACAGGGATTGAGACAGTGGACATGTTTGAGGCTACTGCTATTGAGACAGTGGATATGTCTGAGACAATGGGGACTGTGATAGAGGACATGTTTGAGACAACAGGGAATCAGACATTGGAAATGTCTGAGTCTACGGGGACTCAGACACTGGACATTTCTGGGAAAACTGGGACTGAGATTTTGGATATGTCTGAGACAACAGGGATAGAGAAATTGGAAATGCTTGAGGCAACAGTGACTGAGACTGTGGACATGTCGTAGACAACAGGTATTGAGACCACGGACATGTCTGAGACAAAAGGGACTGACAGATTGGACATGTCTGAGACAACAGGACTTGGGACTTTGTACATATCTGAGATAATAGGGACTGAGACAGTGGACATGTCTGAGACAACAGGGACTGAGATAGTGAATATGTCTGAGACAACACTGACTGAGACAGTGGACATGTCTGAGACAACAGGGACTTAGACATTGGACATGTCTGAGACAACAGGGACTGAGACAGGGGACATGGCTGAGATAACAGGTACTCAGACAGTGGACAAGTGTGAAACAACAGGAAATGAGACAGTGGACATGTATTTGACAAAAGGGACTGAGACAGTGGACATGTCTGAGTCAACAGAGTTTGAGACTGTGGAAATGTCTGAGACAACAGGGACTGAGACAGGGGACATGGCTGAGACAACAGGCACTGAGACAGTGGACAAATGTGAAATAACAGAGGATGAGGCAGTGGACACTTCTGATTCAGCAAGTTTTGAGACTGTGTACCTGTCTGAGACAATAGACGCCGAGACAGTTGACATGTCTTAGCCAGTGGACAATATCTTTCTGAGATGACAGTGACTGAGACACTGGACACATCTGATACAACGGGGACTGAGATAGTGCACACACCTGAGACAACCAGGACTGAGACAGTTGACATATCTGAGACAACAGGGACTGAGACCATGGACATGTCTGAGACAACAGGGACTGACACAGTGGATATGTCAGAAATAACAGGGAATGAGACACTGGACATGTCAGAGACAAGAGTGATTGAGATAGTGGACATTTCTGATAATACTGAGACTAATAGCATGTTCATGTCTGAAACATCGGGAAATGGGACAGGTGACATGTCTCAAACAACAGGGACTGTGACTGTAGATATATCTGGGAGAACAAGGACTGAGAAAGTGGACTTATCTGTGACAACAGGGACTGAGATAGTGTACATGTCTGAAACAACAGGGACTGAGACAGTGGACATGTCTGAGACATCACACATATCTGAGACAACAGGGTCTGAGACCATGGATATGTCTGGGACAACAGGGACTGAGACAGTGGACATTTGTGAAAAAATTGGAACTGATACAGTGGACATGTCTGAGACAACAGGGACTGAGAGCGTGTACACGTTGGAAACAAAAGGGTTCAAGCCATTGGACATGTCTGAGACAACAGAGACTGAGACAGTTGACATATCTGAGACAGTGGACATGTCCTCTCAGAGAAGACAGGAACTTAGACTGTGGACACATCTTCGACAACAGGGACTGCAACAGTGGACATATCCGAGACAACAGGGACTGAGAGAGTGGACATGTCCTGTCTGAGAAGACAGGGTCGTAGACAGTGGACATATCTGAGATAACAGGGATTGAGACAGTGGACACATCTGAGACAACAGGGAATGAAACAGTGGTCATATCTGAGACAACAGGGACTGAGACAGTGGACATCTCTGAGACAACAGGGATTGAGACCATGGAAACGTCTGATACAACAGGCACTGAGACCGTGCACATGACTGAGAGAAAATGGACTCAGACATTCGACATGTCTGAGCCAACAGGGACTGAGAACTTGGACATGTCTGAGAGAACAGGGAATTAGACATTTGACATGTCTGAGACTGAAGGGTTTCAGACCCTGGACATATCTGAGACAACTGGGACTGATACTTTCGACATGTCTGAGACTACAGGGACTTAGACATTGGAAATGCCTAAGACAGCAGAGACTGACACACAGGACATGTCTTAGACAACAGGTACTGACACCATGGACAGGTCTGAGACAACAGGGACTGAGAAAGTGGACATGTCTGAGCCAACAGGTACTGAGATAGTGAATATGTCTTAGACCACACTGATTGAGACAGTGGATTGTCTGAGACAATAGTGCTCAAGAGAGTAGACACGATTGAGACAACAGAGACTGAGACAGTGGATATATCTGAGACAACAGGTACTGAGACCGTGAACATGTGTCAGACAACAGGAAATGAGACAGTGGACATGTCTAAGACAATAGGGACTGAGACAGTGGACATGGCTGAGACAACACAGTTGTCCGAGACAACAGGATCTTGGACCATGGAAAGGTTTGAGAAACCAGGGACTGAGACAGTGGACATGTGTGAAGAAACAGGGTCTGAGAAATTAGATATGTCTGAGACAGCAGGAACTGAGACAGTGGACATGTCTCATATGACAGGGACAGAGACAGTGTACACGTCTGGGAAAAAAAGGATTGAGAATGTGGACACATCTGAGACAACAGGATTCATGACAGTGGACATGTCTGAGACAACAGAGACTGAGACATTTGATATGTCTGAAACAGGGGACATGTCATGTCTGAGAAGACAGGGACTTAGAGAGTGGACACATCTGAGACAACAGGGAATGAGACAGTGGACACATCAGAGACACCTGGGAGTGAGACAGTGGTCATATATGAGACAACAGGGACTGAGGCAGTGGACATGTCTTAGACAACAGGAATGGAGTCAGTAGATATGTCTGAGACAACAGGCACTGAGACCGTGGATATGTGTGATACAACAGGGAATCAGACATTGGATATGTCTAAGACTGCAGGGAATCAGACACTATAAACATCTGAGACATCCCAGAATGAGACTTTGGACATGTCTGAGACAACAGAGTTTGAGACATTGGAAATGTATGATACAACAGGGATTGAGACAGTGGACATGTCTGAGAAAACAGGGATGGAGACAGTAGATTTGTCTGAGACAACAGGCACTGAGACTGTGGATATGTCTGAGACAACAGGGAATCAGCCATTGCACATGTCTGAGACTGCAGGGTCTCAGACACAATACATATCTGAGACAACCGGGACTGAGACTTCAGACATGAGTGAGAGGAATGGGACTGAGACATTGGAAATGCATGATACAACAGAGATTGAGACAGTGCACATGTTTGAGTCAACACGGACTGACACCGTGGACATGTCTGAGAAAACAGGTACTGAGACAGTGGACATGTCCAAGACAACAGGGACTGAGTCAGTGGACATGTCTGAGACAATGTGGACTGACACCGTGGACATGTCTGTGACAATGAGAACGGAAACCAAATACATGTCTGAGACAACAGGGACTGAGACAGTGGACATGTCTGAGACAACAGGGACTGAGACAGTGGACATGTCTGAGACAACAGGGACTGAGATAGTGGACATGTCTGAGACAACACTGACTGGGACAGTGGACATGTCTGAGACAACCGGGACTTAGACATTGGACATGTATGAGACAACAGGGACTGAGAGAGTAGACATGGGTGAGACAACAGGCACTGAGACAATGGATATATCTGAGACAACAGGGAATGAGAGGATGGACATGTATGAGAAAAAAGGGACTGAGACAGTGGACACGCCTACGTTAACAGGGACTGAGACCATGAAAATGTCTGAGACAACAGGAATTGAGACAGTGGACATGTGTGAAACAACAGGGACTGAGAAAGTGGACATGTGTGAGACAACAGATTTCAAGAGAATAGACATGTTTGAGACAACAGAGACTGAGACAGTTGACCTGTCTGAGACAGTGGAAATGTACTGTCTGAGAAGACAGGGACATAGATATTGGACACATCTGAGACAACAGGGACTGACACAATGGACACTTATGACATAACCAAGACTTAGATAGTGGACACATCTTAGACAACAGGGACTTAGAGAGTGGACAGATCTAAGAAAACCGGGAGAGAGACTGTGGACATATCTGAGACAACAGGCACTGAGACAGTGGACATGTCTGAGACAACAGGGACTGAGACAGTAGATATGTCTGAAACAACAGGCACTGAGACTGTGGACATGTTTGAGACAACAGGGACTGAGACAATCTACAGGTCTAAACAACAGGGTTAGAGACAGTCAACATGTCTGAGAAAATAAAGCCGTCTAAGACAACAGGTTCTGAAACCATGGAAATGTCTGAGAAACCAGGGACTGAGACATTGGACTTGTGTGAAAAAAACCAGGGTCTGAGAAATTAGACATGTCTGAGACAGCAGGGACTGAGACAGTGGACATGTCTGAGACAACAAGGAGTGAGACAGTGGACATGTTTGAGACACCAGATACTGAGATAGTGATTATGTCTGAGACAACACTGATTGAGACAGTGGACATGTCTGAGACAACAGGTACTGAGATAGTGAATATGTCTGAGACAACACTGATTGAGACAGTGGACATGTCTGACACAACAGTGCTCATGACAGTAGACAAGTTTGAGACAACAGAGACTGAGACAGTGGATATATCTTAATACAACAGGCACTGAGACCGTGGACATGTCTAAGACAAGAGGGAATGTGACAGTGTACATGTCTGAGACAACAGGGACTGAGATAGTGGACATATCTGAAAAAACAGGGACAGAGACACTGGACATGTCTGACACAACAGGGACAGAGACTGTGGACATATCTGAGATAATAGGGACTGAGACAGTGGACATGTCTGAGACAACAGGGATGGAGACTGTAGATATGTCTGAGACAACAGTCAGTGAGACCATGGATTCGTCTGATACAACAGGGAATCAGACATTGGATATGTCTGAGACTACAGGGATTCAGACACTATACATATCTTATTGTATACACTATATTGTATATACAATATATTGTTATACAATAAGTATTGTATACACTATACAATACTTATGGAGACTTTGGATATGTGGGAGACAACAGGGGTGGAGATATTGGAAATATGTGATACAACAGGGAATGTGACAGTGGACATGTCTGACATGACAGGGATGGAGACAGCAGATAGGTCTGAGACAAGAGGCACTGAGACCCTGGATATGTCTGACACAAGAGGGAATCAGACATCGCACATTTCTGAGACTGCAGGGTCTCAGACACAATACATATCTGAGACAACCAGGACAGAGACTTTGGACATGTCTGAGAGGTCAGAGACTGAGACATTGGAAATGTGTGATACAACAGGGACTGAGAGAGTGGAAATGTCTGAGACAACACGGCCTGACACCGTGGACATGTCTGAGACAACAGGTACTTAGACTGGACATGCCCGAGACAACAGTGACTGAGACCGTGGACATGTCTGAGACAACATGGACTGTCACTGGGGACATGACTGAGACAATGGGAACTGAGACTTAAGAAATGTCTGAGACAACAGGGATGGAGAAAGTGGACATGTCTGAGACAACAGGGACTGAGATAATGGACATGTCTGAGACAACCAGGACTTAGACATTGGACATGTCTGAAACAACAGGGACTGAGATAGTGGACATGGGTGAGACAACAGTCACTGAGACAATGGACATATCGGAGCCAAAAGGGAATGGGACAGTGGGCATGTATGAGACAACAGGGACTGATACAGTGGACACGTCTGAGTAAACTGGGTTTGAGAACATGGACAAGTCTGAGGAAACAGGGACTGAGACAGTGGACATGTGTGAAAAAACAGAGACAGAGACAGTGGATGTATGTGAGACAACAGATTTGAAGAGAGTAGACATGTCTGAGACAACAGAGACTGAGACAGTTGAGCTATCTGAGACAGGGGAAATGTCCTGTCTGAGAAGGCAGGGACTTAGATAGTGGACACATCTGAGACAACAGGGACTGACACAGTGGATGCTTATGACAAAACCGGGACTTAGATAGTGGATACATCTCAGACAACAAGGACTTAGAGAGTGGACACATATAACAAAACCGGGAGAGAAACTGTGGACAGATCTGAGACAACAGACACTGAGACTGTGGACATGTCTGAGACAACAGAGACAGAGACAGTTTACATGTCTGAGACAGTGGACATGTCCTGTCAGTTAACATAGGGATTTAGACAGTGGACACCTCTGAGACAACAGGTACTGAGACAGTAGACACATCAGAGACATCTGGGACTGAGAGGGTGGACATATCTGTGACAACAGGGCCTGATACTGTGGACATGTTTGAGATTACAGGGATTGAGACAGTGTATATGTCAGAGACAACAGGCACTGAGACCGTGGATATGTCTGAGACAACAGGGACTGAGACTGTGGACATGTCTGAGGCAACAGGGATTGAGACATTGGATATGTCTGAGACAACAGGTACCGAGATCTTGGACATGTCTGAGAAAACAAGGAATCAGACATTGGAAATGTCTGAGACTGCAGGGTCTCAGACACTGGACATATCTGAGACAACAGGGACTGAGACAGTGGATATTTCTGAAAAAACTGAGACTATTAACATGTTCATGTCTGAGACATCAGGGCCTGGGACAGAGGATATGTCTCAAACAGCAGGGAGTGTGAAAGTAGATATATCTGAGATAACAGGGACTGAGAAAGTGGACATATCTGTGACAACAGGGACTGAGATAGTGGACATGTCTGAAACAACAGGGACTGAGATAGTGGACATGTCTGAGACAACACACATATCTGAGACAGCAGGGTCTGAGACCATGGACATGTCTGGGACAACAGGGACAGAGACAGTGGACATGTGTCAAACAACTGGGACTGATACAGTGGACATGTCTGAGACAACAGGGACTGAGACAGTGGACATGTTGGAGACAACAGGGTTCGAGTCAGTTTACATGTCTGAGACAACAGAGACTGAGACAGTTGACATATCTGAGACAGTGGACATGTCCTCTCTGAGAAGACAGGAACTTTGACTGTGGACACATCCTCGACAACAGGGACTGCAACAGTGGACATATCTGAGACAACAGGGACTGAGACAGTGGACATGTCCTGTCTGAGAAGACAGGGTTGTACACAGTGGACATATCTGTGATAACAGGGATTGAGACAGTGGACACATCTGAGACAACAGGGACTGAGACAGTGGTCATATCTGAAACAACAGGGACTGAAACAGTGGACATGTCAGAAACAACAGGTTTCGAGCCTGTTTACATGTCTGAGACAACAGAGACTGAGACAGTTGACATATCTGAGACAGTGGACATGTCCTCTCTGAGAAGACAGGAAATTTGACTGTGGACACATCCTCGACAACAGGGACTCCAACAGTGGATGTATTTGAGACAACAGGGACTGAGACAGTGGACATGTCCTGTCTGAGAAGACAGGGTCGTAGACAGTGGACATATCTGAGATAAAAGTGATTGAGACATTGGACACATCTGAGACAACAGGGACTGATACAGAGGTCATATCTGAGACAACATGGACTGATACAGTGGACATGTCTGAGACAACAGGGTTTGAGACCGTGGAAATGTCTGATACGACAGGCACTGAGACCGTGGACATGTCTGAGAGAACAGGGATTGAGACAGTGGACATGTCTGAGACAACAGGGACTGAGACCTTGGACATGTCTGAGACAACAGGGACTGAGACCTTGGACATGTCTGAGACAACAGGGAATGAGACATTTGACATGTCTGAGACTGCAGGGTTTCAGACCCTGGACATATCTGAGACAACTGGCCCTGAGACTTTGGACATTTCTGTGACAACAGGCACTTAGACATTGGAAACGCCTGAGACAACAGAGACTGACACCCTGGACATGTCTGAGACAACAGGTACTGAGACCATGGACATGTCTGAGACAACAGGGACTGACACAGTGGACATATCTGAGACAACGGGAACTGAGAGGGTGGACATATCTGTGACAACAGGGCCTGATACTGTGGACATGTTTGAGATAACAGGGATGGAGACAGTAGATATGTCTGAGACAACAGGCACTGTGACCGTGGATATGTCTGATACAACAGGGAATCAGACACTGGATATGTCTGAGACTGCAGGGACTCAGACACTATACACTTCTGAGACATCCCAGAATGAGACTTTGGACATGTCTGAGACAACAGGGTTTGAGACATTGGAAATGTGTGATACAACAGGGACTGAGACAGTGGACAGGTCTGAGACAACAGGCATGGAGACAGTACACATGCCTGAGACAACATGCAATGAGACCATGGATATGTCTGAGACAACAGGGAATCAGACATTGCACATGTCTGAGTCTGTAGGGTCTCAGACACAATACATATCTGAAACAACCGGGACTGAGATTTTGGACATGTCTGGGAGGTCAGGTACTGAGATCTTGGAAATGCATGATAAAACAGGGACTGAGACAGTGGACATGTCTGAGACAACATGGACTGACACCGTGGACATGTCTGAGACAACAGGTACTGAGACAGTGGCCATGTCTGAGACAACAGGGACTGAGACTGTGGACATGTCTGAGACAACAGGGACTGACACCGTGGACATGTCTGAGACAATGGGAACTGAAACCAAAGACATGTCTAAGACAACAGGGACTGAGACACTGTACATGTCTGAGACAACCGGGACTTAGACATTGGACATGTCTGAGACAACAGGGACTGGGAGAGTGGACCAGGGTGCTACAACAGGCACCCAGCCCATTGTCCACTGAGACAATGGACATATCTTAGAAAACAGGGAATGAGATAGTGGACATGTATGAGACAAAAGGGACTGAGACAGTGGACACGTCTGTGTCAACAGTGTCTGAGACCATGGGCATTTCTCAGACAACAGGTATTGAGACAGTGGACATGTGTGAAACAACAGGGACTGAGAGAGTGGACATGTGTGAGACAACAGAGTTCAAGAGTGTAGACATGTTTGAGACAACAGAGAGTGAGACAGTTGACCTGTCTGATAGAGGGGAAATGTACTGTCTGGGAAGACATGGTCTTAGATAGTTAACACATCTGAGACAACAGGGATTGACACAGTGGACACTTATGACATAACCGGGACTTTGATAGTGGACACATCTGAGACAACAGGTACTTAGAGAGTGGACACATCTAAGACAACCGTTATATACACTATGGACATATCTGAGCCACCAGGCACTGAGACCGTGGACATGTCTGAGACAACAGGGACTGAGACAGTGGACAGGTCTGAAACAACAGGGACAGAGACAGGGGACATCTCTGTGAAAACACAGATGTCTGAGACCACAGGTTCTGAGACCAGGGAAATGTCTGTGAAACCAGGGACTGAGACAGTGGATATGTGTGAAAAAACAGGGACTGAGAAATTAGACATGTCTAAGTCAGCAGGGACTGAGACAGTGGACATGTCTGAGACAACAGGTTGTGAGACAGTGGACATGTCTGAGACACCAGGTACGGAGATAGTGATTAGGTCTGAGACAACACTGATTGAGACAGTGGACATGTCTGAGACAACAGGTACTGAGATAGTGAATATGTCTGAGACAACACTGATTGAGACAGTGGACATGTCTGAGAAAAACAGGGCTCAAGAGAGTAGATATGTCTGAGACAACAGAGACTGAGACAGTGGATATATCTGAGACAACAGGCACTGAGATCATGGACATGTCTAAGACAAGAGGGAATGAGACAGTGGACATGTCTGAGGCAACAGGTATTGAGACAGTGGACATATCTGAAACAACAGGGACAGAGACAGTGGATATGTCTGAAACAACAGGGACAGAGACTGTGGACATATCTGAGACAACAGGGACTGAGACAGTGGACATGTTTGAGACAACAGGAATGGAGACAGTAGATATGTCTGAGACAACAGGCAGAGAGACCATGGGTCTTTCATATACAACAGGGAATCAGACATTGGATATGTCTGAGACTGCAGGGACTCAGACACTATACATATCTGAGACAACCCTGACTGAGACTTTGGACATGTCGGAGACAACAGGGGTTGAGACATTGGAAATTATTGATACAACAGGGACTGAGACAGTGGACATGTCTGACACAACAGGGATGGAGACAGTAGATATGTCTGAGACAACAGGCACTGACACCGTGGATATGTCTGAGACAACAGGGAATCAGATATTGCACATTTCTGAGACTGCAGGTTCTCAGACAATACATATCTGAGAAAACCAGGACGGAGAATTTGGCCATGTCTGAGACAACAGGCACTGAAACTGAAATTGTCCAAGACAACAGGGACAGAGACAGTGGACATGTCTGAGGCAGCATGGACTGACACCGTGGACATGTCTGAGACAATGGGAACTGAGACCAAACACATGTCTGAGACAACAGGGACTGAGTCAGTGGACATTTCTGAGACAACAGGGACTGAGAGAGTGGACATGTCTGAGACAACATTGGCAGATCAGTGGACATGTCTGAGACAACCGGGACTTAGACATTGGACATGTCTGGGACAACAGGGACTGAGAGAGTGGACATGGGTGTGACAACAGTCACTGAGACAATGGACATATCTGAGACAACAGGGATTTAGACAGTGGGCCTGTATGAGACACTTATCTCAGACAACAGGGAATGACAGAGTGGACACATCTGAGACAACCAGGACTGAGAGAGTGGACATATCTGAGACAACAGGGACTGAGACAGTGGACATGTCTGAGACAACAGGGACTGACACAGTGGATATGTCTGAAACAACAGAGAATGAGACAGTGCACAAGTCTGAGACAACAAGGACTGAGACAGTGGACATGTATGATACAACTGCGACTGAGAGCATGTTTATGTCTGAGACAACAGGGACTGACACAGTGGACACGTCCATCTCAACAAGGTTAGAGACTGTGGATCGGTCTGAGACAATATAGACTGTGACTGTTGACAGGTCTTCACCAGTGGGCATGTCCTGTCCTGCCTGAGATGACAGCGACTGAGACAGTGGACACATCTGAGACAACAGGGACTGAGACAGACCGTGGGCCCATCTGGGACAACCAGAACTGGGACAGTGGACATATCTGAGACAACAAGGACTGTGACAGTGGACATGTATGAGATAGCAGCGACCAAGAGCGTATTCATGTCTGAGACAACGGGGAATGAGACAATCGATATTTCAGAAACAACAGGGACTGAGACAGCAGATATAACTGAAACAAAAGGGAATTATACTGTGCCCATGTCTTAGACAATCGGGATTGAGACAGTGGACATGTCTGAAACAACAGGGACTGATAGAATGGACATGTCCCAGACAACATGGCCTGAGACAGTGGACATGTATGATACAAAACACATATCTGAGAAAACAGGGGTCTGAAACCATCGAAATGTCTGAGAGAACAGGGATTGGGACAGAGGACACATCTGAGACAACCAGGACTGAGACAGTGGACATATCTGAAAAAACAGGGACCGAGACAGTGGACATGTCTGAGAACAAATGGACTGACACTGTGGATATATCTGAAACAACAGGAACTGAGACAGTGGACACGTCTGAGAAAACAGGGACCAAGACAGTTGACATGTCTGATACAACTGCGACTAAGGGCGTATTCATGACTGAGACAACGGGGACTGAGAAAGGCTACATGTCTGAAAAAACAGGGACTGAGACAGTATATATATCTCAACAATAGGGACTGAAACAGTATACATGTCTGACACATCAGGGACTGAGACAGTGGACAGGTCTGAGACAACAATGACTGAGACAGTGGTCATGTCTGAGACAACAGGGACTGAGACAGTGGACACATCTGAGACAACCAGGACTGAGACAGTGGACATATCTGAGAAAACAGGGACCGAGACAGTGCACATGTCTGAGAACAAATGGACTGACACTGTGGATATATCTGAAACAACAGGAACTGAGACAGTGGACATGCCTGAGAAAACAGGGACTGAGACAGTTGACATGTCTGATACAACTGAGACTAAGGGCGTATTCATGTCTGAGACAACGGGGACTGAGAAAGGCTACATGTCTGAAAAAACAGGGACTGAGACAGTATATATATCTCAATAACAGGGACTGAAACAGTGGACATGTCTGACACATCAGTGATTGAGACAGTGGACAGGTCTGAGACAACAATGACTGAGACTGTGGACATATCTGAAACAACAGTGACTGAGACAGTGGACATATATGAGAAAACAGGGACTGAGACAGTGGACTCATCTGAGTCAACAGGTTTCGAGACTGTGGATCTGTCTGAGACAATATAGACTGAGACAGTTGACATGACTTCGCCATTGGACAAGTCCTGTCTGTGATGATAGTTACTGAGACAGTGGACAAATCTGAGAAAACAGAAACTGAGACAGTGGACTCCTCTGAGACAACCAGGACTGAGACAGTAGACACATCTGAAACAATAGGGACTGAAAGAGTGGACATGTCTGAGACCACAGGGAGTGACACAGTGGATATATATGAAAGAACAGGGACTGAGACAGTGGACATGTCTCAGACAACTCACATATCTCTGACAACAGGGTCTGAGACCGTGGAGATTTCTGAGACAACAGGGACTGAGACAGTGGATATGTGTGAAAAAACTGGTACTGAGACAGTGGTCATGTCTGAGACAACAGGGAATGAGACAGTGGACATGTCAGAGAGAAGCAGGACTGAGACAGTGGACATAGCTGAGAAAACAGGGGCTGAGACATGGGACATGCCTGAGAAAACAGGGTCTCAGAAATGGTACATGGCTTAGAAAACAGGGACTGAGAGAATTGACAAGTGTGAAACAGCAGGGAATGGCACAGTGCACATGTCTGAGACAAGAGGGACTTAGAGCGTGGACAAATTTAAGACAATGGGGACTCAGACAGGTGACATGTCTGGAACTACAGGGACTGAGAGAGTGGAAACGACGGAGACAACAGGGACTGAGACAGTGGATATGGCCGAGCCAACAGGCACTGAGACAGTGAACATGTGTGAAACAACAGAAAATGAGATAATGGACGTATCTGAGACAACAGGGACTGAGACAGTGGAAAAGTATGTGCCCACATGGTTCTAGATTGTGGACCAGTCTGAGAAAATAGAGACTGAGACAGTTGACATATCTTCGCAAATGGACAAGTCCTGTCTGAGATGACAGCGAATGAGTCAGTGGACACATCTGAGACTACAGGGACTGAGACAGTGGACACATCTGAGACAACTAGGACTGAGTCAGTGGACATATCTGAGACAACAGGGACTGAAAGAGTGGACATTTCTGAGACAACAGGGACTGACACAGTGGACATGTCTGCAAGCACAGTGACTGACACAGTGGATATATCTGAAACAACAGAGACAGAGACAGTGGACATGTCTGAGACAACAGAGACTGAGACAGTGGACACATCAGAGACAACAGTGACTGAGACATTGGACATGTGTGAAACAACTGGGACTGAGACAGTGGTCATGTCTGAGATAACAGGGACTGACACAGCGGACACGTTGGAGACAACAGGGACTGAGACAGTGGACATGTCTGAGACAAGAGGCACTGAGACAGTGAACATGTGTGAAATAACAGGGAATGAGACAGTGGACATGTCTGAGACAACAGAGACTGAGACAGTGGACAGGTCTGTTTCAACACTGTTTGAGACAGTGGACCAGTCTGAGACAGTAGAGACTGAGACAGTTGACATATGTTCAGCAATGGAAAAGTCCTGTCTGAGATGACAGTGACTGAGAAATTGGACAAATATGAGAAAACAGGGACTGAGACAGTGGACACATCTGAGACAACCAGGACTTAGACAGTTGACATATCTGAGAACACAGAGACTGAGACAGTGGACATGTCTGGGACCACAGAGACTGACACACTGAATACATCTGAAATAACAGGGACTGAGATAGTGGGAATGTCTGAGACAACAGAGACTGTGACAGTGGACACATGTGTGTCAACACGATTCGAGACAGTGGACCAGTCTGAGACAATAGAGACTGATACAGTTGACATGTCCTTGCCAATAGACATGTCCTGTCTGAGATGACAGCAACTGAGACAGTGGACATATCTGAGACAACAGGGATTTAAACAGTGGACATGTCTGAGACTTCTGCAACTAAGAGCGTGTTCATGTTTGAGACAACGGGGAATGAGACAGGTGACATTTCTGAAAAAAACAGGGACTGAGACAGTAGATATATAAGAAACAACAGGGAATGAGACTGTTGACATGTCTTAGACTATGGGGACTGATACAGTGGACATGTCTGAGACAACAGGGACTGATACAGTGGACATGTATGAGACAATTGCGACTGAGATATTGGACATGTCTGAGACAAAACACATGTCTGAGAAAACAGGGTATGAGACCATTGACATGTTCGAGCCAACAGGAATTGAGAATGTGGACATGTGTGAAACAACTGCGACAGAGACATTGGTCATGTCTGAGGCAAAAAGGAATGAGACAGTGGACATGTCTGAGACAACAGGGACTGAGAAAGTGGACATGTCTCAGAGAACAGGGTTTTAGATCGTGAACACATCTAAGACAATGGAGACTCAGACAGGTGACATGTCTGAAAAAACAGGGACTGGGACAGTAGATATATCTGAAACAACAGGGAGTGAGACAGTGGCCATGTCTGACACTACAGATACTGAGACCTTGGTCATGTCTGAGACAACAGGGAATCAGATATTGGACCTGTCTGAGACTGCAGGGACTCAGACACTGGACATATCTGAGAGAACCGAGATTGAGACTTTGGACATGTCTGAGAGAACAGGGACTGAATCAGGGGACATGTCTGAGACAACAGGCACTGAGAAAGTGGACATGTGTGAAACAACAGGGAACATGACAGTGGACATGTCTGAGACTACAGGGGCTGACACAGGGAACTTGTCTGAGTCAACAGGTTTCGAGACAGTGGACCTGTCTGAGACAATAGAGACTGAGACAGTTGACATGTCTTCCCCAGTGGACAATTCCTGTCTGAGATGACAGCGACTCAGAGAGTATACACATCTGAGACAACAGGGACTGAGACAGTGTACACATCTGAGACAACCAGGTTTGAGACAGTAGACATATCTGAGACATCAGGTTGGCACAGTGGACCTTTCTGAGAAAATAAAGGCTGAGCCTGTTGACATGTCTTAGCTACTGGACAAGTCCCGACTGAGATGACAGCCACTGAGACAGTGGATACATCTGAAACAACAGGGACTGAGATAGTGGACACACCTGAGACAACCAGGTATGAGACAGTGGACATATCTGAGACAACAGAAACTGAGACAGTGGACATGTCTGAGAAAACAGGGACTGAGACAGTGGACATTTGTGAGAAAACAAGGAATCAGACATTGTAAATGTCTGAGACTGCAGGGACACAGACAACTGACATATCTGAGACAACTGGGATTGAGATTTTGGACATGTCTGAGACAACAGGGACTGAGACATTGGAAATGCTTGAGACAACAGGGAATGAGACATTGGACATGTCTGATACAACAGTGTTCAAGAGAGTAGACAAGACTGAGACAACAGAGACTGATACAGTTGACATATCCGAAACAGTGGCAATGTCCTCTCTGAGAAGACCGGGACTTATGTAGTGGACACAAATGAGACAACAGGGATTTACAAATTGTACACTTATGTCACAACCGGGACATAGATAGTGGACACATCTGAGACAACGGGGACTTAGAGAGTGGACATATCTAAGACCACCGGGAGACAGTGGGCATATCGGAGAAAACAGGGAATGAGACAGTGGCCATGTCTGAAACAACAGGAAATGAGACAATGGATATGTCTGAGACAACAGCCACTGCGACCATGGACATGTCTGAGACAACAGGATTCGAGACAGTGGAAATGTGAGACAACAGTGACTGAGACAGTTGACATGTCTGAGACAATAGACATTTCCCATCTGATAAGACAGGGATTTTGACAGAGACTTAGAGAGTGGACATATGTAAGACAATGGGGACTCAGGCAGGCAACATGTCTGAAACAACAGAGACTGAGTCTTTAAATATATCTGAAACAACAGGAACCAAGACAGTGGACATGGGACATGTCTGAGACAACAAGTACTTAGACCTTGGAGAAGTCTGAGACAATAGGGAATAAGAAATTGGACTTGTCTGAGGCTGCAAGGTCTCAGACACTGGACATATTTGAGACAACCGAGACTGAGACTTTGGACATGTCTGAGAGAACAGGGACTGAGACAGAGGACATGTTTGAAACAACAGGGAATGAGACCGTGGACATGTCTGAGAGAACAGGTTTCAAGACACTGTACATGTCTGAGACAATAGCTACTGAGACTGTTGACATGTCTTCACCAGTGGACAAGTCTTGTCTGTGATGGCAGTGACTGAGACAGTGGACACATCTGAGACATCAGGGACTGAGACAGTGGACCCCTCTGAGACAACCAGGACTGAGTCAGTGGACATATCTGAGACCACAGGGACTGACACAGTGGATATGTCTGAAACAACAGGGACTGTGGTAACGGACAAGTCTGAGACAACAGGAACTGAGACAGTGGAAATGTCTGAGACAACAGTAAATCAGAAATAGGACATGTATGAGACTGCAGGGACAGAGACTGCGACATGTCTGAGACAACAAGGACTTAGAGCGTGGACACATCTAAGACAATGGGGACTCAGACAGGTGATATGTCTGAAACAACAGGGACTGAGACAGTAGGTATATATGAAACAATGGGGACTGAGACAGTGGACATGTCTGAGACAACAGGCCCTGAGACCTTGGACATATCTGATGCAACGTGGATTGAGACAGGCGACATGGCTGAGACAATAGCTACTGAGGCAGCAGAAAAGTGAGAAACAACAGGGAATGAGACAGTGGACATGTTTCAGACAAAAGGGACTGAAAGAGTGGACATGTCTGAGTAAACAGGGTTTCAGAACATGGACATGTCTGAGACAAAAGGTAATGAGACAGTTGACATGTCAGAGAAAACAGGGGCTGAGATACTGGACATGTCTGAGACAACAGAGATTTAGAGAGTGGACACATCGAAGACAATGGAGACTCAGACAGGCGACATGTCTGAAACAACAGGGAATGAGACAGTAGAGATAATTGATACAACAGGGACTGAGACGGTGGACATATTTGAGAGAACAGGGACTGAGACAGTGGACATGTCTGAGACCACAGGAATTTAGACATTGGACATGTCTGAGACAACAGGGACTGAGACAGTGGACATGTCTGAGACAACATTGCGTGAGAGAGTGGGCATGTCTGAGACAACAGGGATTTAGACATTGCACATGTCTGAGACAACAGGGACTGAGACAGTGGACATGTCTGAGACGACAGGGATTGAGACAGAAGATATGTCTGAGACAACAGACACTGAGACCGCAGACATGTCTGAGACAACAGGGCCTGAGACAGTGGACATGTGTGAAACAACAGGGACTGAGACAGTGGACATGTCTGAGACAACAGGGACTCACAGAGTGGATATGTCTCAGACAACAGGGACTCACACAGTGGATATGTCTGAAACAACAGGGACTGAGACAGTGGACAGGTCTGAGTCAACAGGGATTGAGACAGTGGACAAGTCTGAGACAACAGGGATTGAGACAATGGACATGTCTGATACAACTGTGACTAAGAGTGTGCACATTTCTGAGACAATGGGGGCTGAGACTGGTGACATGTCTGAAACAACAGGGATTCAGACAGTAGACATATCTGAAACAACAGAGACTGAGACAGTGGACATGTCTGAGACAACAGGGACTGAGACTGTGTACAGGTCTGAGACCACGGGGACTGGGATAGTGAACATGTCTGAGACAACACACATATCTGAGAAAACAGGGATTGAGACCATGGACATGTCTGAGACAATAGGGACAGAGACATTGCTCATGTGTTAAACAACAGTGACTGCGACATTGGTCATATCTGAGACAACAGGGACTGAGACAGTGTACATGTCTGAGAAAACAGTGACTTAGAGAGTGGAGATATCTAAGACACGCGACATGTCTGAAACAACAGGGACTGAGTCAGTAGATATAACTGAAACAACAAGGACTGAGACAGTGGACATATCTGAGACAACAGGTACTGATACCTTGGACATGTCTGAGAAAACAGGGAGTCAGACATTGGATCTGTCTGAGACTGCAGGGAATCACACACTGGACATATCTGAGACAAATGGGACTGAGACTTTGGACATGTCTGAGAGAATGGGGACTGAGACAGTGGACACGTCTGATACAACAGGCACTGAGACAGAGGACATGTGTGAAACAACAGGGAATGAGACGGTGGACATGTCTGAGAGAACAGGGGTCAAGAATGTGGACATGTCTGAGACAACAGTAACTGAGACTGTTGACATGTCTACACCAGTGGACAAGTCCTGATTGTGATGACAGTGACTGAGTGAGTGGAAACATCTGACACAACAGGGACTGAGACAGTGGACACATCTGAGACAACCAGGATAGAGACTGTGGACATATCTCAGACAACAGGGACTGAGACCGTGGACATGTCTGAGACCACAGGTACCGATACAATGGATATGTCTGAAACAACAGGGACTGTGACATTGGACATGTCTGCGTCAACAGGGACTGAGACAGTGGAAATGTCTGAGACAACATGCACTGAGGCCTTGGACATGTCTGAGAAAACAAGGAATCAGACACTGGACATGTCTGAGACTGCACGGACTGCAGGCACTGAGACAGTGAACATGTGTGAAGCAATAGGGAATGAGACATTGGACATATCTGAGACATCAGGGACTGAGACAGTTCACATGACTCAGACCACAGGGACTGACACAGTGGATATGTCTGAAGCAACAGGAACTCAGAAAGTGGACATGTCTGAGAAAACAGAGACTGAGACAGTGGACATGTCTGAGACATCTGCGAGTAAGGGCATGTTCATGTCTGAGAAAATGGGGATTCGGACTGTGGACATGTCTGAGATAACACACATGTCTGAGAAATCAGGATCTGAGACCATTGACATGTCTGAGACAACAGGGACTGAGACATTTGACATGTGTGGAACAACTGCGACTGAGACAATGGTCATGTCTGAGAAAACAGGGACTGAGACAGTGGACATGTCAGAGACAACAGGCACAGAGACATTGGACATGTCTGAGAAAACAGGGACTTAGAGAGTGGATGCATCTAAGACAATTGGGACCTAGACAGGTGACATGTCTGACACAACAGGGACTGAGACAGTGGAGATGTCTGAGACAACAGGTACTGAGACCTTGGATATGTCTGAGACAACAGGGAATCAGACATTGGACATGTCTGAGGCTGCAGGGACTCAGACACTGGACGTATCTGAGAAAACCGGGACTGAGACGTTGGACATGTCTTAGAAAACTGGGTTCGAGACAGTGTACCTGTCTGAGACAATAGGGAATGAGACAGTTCACATGTGTTCACCAGTGGAAAAGTCCTGTCTGTGAAGACAGTGACCGAGAGAGTGGACACATCTGAGAAAAAAGGGACTGAGACTGTGGACACATCTGAGACAACAGGGACCGAGACACTGGACAAGTCTGAGACCACTGGGACTGAGACATTTGATATGACTGAAAAAACTGGGATTGAGATAGAAGACATATCTGAGACAACACTGACTGAGACAGTGGATATGTCTGGGACCACAGCGACTGACACAGGGGATATGTCTGAAAAAACAGGGACTGAAACAGTGGACATGTCTGAGAAAACAGGGACTGAGACAGTGGACATGTCTTATACAACTGCGACTAAGAGCATGTTCATGTCTGAGACAACGGGGGCTGGAGAGATGGCCTAGCAGTTAAGAGCACCAACCGCTCTTACAAAGGACCCTGGTTCAAAGGGGACTGAGACAGGACACATGTCTGAAACAACAGGGCGTGAGTCAGTAGATATATATGAAACAACAGGGAGTGAGACAGTGGACATGTGTGAAACAACAGGGACTGAGACAGTGGATATGTCTGACCCAACATGGACTGAGACAGTGGACATGTCTGAGACAGCACACATATATGTGACAACAGGGTCAGAGACCATGGATATATATGAGTCAACAACGACTGAGAAAATGGACATGTGTGAAACAACTGGGAATGAGACAGAGGTAATGTCTGAGACAACAGGGAATGAGACAGGGGACACATCAGAGACAACAGGGACTGAGACAGTGGACATGTCAGATTCAACAGGGTCCAAGACATAGGACATGTCTGAGAAAACAGGGAATCAGACATTGTGTATGTCTGACAGTGCAGGCACTTAGACACTGGACATATCTGCGACAACCGGGAATGAGACTTTGGACATGTCTGAGACAACAGGGACTGAGACATTGGAAATGCCTGAGACAACAGTGACTGATACCGTGGACATGTGTGAACAACAGGGACTGACACAGTGGACATGTCTGAGACAATGGGAACTGAGACCTTTAACATGATTGAGATAACAGGGACTGAGACAGTGGACATGTCTGAGACAATACGGACTGAGACTGTGGACTTGTGTGAGACAACAGGAAATTAGAGCATGGACACATCTAAGACAATGGGGACTCAGACAGGCAACATGTCTGAAAGAGCAGGGAGTGAGACAGTAGATATATCTGAAAAAACAGTGACTGAGACAGTGGACATGTCTGAGACAACAGGCAAAAGAACTTGGACATGTCTGAGAAAACAGGGACTGAGACAGGAGACATGGCTGAGGCAATAGGGACTGAGACAGTGGAAAAGTGTGAAACAACAGGGAATGAGACAGTGGACATGTCTGAGACAAAAGGGACTGAGACAGTGGACATTTCTGAGTCAACAGAGTATGAGAACATCGACATGTCTTAGACAACAGGGACTGAGACAGTAGACCCCTCAGAGACAACAGGAACTGAGACAGTGGACATGTCTGGACAATAGGGACTTAGAGAGTGGACACATCTAAGACAATGGGGACTCAGGCGACATTTTTGAAACAACAGGGACTGAGACAGTAGATATATATGAAACAACATGATCTGAGACAGTAGACATATCTGAGACAACACGGAACGAGACAGTGGACATGTCTGAGACCAAAGGGAATGACACAGTAGATATGTCTGAAACAACATGGACGGAGATAGTGTACATATCTGAGACAATAGGAACTGAGACAGTGGACATGTCTGAGACCACAGGGACTGATACAGTGGATATGTCTCAAACAACAGGGACTGAGACGGTGGTCATGATGGAGACAACAGGAAGTGAGACAGTGGACATGTCTGAGACAATAAGGACTGAGACAGAGGACATGTCTGAGACAACAGGGACTGAGACAGTGGACATGTGTGAAACAACAAGGACTGAGAGAGTGAACATGTCTGAGACAGCACACATATCAGTAACAACAGGGTCTGAGACCATGGACATGTCTGAGACAACAGGGACTTAGATATTGGACATGTGTGAAACAACTGCGACTGAGACAGTGGTCATGACTGAGACAACAGGAACTGAGACATTGCACATGTCTGACATAATAGGGACTGAGACATTGGACATGTGTGAGACAACAGGGACTGAGACATTGGACATGTCTGATACAACAGGGCCTGAGACAGTGGACCTGTCTGAGACAGCAAACATATCTGTAACAACAGGGTATGAGACCATGGACATGTCTGAGACAACAGGGACTGAGACATTGGACATGTGTGAAACAACTGCGAGTGAGACAGTGGTCATGTCTGATACAATAGGGACAGAGACAGTGGAGATGTCTGAGACAACAGCGACTAACACCGTGGACATGTCTGATACAACTGTAACTAAGAGCGTGTTCATGTCTGAGACAACGGGGACTGAGAAAGGCCACATGTCTGAAAAAAAAGGGAGTGAGACAGTAGATATATCTGAAACAACAGGGAATGAGCCTGTGGACATGTTTGAGACAACAGGGACTGTGACAGTGGACATATCTGACACAATAGGGATGGAGACTGTGGACATGTCTGAAACAGCAAGGACTGAGACAGTGGACATGTCTGAGAAAACACACATATCTGTGACAATATGGTCTGAGACCATGGACATGTCTGGAACGACAGGGACTGAGACAGGGGACATGTGTGAAACAACTGGGACTGAAACAGAATTCATGTCTGAGACAACAGGGATTGAGACAGGGTACACGTCAGAGACAACAGGGCCTGAGACATTGGGCTCAACAGGGACTGCGACCTTGTACATGTGAGAGACAACAGGGAATCAGATATTGGAAATGTCTGAGACTGCAGTGACTCAGACACTGGACATATCTGAGACAACTGGGACTAAGAATTTGGACATGTCTGAGACAACAGGTACTGAGACATTGGAAATTCGTGAGACTACAGGGACTGAGACCGTGGACGTGTCTGAACAACAGGGAATGACACAGTGGACATATCTGAGACAACGGCTAATATGACCTTTTAAATGTGTGAGATAACAGGGACTGTGACAGTGGACATGTCTGAGACAAAAGGGACTTAGAGCATGGACACATCTAAGACAATGGGGACTCAGACAGGCGACATGACTGAAACAACAGGGACTGAGACAGTAGATATAATTGAAACAACAGGGATTGAGACAGTGGACATGTCTGAGACAACAGTCACTGAGAACTTGGACATGACTGAGACAATCGGGACTGAAAAATGGGACACGGCTGAGACAATAAGGACTGAGACAGAGGAAAAGTATGAAACAACAGGGACTGAGACAGTGGATATTTCTAAAACAACAGGGACTGAGACAGTGGACAAGTCTTAGACAAAAGGGAGAGAGACAGTGGACATGTCTGATACAACTGCGAGTAAGAGCCTGTTCATGTCTGAGACAACAGGGACTCGAACAGTGGATATGTCTGAGACAACACACATATCTGATAAAACAGGGTCTGAGACCATCGACATATCTGAGACAACAGGGACTGAGACACTGGACATGCATTAAACAACTGTGACTGAGACTGTGGTCATGCCTGAGCTATCAGTGACTGAGAGAGTGGACATATCTGAGAAAACAGGCACTGAGACCTTAGATATGTCTGAGACAACAACGACTGAGAAACGGGACATGTCTAAGACAATAGGGAGTAAGACAGTGGACAAGTGAGAAACAACATGGAATGCGACAGTGGACATGTCTGAGACAAAAGGGACTGAGACAGTGGACATGTCTGAGTCAGGAGGATTGAGACCATGGACATGTCTGAGATAAGCGGGACTGCTACAGTGGACATGTTGGAGAAAACAGTGGATATGTCTGAGAGAACAGGGTTCAAGACAGTGTACCTGTCTGAGCCAATAGCGAATGACACAGTTCACATGTCTTCACCAGCAGACAAGTCATGTCTGTGATGACAGTGACTGAGACAGTGGACACATCTGAGACAACAGGGACTGAGAAAGTGGACATATCTGAGACAACAAGGACTGAGACAGTGGACATATCTAAGACAACAGGGACTGAGACTTCGGAAATGCCTGAGATAACAGGGACTGAGACCGTGGACATGTCTGAACAACAGGAACTGACACAGTGGACATGTCTGTAACAACGGGAACTGAGAACTGTTAAATGTCTGAGATAACAGGGACTGAGAGGGTGGATGTGTATGAGACAACCCTGACTGAGACAGTGGACATGTCTGAGACAACAGTGACTTAGAGTGTAGACACATCTAAGACAATGGGGAATCAGACAGGCGACGTGTCTGAAACAACAGGAACAGAAACAGTAGATATATCTGAAAGAACATTGACTGAGACAGTTTTCCTTCCTGAGACAACAGGCACTGAGACCTTGGACATGTCTGAGACAACAAGGACTGAGACAACGGACATGCCTGTGACAGTTGGTACTGAGACAGTGGACAAGTGTGAAATAACAGGGAATTATACAGTGGACATGTCTGAGATGAAAGGGACTGAGACAGTGGACATGTCTGAGTCAACAGGGTTTGAGATCATGGACATGTCTGAGACAACAGGGACTGAGACAGTGGACATGGCTGAGACAACAGGCACTGAGACTGTGGACAAGTGTGAAACAACAGGGAATGAGACAATGAAAATATCTGAGACAACAGGGACTGAGACAGTGGACACGTCTGAGTCAACACGGTTAGAGTCAGTGGACCTGTCTGAGACAAGAGAGGCTGAGACTGTTGACGTGTCTTAGCCAGTGGACAAGTCCTGTGTGAGATGACAGCGACTGAGACAGTGGACACATCTGAGACAACAGGGACTGAGACAGTGATCACATCTGAGACAACCAGGACTGAGACAGTAGACATATGTTAAACAACAGGTACTGAGACAGTGGACATGTCTGAGACAACAGGGACTGAAACATTGGATATGTCTGAAACAACAGGGACTGAGACAGCGGACATGTGTGAGAAAACAGTGACTGAGACAGGGGACATATCTGAGGCAATGGGGACTGAGATCTTGGACATGTCTGAGACAACAGGGAATCAGACATTGAACATGTCTGAGACTGCAGAAACTCAGACACTGGACATATCTGAGACAACCGGGACTGAGACTTTGGACATGTCTGAGATAACAGGGACTGAGACATTGGAAATGCCTGAGACAACAGGGACTGAGACCGTGGACATGTCTGAACAACCGGGACTAAGACATTGGACATGTTTGAGACAATGGGAACTGAGACCTTTCATATGTCTGAGATAACAGGGACTGAGACAAGTGGGCATGTCTGAGAAAATACGGACTGAGACTGTGGACATGTGTGAGAGACCAAGGACTAAGAGCGTGGACACATATCAGACAATGGGGACTCAGGAGACATGTCTGAAAGAACAGGGACTGAGACAGTAAATATATCTGAAAAACAGGGACTGAGACAGTGGACATGTCTGAGACAACAGGCACTGAGACCTTGGGCATGTCTAAGACAACAGGGACTGAGACAGGGGACATGGCTGAGACAATAGGAACTGAGAGAGTGGAAAAGTGGGAAAAAACGGAATGACACAGTGGACATGTCTGAGACAAAAGGGACTGAGACAGTGGACATGTCTGAGTCAACAGGGTTTGAGAACATGGACATGTCTAAGACAACAGGGACTGAGACAGTGGACACGTTGGAGACAACAGGGACTGAGACAGTGGACATGTCTGAGACAATAGGGACTTAGGGAGTGGACACATCTAAGTCAATGGGGATTCAGACAGGCGACATGTCTGAAACAACAGGGACTGAGACAGTAGATATATGTGAAACAACAGGGACTTAGACAGTAGACATATCTGACACAACAGGGACTGAGACAGTGGACATGTCTGAGACCAAAGGGACTGACACAGTGGATATGTCTGAAACAACAGGGACTGCGATAGTGGACATATCTGAGACAAAAGGAACTGAGACAGGGGACATGTCTGAGACAACAGGGACTGAGACAGTGGACATGTCTGAAACAACAGGGACTTAGACAGTGGACCTGTGTGAGACAGCACACATTTCTGTAACAACAGGGTCTGAGACAATGGACATATCTGAGACATCAGGGAATGAGACATTGGACATGTGTGAAACAACTGCGACTGAGACAGTGGTCATGTCTGGGTCAATAGGTACTGAGACAGTGGACACATCACAGACAACATGGACATAGACAGTGGACATGTCTGAGACAACAGGGACTGACAGAGTGGACATGTCTGACACAACTGCAAGTAAGAGCATGTTCAGGTCTGAGACAATGGGGAATGAGAAAGGCCACATGGTTGAAACAACAGGGAGTGAGACAGTACATATATCTGGAACAACAGGGAATGAGACTGTGGACATGTTTGAGACAACAGAGACTGAGACAGTGGACATGTCTGAAACAACAGTGACTGAGACAGTGGACATGTCTGAGACAACACACATGTATGTGACAACAGGGTCTGAGATAATGGATATGTCTGAGACAACAGTGACTGAGACAGTGGACATGGGTGAAACAACTAGATCTGAGAGAGAGGTCATGTCTGTGACAACAGGGACTAAGACAGCTGACACTTCGGAGACAACAGGGAATGAGAATGTGGACATATCTGAGAGAGCACACATATCTGTGACCACAGGGTCTGAAACCATGGACATGTCTGAGACAACAAGGACTGAGAAAGTGGACATGTGTGAAATAACTGAGACTTAGAAAAAGTTATGTATGAGACAACAGGGATTGAGACAGGAGGGACTGAGATGGTGGACATGTCTGAATAAATGGGGACTGAGACCTTGGAGATGTCTTAGACAACAGGGAATCAGATATTGGAAATGTGTGAGACTACAGGGACTCAGACACTGGACATATCTGAGATAATCAGGAATGAGACTTTGGACATGTCTGAGACAATAAGGATTGAGACATTGGAAATGCCTGAGACAACAGGGACGGAGACCGTGGACATGTCTGAACTTCAGGGTCTGACACAGTGGACATGCCTGAGACAATTGAAACTGAGACCTTTTATATGTCTGAGATAACAGGGACTGAGACAGTGGGCATGTCTGAGACAAAAGTGTTTTAGAGCGTGGACACATCTAAGACAATGGGGACTCAGACAGGCGACATATCTGAAACAACAGGGACTGAGACAGTAGATATCTGAAAGAACAGGGACTGAGACAGTGGACATGTCTGAGACAACAGTCACTGAGAACTTGGACCTGACTGAGAAAACAGGGACTGAGACAGGGGACATGGCTGAGACAGTAAGGACTGAGACAGTGGAAAAGTGTGAAACATCATAGAATGAGACAGTGGACATGTCTGAGACAAAAGGGACTGAGACAGTGGACATGAATGAGACAACACGGATTGAGAACATGGCCATGTCTGAGACAACAGGGAATGAGACAGTGGACACGTCGGAGATCCCTGGGACTGATACGGGGGATATGAATGAACCAACAGGGATTGAGATAGAGGACATATCTGAGACAACATGGACTGAGACATTGGACATGTCTGAGAAAACAGGGTCTGAGAGAGCGGACATGTCTGATACACCTGTGACTAAGAGCATGTTCATGTCTGAGACAATGGGGAATGAAACAGGCCACATTTCTGAAACAACAGGGAGTGAGTCATTAGAAATATCTGAAACAACAGGCAATGAGGCAGTGGACCTGTGTGAAACAACATGGACTGAGATATTGGACATTTCTGACACAACAGGGATTGAGAAAGTGGACATGTCTGAAACAACAGTTACAGAGACAGTGGGCATGTCTTAGACAGCACACATATTTGTAACACTAGGGTCTGAGACCATGGCTATGTCTGAGTCATCAGTGACTGAGACAATGGACATGTGTGAAACAACTGGGACTGTGACAGAGGTCATAAATGAGACAACAGGGACTGAGACATTGTACATGTGTGATTCAACAGGGACCATGACCGAGGACATGTCTGAGACAACAGGAAATCAGACATTGGAAATGTCTGAGACTGCACGGACTCAGACACTAATTATATCTGTGACAACCTTGACTGAGACTTTGGACATATCTGAGACAACAGGGACTGAGACATTGGAAATGCCTGAGAGAACAGGGAATGAGACCGTGTACATGTCTGAACAACACGGACTGATACAGTGGACATGTCTGAGACAATGGAAACTGAAACCTTTTAAATGTCTGAGATAACAGGGACTGAGACAGTGGACATGTCTGAAACAACACGGACTGAGATTGTGGAAATGTCTGAGACAAAAGGGACATAGAGTGTTTTATTAGTCAGGGTTCTCTAAAGAAACAGAAGCAACAGGATGAATATATAACTATATATAATTTATTGATTTGATCACGTGATGGAACTCAACAGTAGCGCTGAACTGGAGAGGCTGGGAATCCAGGGAACTGCTCAGTCTGCAAGGCTGGATGTCTCAGTAGTCCCAATCTAGTGCTGAAGTCCCGAATGGATTCCAGGAGATCTGCTGTTCTCAGTACACGCTGGGATCTGAAAGGTTGATCACAGCAGCAAGACAAACTCACCAGATGAGAGAAGCAAGCCGCCGGAGATAAAAGGGACCAGCTCCCGCTGCCGTGGCCTTAAATACTGCCTGCAAGCATAAGGTAATGCCCACATTTGGGTTGGGCCATCGGGTTGAGGTGGTCCAATCAGAAGACCCTTTTTCTCTTATTTGTTCCTTAGTCCAGTCAAGTTGACACCCAGGATTAACCATCACAAGTCCACCCCTTGTCAACTTGACACCCAATAAATAGCCTCTCCTTATGTTATGCTTTAATGTAAAATGCAAACAATGGCAGGGTCATAATTCCACCTAACATGTTATAAGTATCTCATGTACAAGAGCAAAGCATTATATCTTATAGTAGGTGGTAATGTCCTTGAGAAGAACTTAGTCCTTCAG
>VZQC01011341.1:7206370-7421596 GCA_009823505.1 Rhizomys pruinosus | reverse complement strand
TGGACCACACTTTCTATCTCACCTTGAGGGGCTTGCTTAGACTTCAATCTGGTTATAGGTCTAGAGGCAACAATTGTTGGGCCCTGAGGGACATTAGCTCCCACTGGGAGGGGGAGATTAGTTTCCTCAGGCAAGGGTGGGGAGGAGGGATCTGCAGGGTGTGGATTCTCTGCTGAGGGTGGGGAGATTAATTCCTCAGATAAAGAAAATCTCTCAGAATCCGAGGGTTCAAAATCCTCATCCTCATGGTTCTCCCACACATCTCCATCCCAAGTTTCAGGGTTCCACCCTTTCCCCACCAGTGCTCTCACTTTAACTGCTGACACTTTTTGTGGCTGGAATTAAATTTGCGTTGTAAATTAGCCAAACGTATAATAAGGGCTCCAGCTTGATTTTCTGCAGCTTTAGCTCTTTGGCTGCTGGAGAGAAGATTCTCTTCCAGAGCACACTTGGAAACCTTTAAATTGTTGTTTCGAATCCGGATCTGGTCATTTTTATCACTGAGCTCCTTATTTTCCTCTATCACTTTAGCGAGACATGTTAGGAGCAACAAGGCAACATCATTATTTTCCTTATTTTTCCGCAATTTCTCAAACGTTTTATATATAGAGTCGCTAAATTCCTTGCTTCTCACAAGAGGTGAGTTATGTGAGTCAAAAGGATCTATCTTCATAATTACATCAAATAGTCTGCACCAAGGATTATCATTCTTCTTCATGCCACCAGGAGAGCCTTCAGTAACTCCAGGCTTCATTTGGTTGGAGAGCTGGCTCCAGAGACTACCAATCCCACTAAAGAAATTCATCCTTCAATTCTGTTTCTCTAGAACCACTTCTCTTACCAAAATCTGTATTAGTCAGGGTTCTCTAAAGAAACAGAAGCAACAGGATGAATATATAACTATATACAATTTATTTATTTGCTCACGTGATGGAGCTCAACAGTAGCGCCGAACTGGAGAGGCCAGGAATCCAGGGAACTGCTCAGTCTGAACGGCTGGATATCTCAGTAGTCCCAGTCTAGTGCTGAAGGCCGGAATGGATTCCAGGAGATCTGCCGGTCTTAGTACACGGTGGGATCCGAAAGGTTGATCACAGCAGGAAGACAAACTCACCAGATGAGAGAAGCAAGCCACAGGAGAAAAAAGGAACCAGCTCCCGCTGCCGTGGCATTAAATGCTGCCTGCAGGCATAAGATAACGCCCACATTTGGGGTGGGACATCCGGGTTGAGGTGGTCCAATCAGAAGACCCGTTTTCTCTTATTTGTTCCATAGTCCAGTCAAGTTGACACCCAGGATTAAGCATCACAAACCTGGATACATTTAAGACAATGGGGACTCAGACAGGCGACATGTCTGAAACAACAGGGACTGATACAGTAGATATATATGAAACAACAGGGACTGAGACAGCAGACTTGTCTGGGACACCAGGCACTGAGATTTTGGACATGACTGAGATAACAGGGACTCAGAAATGGGACATGGCTGAGACAATACGGATTCAGACAGTGGAAAAGTGTGAAACAAGAGGGACTGAGACAGTGGATATGTCTAAAACAACGGGGACTGAGACAGTTGAAAAGTCTGAGACAAAAGGGAGAGAGAGTGGACATGTCTGTTACAACTGTGAGTAAGAGCCTGTTCATGGCTGAGACAATGGGGACTCGGAGAGTGGACATGTCTCCGACAATACAAATATCTGATAAAACAGGGTCTGAGACCATTGACATGTCTGAGACAACAGGTACTGTGACATTGGACATGTGTGAAACAACTGTGACTGAGACAGTGGTCATGTCTGAGCCAACAGGGACTGAGATAGTGGACATGTCTGAGACAATAGGCACTGGGACCTTGGACATGTCTGAGACAACAGGGACTGAGACATGGGACATGTCTGAGACAATAGGGAGTGAGACAGTGGACAAGTGTGAAACAACAGGGAATGAGATAATGGACATGTCTGAGACAACGGGGACTGAAAAAGTGGACATGTCTGAGTCAACACGGTTAGAGTCAGTGGACCTGTCTGAGACAAGAGAGGCTGAGACAGTTGACATGTCTTAGCCAGTGGACAAGTCCTGTGTGAGATGACAGCGATTGAGACAGTGCACACATCTGAGACAACAGGGAATGAGACAGTGGTCACATCTGTGACAACCAGGACTGAGACAGTGGACATATCTGAGACAACAGGGAATGAGACAGAGGACATGTCTGAGACAACAGGGACTGAGACAGTGGATATGTCTGAAACTACAGGGACTGAGACTCTGGATATGTGTGAGACAACCGAGAACTGAGACTGTGGACAAGTCTGATACAACTGCGACTAAGAGTGTGTACATATCTGAGACATCGGGGACTGAGAAGGCAACATATGTGAAAACAACAGGGATTGAGACAGGAGATATATTGGAGACAACAGGGACTGAGATTGTGGACATGTCTGAGACAACAGGGACTGACACAGTGGACATGTATGAGACAAAAGGGACTTAGAGAGTGGACACATATAAAATAATGGGGATTCAGACAGGCGACATGTCTGAAACAAAGAATCTGAGACAGTAGACCCTGAAACAACAGGGTCTGAGACAGTGGACATCTCTGAGATTACAGGCACTGAGACATTGGACATGTCTGACACAACAAGGTCTGTGATAGTGGACCTGTCTGAAACAGCCGGGATTGAGACAGATGATATGTTTGAGACTACAGGGACTGAGATATTGGACATGTCGGATACAAGACTGAGACAGGGGACATGTCTGATACAGTAGAGACTGAGACAGTGGACATGTCTGAGACCACAGCGACTGACACAGTGGATATGTCTGAAACAACAGTGACTGAGACAGTGGACATGTCTGAGACAACAGGGACTGAGAGTGTGGACATGTCTGATAAATCTGCGAATTATAGTGTGTTCATGTCTGAGAGAATGGGGACTGAGAAAGGTCACATGTCTGAAACAACAGTTAGTGAGTCAATAGATATATCTGAAACAACAGGGACTGAGACAGTGGACATGTGTGAAACAACAGGGACTGAGACAGTGGACATGTCTGAAACAATATTGACTGAGACAGTGGACATGTCTGTCACAGCACACATATATTTGATAACAGGGTCTGAGACCATGGATATGTCGAGTCAACAGTGACTGAGACAATGACATGTGTGAAACAACAGGGACTGAGACAGATTTCATGTCTGAGACAACAGTGACTGAGACATTGGACATGTCTGACTCAAGAGGGACTGAGAGCTTGGACATGTATCACACAACAGGGAATCAGATATTGGAAATTTCTGAGTCTGCAGGCACTCAGACCCTGGATATATCTGAGACAACTGGGACTGAGACTTTGGACATGTCTGAGATAACAGGGACTGAGACATAGGAAATGCCTGAGAAAACAGGGACTGACACCGTGAACATGTCTGAACAACCGGGACTGACACATTGGTCATGTTTGAGACAATGGGAACTGAGACCTTTTATATGTCTGAGATAACAGGGACTGAGACAAGTGGGCATGTCTGAGAAAATACGGACTGAGACTGTGGACATGTGTGAGAGAACAGGGACTTAGAGCATGGACACATATCAGACAATGGGGACTCAGGAGACATGTCTGAAAGAACAGGGACTGAGACAGTAAATATATCTGAAAAACAGGGACTGTGACATTGGACATGTGTGAAACAACTGCGAGTGAGACATTGGTCATGTCTTAGACAATAGGGACTGAGACAGTAGACACATCGGAGAAAACAGGGACTGAGACAGTGGACACATCGGAGAAAACTGGGACTGAGACAGTGGACATGATACAACTGCAACTAAGAGTGTGTTCATGTCAGAGACAACGGGGACTGAGAAAGGCCACATGTCAGAAACAACAGGAAGTTAGGCAGTAGATGTATCTGAAACAACAGGGACTGTGGACATGTTTGAGACAAGAGGGAATGTGACAGTGGACATACCTGACACAATATGGACTGAGACAGTGGACATGTCTGAAACAGCAAGAACTGAGACAGTGGACATGTCTGAGACCACACACATATTTGTGACAATATGGTCTGAAACCATGGACATGTCTAAAACGACAGGGACTGAGACAGGGGACATGTGTGAAACAACTGGGACTGAGACAGAATTCATGTCTGAGACAATACGGATTGAGACAGTGTACATGTCAGAGACAACAGGGCCTGAGACATTGGACAAATGTGACACAACGGGGACTGCGACCTTGTACATGTCTGAGACAACAGGGAATCAGACATTGGAA
The DNA here is from genome assembly GCA_009823505.1 of Rhizomys pruinosus. Classification (NCBI taxonomy): domain Eukaryota; kingdom Metazoa; phylum Chordata; class Mammalia; order Rodentia; family Spalacidae; genus Rhizomys; species Rhizomys pruinosus. The sequence goes on along the minus strand of VZQC01011341.1, from coordinate 7,417,289 downwards.
ATGTCTGAGACTGCAGTGACTCAGACACTGGACATATCTGAGACAATGGGGACTGAGACTTTGGACATGTCTTAGACAACAGGGACTGAGACATTGGAAATGCCTGAGACTACAGGGACTGAGACCATGGACATGTCTGAACAACAGGGAATGACACAGTGGACATGTCTGGGACAATGGTTAATGTGACCTTTTAAATGTATAAGATAACAGGGACTGAGACAGTGGACATGTGTGAGACAACAGTGACTGAGACAGTAGACATGTCTGAGACCAAAGGGATTTAGAGTGTGGACACATCTAAGACAATGGGGACTCAGACAGGCGACATGACTGAAACAACAGGGACTGAGACAGTAGATATAATTGAAACAACAGGGACTGAGACAGTGGACATGTCTGAGAAAATAGTCACTGAGAACTTGGACATGACTGAGACAATAAGGAATGAGACAGTGGAAAAGTGTGAAACAACAGGGACTGAGATGGATATGTCTACAACAACATGGACTGAGACAGTGAACATGTCTGAGACAAAAGGGAGAGAGACAGTGGACATGTCTGAGACAAAAGGGAGAGAGACAGTGGACATGTCTGATACAACTGCGAGTAAGAGCCTGTTCATGTCTGAGACAACAGGTACTCGGACAGTGGATATCTCTGAGACAACACATATATCTGATAAAACAGTGTCGGAGAACATCAACATGTCTGAAACAACAGGGACTGAGACACTGGACATGCATGGAACAACTGCGATTGAGACTGTCGTCATTCCTGAGCCAACAGGGACTGAGAGAGTGGACATATATGAGACTACAGTTACTGAGACCTTGGACATGTCTGAGACAACAAGGACTGAGACATCGGACATGCCTGTGACAGTTGGGACTGAGTCAGTGGACAAGTGTGAAACAACAGGGAATTATACAGTGGACATGTCCGAGACGAAAGGGACTGAGACAGTGGACATGTCTGAGACAACAGGGTTTGAGATCATGGACATGTCTGAGACAACAGGGACTGAGACAGTGGACATGGCTGAGACAACAGGCACTGAGACTGTGGACAAGTGTGAAACAACAGGGAATGAGACAATGAAAATATCTGAGACAACAGGGACTGAGACAGTGGACACATCTGAGTCAACACGGTTAGAGTCAGTGGACCTGTCTGAGACAAGAGAGGCTGAGACTGTTGACATGTCTTAGCCAGTGGACAAGTCCTGTGTGAGATGACAGCAACTGAGACAGTGGACACATATGAGACAGCAGGGACCGAGAGAGTGGTCACATCTGAGACAACCAGGACTGAGACAGTGGACATATGTGAGACAACAGGGACAGAGACAGTGGACATATCTGAGACAAGGGGGACTGAGACCTTGGACAGGTCTGAGACAACAGGGAATCAGACATTGGAAATGTCTGAGACTGCAGAAACTCAGACACTGGACATATCTGACACAATCAGGAATGAGACTTTGGTCATGTCTGAGACAACAGGGACTGAGACATTGGAAATGCCTGAGACAATAAGGACTGAGACCGTGGACATGTCTGAACAACAGGGACTGACACATTGGTCATGTTTGTGACAATGGGAGTTGAGACCTTTTACATGTCTGAGATAACAGGAACTTAGACAGTGGACATGTCTGAGAAAATACGGACTGAGACTGTGGACATGTGTGAGAGAACAGGGACTTAGAGCGTGGACACATATCAGACAATGGGGACTCAGGAGACATGTCTGAAAAAACGGGGACTGAGACAATAAATATATCTGAAAAACAGGGACTGAGACAGTGGGCATATCTGAGACAACAGGCACTGAGATCTTGGACATGTCTGAGAAAACAGGGACTGAGACAGGGGACATGGCTGAGACAATAGGGACTGAGAGAGTGGAAAAGTTGGAAAGAACAGAATGAGGCAGTTGACATGTCTGAGACAAAAGGGATTGAGATAGTGGACATGTCTGAGTCAACAGGGTTTGAGAACATGGACATGTATGAGACAGCAGGGACTGAGACATTGGACACGTTGGAGACAACAGGGCCTGAGACAGTGGACATGTCTGAGACAATAGGGACTTAGAGAGTGGACACATCTAAGACAATGGGGACTCAGACAGGCAACATGTCTGAAACAACAGGGATTGAGACATTAGATATATGTGACACAACAGGGACTGAGACAGTAGACATATCTGACACAAAAGGGACTGAGACAGTGGACATGTCTGAGACCAAAGGGACTGACACAGTGGATATGTCTGAAACAACACGGATTGAGATAGTGGACATATATGAGACAACAGGAACTGAGACAGTGGACATGTCTGAGACAATAGGGACTGAGACAGTGGACATGTCTGTGACAACAGGGACTTAGACAGTGGACATGTCTGAAACAACAGGGACTTAGAAAGTGGACCTTTCTGAGACAGCACACCTATCTGTAACAACAAGGTCTGAGACAATGGACATGTCTGAGACAACAGGGACTGAGAAATTGGACATTTGCGAAACAGCTGCGACTGAGACAGTGGTCATGTCTGGGACAATAGGGACTGAGACACTGGACACATCGGAGAGAACAGGGACTGAGACAGTGGACAAGTCTGAGACAACAGGGACTGACAGAGTGGAGATGTCTGATACAACTGCAACTAAGATCGTGTTCATGTCTGAGAAAATGGGGAATGAAAAATGCCACATGGTTGAAACAACAGGGAGTGAGACAGTAGATATATCTGGAAAAACAGGGAATGAGACTGTGGACATGTTTGAGACAACAGGGATTGTGACAGTGGACATGCCTGACACAATAGGCACTGAGACAGTGGACACATCTGAAACAACAGGGACTGAGACAGTGGACATGTCTGAGACAACACACATATATGTGACAACAGGGTCTGAGACCATGGATATGTCTGAGACAACAGTGACTGAGAGCGTGGACATGGGTGAAACAACTGGATCTGAGACAGAGGTCATGTCTGTGACAACAGGTAGTAAGACAGGGTACACTTCAGAAACAACAGAGACTGAGACAGTGGACATATCTGAGAGAGCACACATATCTATGACCACAGGGTCTGAGACAATGGACATGTCTGAGACAACAAGGACTGAGACAGTAGACATGTGTGAAACAACTGGGACTGAGACAAAGGTCATGTCTGAGACAACAGGGGTTGAGACAGGGTACACATCGGAGACAAGAGGGACTGAAACACTGGACATGTCTGAAGCAATGGGGACTGAGTCCTTGGACATGTCTTAGACAAAAGGAAATCAGACATTGGAAATGTGTGAGACTGCAGGGACTCAGACACCGGACATATCTGAGATAACCAAGAATGAGACTTTGGACATGTCTGAGACAACAGGGTTTGAGACATTGGAAATGCCTGAGACAACAGGGACTGAGACCGTGGACATTTCTGGACAACAGGGTCTGACACAGTGGACATGCCTGAGACAACGGAAACTGAGACCTTTTAAATGTCTGAGATAAAAGGGACTGAGACAGTGGACATGTCTGAGAAAACAGTGACTGAGACAATGGGCATGTCTGAGACTAAAGTGAATTTGAGACAGTGGGCATGTCTGAGACTAAAGTGAATTAGAGCATGGACACATCTAAGACAATGGGGATTCAGACAGGCGACATATCTGAAACAACAGGGACTGAGACACTAGATATATCTGAAAGAACAGGGACTGAGACAGTGGACATATCTGAGACAACAGGCACTGAGAACTTGGACCTGACTGAGAAAACAGGGACTGAGACAGGGGACATGGCTGAGACAGTAAGGACTGAGACAGTGGAAAAGTGTGAAACAAAATGGAATGAGACTCTGGACATGTCTGAGACAAAAGGGACTGAGAAAGTGGACACGTATGAGACAACACGGTTTGAGAACATGGCCATGTCTAAGACAACATGGACTGAGGCAGTGGACATGTCTGAGACCACAGCGAATGACACAGTGGATATGTATGAAACAACAGGGACTGAGACAGTGGACATGTCTGAGACAACAGGGTGTGAGAGAGTGGACATGTCTGATACAACTGTGACTAAGAGCATGTTCATATCTGAGACAACGGGAACTGAGACAGGCCACATGTCTGAAACGACAGGGAGTGAGTCATTAGAAATATCTGAAACAACAGGCACTGAGACAGTGGATATGTGTGAAACAACATGGACTGAGACATTGGACATGTCTGACACAACAGGGATTGAGACAGTGGACATGTCTGAAACAACAGTTACAGAGACAGTGGGCATATCTTAGACAGCACACATATTTGTAACAACAGGGTATGAGACCATGGATATGTCTGAGTCAAAAGTGACTGAGACAATGGACATGTGTGAAACAACTGGGACTGAGACAGAAGTCATTTCTGAGACAACAGGGACTGAGACAATGGACTCATCTGATTCAACAGGGACCATGACCTAGGACATGTCTGAGACAACAGGGAATCAGACATTGGAAATGTCTGAGACTGCACGGACTCAGACACTAGCTATATCTGTGACAACCTTGACTGAGACTTTGGACATGTCTTAGACAAGAGGGACTGAGAGAATGGAAATGCCTGAGAGAACAGGGACTGAGACCGTTGGCATGTCTGAACAACACGGACTGACACAGTGGACATGTCTCAGACAATGGGAACTGGGACCTCTTAAATGTCTGAGATAACAGGGACTGAGACAATGGACATGTCTGAGACAACACGGACTGAGATTGTGGACATGTTTGAGACTACAGGGATATAGAGCATGGACACATCTAAGACAATGGGGACTCAGACAGGTGACATGTCTGAAACAACAGGGACTGATACAGTGGATATATATTTGAAACAACAGGGACTGAGACAGCGGACTTGTCTGGGACAACATGCACTGAGAACTTGGACATGACTGAGAGAACAAGGACTGAGAAATGGGATATGGCTGAGACAATACGGACTGAGACAGTGGAAAAGTGTGAAACAACAGGGACTGAGACAGTGGATATGTCTAAAACAACAGGGATTGAGACAGTGGAAAAGTCTGAGACAAAAGAGAGACACAGTGGACATGTCTGATACAACTGTGAGTAAGAGCCTGTTCATGGCTGAGACAATGTGGACACGGAGATTGGACATGTCTCAGACTGTACACATATCTGATAAACCAGGGTCTGAGACAATCGACATGTCTGACACAACAGGTACTGTGACATTGGACATGAGTGAAACAACTGTGACTGAGACAGTGGTCATGTCTATGCCAACAGTGACTGAGACAGTGGATAAGTCTGAGACAACAGGCACTGAGACCTTGGATATGTCTGAGACAACAGGGACTGAGACACGGGACATCAGTGGACAAATGTGAAACAACTGGGAATGAGAAAATGGACATATCTGAGACAACAGGGACTGAGAGAGTGGACACGTCTCAGTCAACACGGTTAGAGTCAGTGGACCTGTCTGAGACAGCAGAGGCTGAGACAGTTGACACGTCTTAGTCAGTGGACAAGTCCTGTGTGAGATGACAGCGACTGAGACAGTGGACACATCTGAGAAAACAGGGATTCTGACAGTGGTCATATCTGAGGCAACCAGGAATGAGACAGTGGACATATCTGAGACAACAGGGAATGAGACAAAGGACATGTCTGAGAAAACAGGGACTGAAACAGTGGATATGTCTGAAACTACAGGGACTGAGACTCTGGACATGTGTGAGACAACAGAGACTGAGACTGTGGACAAGTCTGATACAACTGCGACTAAGAGGGTGTTCATGTCTGAGACATTGGGGACTGAGACAGGCAACATATCTGAAAACAACAGGGATTGAGACAGGAGATATATTGGAGACAACAGGGCCTGAGACTGTGGACATGTCTGAGACAACAGGGACTGATACAGTGGACATGTCTGAGACAAAAGGGACATAGAGAGTGGACACATCTAAAATAATGGGGACTCAGGCAGGCGACATGTGTGAAACAACAGTGACTGAGACTGAAGATATATCTGAAACAATAGGGTCTGAGAAAGTGGACATCTCTGAGATTACAGGCACTGAGACATTGGACATGTCTGACACAACAAGGTCTGAGATAGTGGACATGTCTGAGACAACAGGGACTGAGACATTGGACATGTCTGAGACAATAAGGACTGAGACACTGGACATGTCCAATACAGTATAGACTGAGACAGTGGACGTGTCTGAGACCACAGCGACTGACACAGTGGATATGTCTGAATAAACAGTGACTGAGACAGTTGACATGTCTGAGACAACAGGGACTGAGAGTGTGGACATGTCTGATAAAACTGCGAATTAGAGCGTGTTCATGTCTGAGAGAATGGGGACTGAGACAGGCCACATGTCTGAAACAACATGGACTGAGTCAGTAGATATATCTGAAACAACAGGGACTGAGACAGTGGACATGTGTGAAACAACAGGGACTGAGACAGTGTACAAGACTGATATAACAGGGAATGAGACAGTGGACATGTCTGAAACAACACTGACTGAGACAGTGGACATGTCTGTGACAGCACACATATATTTGACAACAGGGTCTGAGACCATGGATATGTCTGAGTCAGCAGTGACTGAGACAATGGACATGTGCAAAACAACAGGGACTGAGACAGAGTTCATGTCTGAGACAACAGGGACTGAGACATAATTCATGACTGAGACAACAGGGATTGAGACAGGGTACACATCAGAGACAACAGGGACTGAGACAGTGGACCTGTCTGATGCAACGGGGACTGCGACCTTGTACATGTCTGAGACAACAGGGAATCAGACATTGGAAATGTCTGAGACTGCAGTGACTCTGACACTTGATATATATGAGACAACCGGGACTGAGACTTTGGACATGTCTGAGACAACAGGGACTGAGACATTGGAAATGCCTGAGAATACATGGACTGGGACCGTGGACATGTCTGAGACAACGGCTACTGAGACCTTTTAAATGTCTGAGAAAATAGGGACTGAGACAGTGGACATGTCTGAGACAACAGTGACTGAGACAGTAGACATGTCTGAGAAAAAAGAGACTTAGAGCATGGACACATCTAAGACAATGGGGACTCAGACAGGCGACATGACTAAAACAACAGGGACTGAGACAGTAGATATAATTGAAACAACAGGAACTGAGACAGTGTGCATGTCTGAGACAATAGTCACTGAGAACTTGGACATGACTGAGACAACTGGGACTGAAAAATAGGACATGGCTGATACTATAAGGACAGACACAGTGGAAAAGTGTGAAACAACAGGGATTGAGACAGTGGATATATCTAAAACTACAGGGACTGGGACAGTGGAGAAGTCTGACGCAAAAGGAAGAGAGACAGTGGACATGTCTGGTACAACTGTAAGAGTCTGTTCATGTCTGAGACAACAGGGACTCGGACAGTGGATATGTCTGAGACAACACACAAATCTGATAAAACAGGGTCTGAGACCATCGACATGTCTGAGACAGCAGGGACTGAGACTATGGACATGTGTGAAACAACTGTGACTGAGACAGTGGTCATGTCTGAGCCAACAGATACTAAGACAGTGGACATATCTGAGACAACAGGCACTGAGACCTTGGACATGTCTGAGACAACAGGGACTGAGACACGGGACATGTCTGAGACAATAGGGAGTGAGACAGTGGACAAGTGTGGAACAGGGAATGGGACAGTGGACATGTCTGAGACAAAAGGGACTGAGACAGTGGACATGTCTGAGTCAAGAGGAATGAGACAATGAACATGTCTGAGATAACAGGGACTGAGAAAGTGGACAGGTCGGAGAAAACAGTGGACACCTCTGAGAGAACATGGTTCGAGACAGTGTATTTGTCTGAGACAACAGTGACTGACACAGTTGACATGTCTTAACCAGTGGACAAGTCCTGTCTGTGATGACAGTGACTGAGACAGTGGACACATCTGAGACAACAGGGACTGAAACACTGGACTCATCTGAGACAACCAGTACTGAGACAGTGGACATATCTGAGACAACAGGGACTGATACTTTGGAAATGCCTGTGATAACAGGGACTGACACAGTGGACATGTCTGTAATAACGGGAACTGAGACCTTTTAAATGTCTGAGATAACAGGGACTGAGAGAGTCGACATGTATGTGACAACCCTGACTGAGACAGTGGACATGTCTGAGACAACAGGGACTTAGAGTTTGGACACATCTAAGAGAATGGGGACTCAGACAGGTGACATGTCTGAAACAACAGGAACTGAGACAGTGGATATATTTGAAAGAACAGGGACTGAGACAGTGGTCATGTCTGAGACAGCAGGAAGTGAGACCTTGGACATGTCTGAGACAACAAGCACTGAGATAGTGGACATGCCTGTGTCAATTGGGACTGAGACAGTAGACAAGTGTGAAACAACACGGAGTTAGAGAGTGGACATATCTGAGACAAAAGGGACAGAGACAGTGGACATGTCTGAGTCAACAGGGTTTGAGACCATGGACATGTCTGAGACAACAGGGACTGAGACAGTGGACATGGCTGAGACAACAGGCAGTGAGACAGTGGATATGTCTGAAACAACAGGGACTGAGACAGTGGACATGTGTGAGAAAACAGGGATTCAGACAGTGGACATATCTGAGGCAATGGGGTCTGAGACCTTGGACAGGTCTGACACAACAGGGAATCAGACATTGGAAATGTCTGGGACTGTAGGCACTCAGACACTGGACATATCTGAGAAAACCAGGACTGAGACTTTGGACATGTCTGAGACAACAGGACTGAGACATTGGAAATGCCTGAGACAACAGGGACTGAGACCGTGGACATGTCTGAACAACAGGGAATATCACATTGGACATGTTTGAGACAATGGAAACTGAGACCTTTTACATGTCTGAGATAACAGGTATTGAGACAGTGGACATGTCTGAGACAATACGGATAGAGCCTGTGGACATGTGTGAGACAACAGGGACTTAGAGCGTGGACACATCTAAGACAATGGGGACTCAGACATGTGAAATGTCTGAAAGAACAGGGATGAGACAGTAGATATATGTGAAAGTACAGGGACTGAGACAGTTGACATGTCTGAGACAACAGGGACTGAGACAGGGGACATGGCTGAGACAAAAGGGACTGAGACAGTGGACATGTCTTAGGCAAAAGGGTTTGAGAACATGGACATATCTGAGACAACAGGGACTGAGACAGTGGACACGTTGGAGACAACAGGCACTGAGACAGTGGACAAGTGTGAAACAACAGGGAATGAGACTATTAAAATATTTGAGAAAACAGGGACTGAGACAGTGGGACATGTCTGAGTCAACAGGGTTAAAGTCAGTGGACCTGTCTGAGACAACAGAGGCTGAGACAGTTGACATGTCTTAGCCAGTGGACAAGGCCTGTGTGAGATGACAGCGACTAAGACAGTGGACACATCTGAGACAACAGGAACTGAGACAGTGGTCACATCTGAGACAACCAGGACTGAGACAGTGGACATATCTGAGACAACAGGAACTAAGACAGTGGACATGTCTGAGACAACAGGGACTGAAATAGTGGATATGTCTGAAACAACAGGGACTGAGACAGTGTATATGTGTGAGAAAACAGGGACTGAGACAGTGGACATATCTGAGGCAACGGGGACTGAGACCTTGGACAGGTCTGAGAAAACAGGGAATCAGACATTGGAAATGTCTAAGACTGCAGGCACTCAGACACTGGACATATCTGAGAAAACCGGGACTGAGACTTTGGATATGTCTGAGACAACAGAGACTGAGACATTGGAAATGCCTGAGACAACAGGGACTGAGACCGTGGACATGTCTGAACAACAGGGACTGACACATTGGACATGTTTGAGACAATGGGAACTGTGACCTTTTACATGTCTGAGATAACAGGTGTTGAGACAGTGGACATGTCTGAGACAATACGGATAGAGACTGTGGACATGTGTGGGACAACAGGGACTTAGAGCGTGGACACATCTAAGACAATGGGGACTCAGACATGTGAAATGTCTGAAAGGACAGGGCCTGAGACAGTAGATATATCTGAAAGAACAGGGACTGAGACAGTGGACATGTCTCAGACAACAGGGACTGACAGGGGACATTGCTGAGACAAAAGGGACTGAGACAGTGGACATGTCTTAGTCAACAGGGTTTGAGAACATGGACATGTCTGAGACAACAGGGACTGAGACAGTGGACACGTCAGAGTCAACAGGGACTGAGACAGTGGACACGTCAGAGTCAACAGGGACTGAGACAGTGGACATGTCTGAGACAATAGGGACTTAGATTGTGGACACATCTAAGACAATGGGGACTCAGACAGGCGACATGTCTGAAACAACAGGGACTGATACTGTAGATATGTGTGAAACAACAGGGACTGAGACAGGGGACTTGTCTGGGACGACAGGCAATGAGAACTTGGATATGTCTGAGACAATAGTTACTGAGAAATGGGACATGGCTGAGACAATAAGGAATGAGACAGTGGAAAATGTGAAACAACAGGGACTGAGACAGTGGATATGTCTTTAACAACAGGGACTGAGACAGTGGAAAAGTCTGAGACAAAAGGGAGAGAGACAGTGGACATGTCTGATACGACTGCAAGTAAGAGCCTGTTCACTGCTGAGTCAATGGGGACTCGGAGAGAGGACATGTCCCAGACAATTCACATATCAGATACAACAGTGTCTGAGACCATCGACATGTCTGAGACAACAGTGACTGGACACTGGACATGTGTGAAACAACTGCGACTGAGACAGTGGTCATGTCTGAGCCAACAGGGACTGAGACAGTGGACATTTCTGAGAAAACAGGCACTGAGACCTTGGACATATCTGAGACAACAGGGATTAAGACACAGGACATGTCTGAGTCAATAGGGAGTGAGACAGTGGACAAGTGTGAAACAACAGGGAATGGCACAGTTGAGAAGTCTGAGACAAAAGGGACTGAGACAGTGGACATGTCTGAGTCAAGAGGGTTGAGAGCATGGACATGTCTGAGATAACAGGGACTGAGAGAGTGGACACGTCGGAGACAACAGTGTACATGTCTGAGAGAACAGAGTTCGAGACAGTGTACCTGTCTGAGACAATAGCGAATGACACAGTTGACATGTCTTCACCATTGGACAAGTCCTGTCTGTGATGACAGTGACTGAGACAGTGGACACATCTGAAACAACAGGGACTGGGACAGTGGACACATCTGAGACAACCAGGACTGAGAGAGTGGACATATCTGAGACAACAGGGACTGAGACATTGGAAATGCCTGAGATAACAGGGTCTGAGACCGTGGACATGTCTGAACAACAGGGACTGACACTTTGGACATGTCTGAAATAAGGGGAACTGAGACCTTTTAAATGTCTGAGATAACAGGGACAGAGACAACCTGTATGTATGTATGAGACAACCCTGACTGAGACTGTGGACATGTCTGAGACAACAGAGTCTTAGAGGGTGGACACATCTAAGACAATGGGGACTCAGACAGGCGACATGTCTGAAACAACAGGGACTGAGACTGTAGATATATCTGAAAAAATCGGGACTGAGACAGTGGACATGACTGAGACAACAGGGACTGAGACCTTGGACATGTCTGAGACAACAAGGACTGAGACAGCAGATATGCCTGAGACAATTGGGACTGAGACATTGGACAAGTGTAAAACAATAGGGAATTGGACAGTGGACATGTCTGAGACAAAAAGGACTTAGAGCGTGGACACATCTAAGACAATGGGGACTCAGACAGGCGACATGACTGAAACAACAGGGACTGAGACAGTGGACATGTCTGAGACAAATGTCACTGAGAACTTGGACATGACTGAGACAACTGGGACTGAAAAATGGGACATGGCTAAGACTATAAGGACTGAGACAGTGGAAAAGTGTGAAACAACAGGGACTGAGACAGTGGATATGTCTAAAACAACAAGGACTGGAACAGTGGAGAAGTCTGAGACAAAAGGGAGGGAGACAGTGGACATGTCTGATACAACTGTAAGAGCCTGTTCATTTCTGAAACAACAGGGACTCTGAGAGTGCATATGTCTGAGACAACATACATATCTGATAAAACAGGGTCTGAGACCATCAACATGTCTGAGACAGCAGGGACTGAGACATTGGACATGTGTGAAACAACTGCGACTGAGATATTGGTCATGTCTGAGCCAACAAGGACTGAGACAGTGCACATATCTGAGAAAACAGGCACTGAGACCTTGGACATGTCTGAGACAACAGGGACTGAGACACGGGACATATCTGAGACAATAGGGAGTGAGACAGTTTACAAGTGTGAAACAACAGGGAGTGGGATAGTGGACATGTCTGAGACAAAAGGGACTGAGACCATGGACATGTCTGATTCAAGAGGAATGAGACAATGGACATGTCTGAGATAACAGGGACTGAGACAGTGCACAGGTTGGAGAAAACAGTGGACATGTCTGAGAGAACAGGGTTTGCAACAGTGTACCTGTCTGAGACTATAGCGACTGACACAGTTGACACATCTTCACCAGTGGACAAGTCCTCTCTGTGATGACAGTGACTGGGACAGTGGGCAAATCTGAGTCAACAGGGACTGAGACAGAGGACACATCTGAGACAACCAGGACTGAGACATTGGAAATGCCTGAGATAACAGGGACTGACACCATGGACATGTCTGAACAACAGGAACTGACACAGTGGAAATATCTGTAACAACGGGAACTGAGACCTTTTCAATGTCTGAGATAACAGGGACTGAGGGAATGGACATGTAGGAGAAAACCCTGACTGAGTCAGTGTGCGGGGGTCGTAGAGAGGTGGTAGGCAAAGACCACCTTCTCCAGTTTCCTCGCCGCTGAAGATCTTCACTCTGTCGGCCCGCGACGGAGTGGGGCTGGGGAGAGTAAGTGCGCTGCCAAACTGAAAGTAACCACGGCAGGGAGTCGAGTCAGGGTGTTACAGCTCAAGCTCACTTTATTGCAGGTTTACAGAGGTTTATAAGCCGTGCCAGCTTCCCTACTGGGGTATGTGTCTCTTCCTAATTGGTCCTTTTAGGAGACTTAATTTACAAGTCCCTAATTGATCCAATCCCTTCCCTTCCTAGCATAGTCCCTAATTATCATGTTAGTACGCGGAAGTAAAGAAGTGAAACTAGCCTTCCTTGCTCGATGGGTGGGGGTGAGTTCGTGAAACTCTAGTGCAGGCTTTCTTTTGTCCTTCAGGCCTATCTACTCGGCTATTCCATGCCGTCATCAGTGGACATGTCTGAGACAACAGGGACTTAGAGTGTGGACACATCTAAGACAATGGGGACTCAGACAGGTGACATGCCTGAAACAACAGGAACTGAGACAGTAGATATATCTGAAAGAACAGGGACTGAGACAGTGGTCATGTCTGAGACAACAGGAACTGAGACCTTGGACATGACTGAGACAACAAGGACTGAGACAGCAGACATGCCTGTGTCAGTTGAGACTGAGACAGTGGACAAGTGTGAAACAACATGGAATTAGAGAGTGGAAATGTCTGAGACAAAATGGTTTGAGACCATGGACATGTCTGAGACAGCAGGAACTGAGACAGTGGACAGGGCTGAGACAACAGGCACGTCAGTGGACCTGTCTGAGACAACAGAGGCTGAGACAGTTGACATGTCTTAGCCAGTGGACAAGTTCTGTGTGAGATGACAGCGACTAAGACAGTGGACACATCTGACACAACAGGGACTGAGACAGTGGTCACATCTTAGACAACCAGGACTGAGACAGTGGACATATCTGAGACAACAGGGACTTAGACAGTGGACATGTCTGAGACAACAGGGACTGAAACAGTGGGTATGTCTGAAACAACAGGGACTGAGACAGTGTACATGTGTGAGAAAACAGGGACTGAGACAGTGGACTTATCTGAGGCAACGGGGACTGAGGCATTGGACAGGTCTGAGAAAACAGGGAATCAGACATTGGAAATGTCTGAGACTGCAGGCACTTAGACACTGGACATATCTGAGACAACCAGGACTGAGACTTTGGATATGTCTGAGACAACAGGTACTGAGACATTGGAAATGCCTGAAACAACGGGGACTGAGACCGTGGACATATCTGATCAACAGGGACTGACACATTGGACATGTTTGAGACAATGGGAACTGAGACCTTTTACATGTATGAGATAACAGGGACTGAGACAGTGGATATGTGTGAGAAAATACGGACTGAGTCTGTGGACATGTGTGAGACAACAGGGACTTAGAGCATGGACACATATAAGACAATGGGGACTCAGGAGATATGTCTGAAAGAACAGGGACTGATACAGTAAATATATCTGAAAAACAGGGACTGAGTGGACATTTCTGAGACAACAGGCGATGAGACCTTGGACATATCTGAGAAAACAGGGACTGAGACAGGGGACATGGCTGAGACAATAGGGACTGAGACAGTTGAAAAGTGGGATAAAACAGGGAATGAGACAGTGGACATGTCTGAGTGAACAGGGTGTGAGAGAGTGGACAAGTGTAAAACAACAGCGACTGAGACAGTGGTCATGTCTGAGACTATAGTGACTGAGACAGTGGACAAGTGTGAAACAACAGGGAATTATACAGTGGACATGTCTGAGACAACAGGCACTGAGACAGTGGACAAGTGTGCAACAACTGCGACTGAGACAGTGGTCATGTCTAAGACAAAAGGGACTTAGAGAGTGGACATGTTTGAGACAACAGGGTTTGAGAACCTGGACATGTCTGTGATAACAGTGACTGAGACAGGGAACACGTCGGAGACAACAGGGACTGAGACAATGGATTTGTCTGAGACAATAGGGACTTAAGAGAGTGGACACATCTAAGACAATGGGAACTCAGACAGGCGACATATCTAAAAAAACCAGGGACTTAGACTTTAGACATATGTGAAACAACAGGGACTGAGACAGTGTACATATCTGAGACAACAGGGACAGAGACAGTGGACATATCTGAGACCAAAGGGACTGACCCAGTGGATATGACTGAAACAACAGGGACTGAGACAGTGGACATATCTGAGAGAACAGGGACAGAGACAGTGGACATGTCTGAGACCAAAGGGACTGACCCTGGATATATCTGAAACAACAGGGACTGAGACATTGGACATATCTGAGACAACAGGGAATGAGACAGTGGACATATCTGATTCCAAAGGGACTGAGACATTGGATATGTCTGAAACAACAGTGAGTGAGACTGTAGATATATCTGAAACAATAGGGAATGAGACAGTGGACATGTCTGAAACAACAGGGACTGAGACAGTGGACATGTCTGACAAAACATTGACTGAGACAGTAGACATGGCTGAGACATCAGGCACTGTCAGTGGACAAGAATGAAATTACAGGGAATGAGACAAAGGACATTTCTGAGACAACAGAGACTGAGACAGTGGATACCTCTGAGTCAACACGGTTCAAGTCTGTGGACCTGTCTGATACAGCAGAGGCTGAGACAATTGACATGTCTTAGCCAGTGGACAAGTCCTGTCTGAGATGACAGCAACTGAGACAGTGGACACATCTGAGTAAACAGGGACTTAGACAGTGGTCACATCTGAGACAACCAGTAGAGAGAAAGTGGACATATCTGAGACAACAGAGACTGAGAAAGTGGACATATCTGATACAACAGGGACTGAAACATTGGATATGTCTGAAACAACAGGGACTGAGATAGTGGACACATCTGAGTAAACAGGGACTGAGACCGTGGACATGTCTGATACAACTGTGACTAAAAGCGTGTTCATGTATGAGACATTGGGGACTGAGACAGGCGACATGTCTGAAAACAACAGGTTCTGAGACAGTAGATGTATCGGAGACAACAGGGAATGAGACAGTGGACATGTCTGAGACAACAAGGACTGAGACAGTGGACATCTCTGAGACCATAGGGATTCAGAACTTGTACAAGTCTGAGACAGCAGGGAATGAGACCATGGACATGTCTGAGACCATAGGATCTGAGACCCTGGACATGTCTTAGACAACAGAGACTGAGACATTGGACATGTCTGAGACAAAAGGGACTGAGGATGTGCACATGTATGCGACAACAGGGACTGAGACAGTAGACATGTCTGAGACTTCAGACATGTCATATCTGAGACAAAATTTACTTAGAGAGTGGACATTTCTGATACAGCAGACACTGAGACAGTGGATATATCTGAGTCAGTGGACATGTCATGAGTGAAAATACATGGACTGAGACACTGGACATGTCTGAGTCAACAGGGACTGAGACAGTGGACATGTGTGAGACAATATGGACTTAGAGAGTGGACACATCTAAGCCAATGGGGAATCAGACAGGTGACATGTCTGAAACAACAGGGACTGGGACAGTAGATATATGTGAAACAACAGGAACTGAGACAGTGGACATATCTGAGACAACAATGACAGAGAGTGCGGACATGTCTGAGAGCAAAGGGACTGACACAGTGGATATATCTGAAACAACAGGGACTGAGATAGTGGACATTTCTGAGACAAGAAGGCCTGAGACAGTGGATATGTTTGAGACCACAGGGACTGAGACAGTGGATATATCTGACACAACAGGGACTGACAAAGTGGACATGACTGAAACAACAGGGACTGAGACAGTGGACATGTCTGATACAGCACATATATCTGTGACAACAGGGTATGAGACCCTGGACATGTCTGTGACAACAGGGACTGATACAGTGGACATGTGTGTAACAACTGGGAATTAGACAGAGGTCATGTCTGAGACAACAGGGATTGAGACAGGGTACACGTCGGAGACAACAGGGACTGGGGCAGTGGACATGTCTGAGACAACAGGGAATCAGACATTGGAAATGTCTGAGACTGCAGTGACTCAGACACTGGAAATATCTGAGTCAACCGGGACTGAGACTTTGGACATGTCTGAGACAACAGGGACTGAGACATTGGAAATGCCTGATACTACAGGGACTGAGACGGTGGACATGTCTGAACAACAGTGAATGACACAGTGGACATATCTGAGACAACGGGTACTGAGACCCTTTAAATGTCTGAGATAAAAGGACTGAGACAGTGGACATGTCTGAGACAACAGTGACTTAGACAGTGGACATGTCTGAGACAAAAGGGATTTTGAGCATGCACACATCTAAGACTATGGGGACCGAGGCTATAAGTCTGAAACAACAGGGACTGAGACAGTAGATATATCTGAAAGAACAGGGACTAAGACAGTGGACATATCTGAGACAACAGGCACTGAGAACTTGTACATGACTGAGACAACAGGGACTGAGAAATGGGACATGCCTGAGACAATAGGGACTGAGACAGTGGAAAAGTGTGAAACAACAGGAATTGAGACAGTGATTGTAATGAAACCACTCCCTAACTGTAAATTAGAGCCAATTGTTACAATGGTAATTTCCTATAAAATAGGCATAAATACCCTTTTTTAATTGACTGATAGGCATAGGAACTGTGAAAGGATAATTCTCTAACTAGAGCCAAATTCAATAGTAAAGTGTTTATAAGTTGTGTAATTAAGCAAAGTATATTACTACAGGAAAGCTCTGACATCAGCAATGAATTATTCTGCATAGGAGATGTTGGCTAGGGTATTCAAACCCGCCCCACCCCCAAATTATAAAGGCCTTTTGCCTATAAGTGGGATATATGCAAGGAGAAGGGCAGTAAGTCCCTGTTGTCGAAGACCTGGTGTGAGCATGAAAAATGTTATGAGACGTCACTTGCTAGCGTACAACTTGCCTCTGAAATGCCAGAGAGTGTTACCAAAGGCCACTAAAGCAATACAGCAAAATATTGGTCTCCCTGAGACAAGCAAGTCTCCTGCGTCAATATCAGCTACACATCAACAGCCTGGAGATACTGTGCATCAGTGGTAGCCAAGTATCTATATATATCCCAAATCTAATTGGCTCTTAGCTCTGTCCTTGGAGGAATAACTCACAGTGGATGACACAAGCTTATGTCCTCTAGTGGTTAGGAGATGTTATAAGCCACGATAAGAACTTGTCACCCTTTATAGAGAAACCACAGTTTGTGGATAAGAATACCATCCAAGCATTTGTGTCTATGCTCACAGCTTAGCTTGACATAATAATTAGTACTGCTTATATGCCTGTACATCCAATAGCTTGTGCTTTGTTAGTATGACTAAAAACGGTATCACTGGAAAAGCTGTCAATCCATGAAGGGAAACATCTTGAACAGACTAAAGTCCAAAATGACAACTCCAAAGAAATTAGACTGATTTCTCCTCACCCACTTTTGCCCCTTTCCCAATGCCCAGGGAATAAACTGCGGAAGAGGAGGTGTGGTAGATAATAAGGGCAGCAGAGAGATAGAGGTGAATCATGAGACTACAGTCTGGACTCATAACTGATCAACATGCCTGTGCATACAAGCTTCTCCAACTGGATTATGGAAACCTTGGGTTGTTAAAAATTTGGACATAGATACTTGCAAAATGCACCAATTACCTAATTGTATGACATACTGGGTAACATCAAAGTCATCTGCAAATAACTGTGTCATTATATTGTAGAATCCCTTAAAAATAAACTAAAAAGAGACAGTGGATATTTCTAAAATAACAGGGACTGAGACAGTGGACAAGTCTGAGACAAAAGGGAGAGAGACAGTGGACATGTCTGATACAACTGCGAGTAAGAGCCTGTTCATGCCTGAGACAACGGGGACTCAGACAGTGGACATGTCTGAGAGAACAAACATATCAGATAAAACAGGGTCTGAGACCATCGACATGTCTGAGGAAACAGGGACTGAGACATTGGACATGGGTGAAACAACTGCGACTGAGACAGAGGTCATGTCTGAGCCAACAGTGACTGAGACAGTGGACATGTCTGAGACAAAAGGCACTGAGACCTTGGACATGTCTGAGCCAACATGGACTGAGACATTGGACATGTGTGAAACAACTGTGACTGAGACAGTGGTCATGTCTGAGAGAAAAGGGACTGAGATATTGGATATGTCTGAGACAACAGGGTTTGAGAACATGGGCATGTCTGAGACAACAGGGAATGAGACAGTGGACACATCGGAGAAAACAGGGACTGAGACACTGGACATGTCTGAGACAATAGGGACGTATAGAGTCGACACATCTAAGACAATGGGGACTCAGACAGGCGACATGTCTGAAACAACAGGAACTGAGACAGTAGATATATGTGAAACAGCAGGGACTGAGACAGTGGTTATGTCTAAAACAACAGGGACTGAGACAGTGGACAAATCTGAGAGAGAATGTGGACATGTCTGATATAACTGCGAGTAAGAGACTGTGCATGTCTGAGACAATGGGGACTCGGAGAGTGGACATATCTGAGACAACACACATTTCTGATAACACCAGGTCTGAGACCATCCACATGTCTGAAACAACAGGGACTGAGACATTGGACCTGTGTGAAATAACTGCAACTGAGACAGTGGTCCTGTCTGAGCTAACAGGGACTGAGAGAGTAGACACATCTGAGACAACCAGGACTGAGACAGTGGACATACCTGGACAACAGGTACTGAGACCTTGGACATGTCTGAGACAACAGGGAATCAGACATTTGACATGTCTGAAACTGCAGGGACTCAGACACTGGACATATCTCAGATATCCAGGACTGAGAGTTTGAACAGATCTGAGAGAACAGGGACTGAGACAGTGGACATGTCTGAGATAACAGGCACTGAGACAGTGAACATGTGTGAAAAAACAGGAAATGAGACAGTGGACATATCTGAGACAACAGGGACTGAGATGGTGTGCAAGTCTGTGTCAAGACGGTTCGAGGCTGTAGACCAGTCTGAGACAATAGAGACTGAGACAGTTGAAATCTCTTCACCAGTGGACAAGTCCTGACTGAGATGACAGCTACTGAGACAGTGGACACATCTGAGACAACAGGGACTGAGACAGTGGACACATCTGAGACAACCAGGACTGAGACAGTGGACATATCTGAGACAACAGGGACTGAGACAGTGAACATGTCTGAGACAACTGAGACTAAGTACGTGTTCATATCTGAGACAACGTTGACTGAGACAGGCGACATTTCTGAATCAAGAGGGACTGAGACAGTAGATATATCTGAAACAACAGGGACTGATGCTGTGGACATGTATTAGACAACGGGGACTGAAACAATGGACATGTCTGATACAACAGGGACTGTGACAGTCGACATGACAGAGACAGCAGGCACTGAGACAATGAACATGGGTGAAACAACAGGGAATGAGACAGTGGACATGTCTGAGTTATCAGGGATTGATACAGTGGACATGTCTGAGACAGCAGGCACTGAGACCGTGGACATGTGTGAGACAACAGAGAATGAGACAGTGGACATGTCTGAGACAACAGGGACTGATAGAGAGGACAGGTCTGAGACAGCCTGCACTGAGACAGTGGACATGTGTGAAACAATAGGGAATGAGACAGTAGACATATCTGAGAACCAGGGACTGAGACATTGTACTCCCCTGAGTCAACAGGTTTCGAGACAGTGGAACTGCCTGAGACAATTGCGACTGAGACAGTTCACATGTCTTCACCAGTACACAAGTCCTGTCTGTGATGCCAGTGACTGAGACAGTGGACACATCTGAGACAATTAGGAGTGAGACAGTTCACGTATCTGAGAAAACAAGGACTGAGAGACTGGACATGTCTGAGACAATAGGGACTGACACAGTGGATATATGTATGAAACAACAAGGAATGAGACAGTGGACATTTCTGAGACAACAGGGACTGAGAGAGTGGACATGTCTGATACAACTGTGACTATGAGCGTTTTCATGTCTGAGACAATGGGGACAGAGACAAGTGATATGTCTGAAACAACAAGCACTGAGAGAGTAGATATATCTGAACTGACAGGGGCTGAGACAATGGACACGTCTGACAAAACAGGAAATGAGACAGTGGACATGTCGGGCACAAAAAGGACTGAGACAGTAAACATGTCTGAAACAACAAGGACTGAGGCAGTGGACATGTCTGAGACAACACACATGTCTGAGACAACAGGGACTGAGACCATGGACATGTCTGAGAAAACGGGGACTGAGAAAGTGGACATGTGTGAAACACCTGGGACGGAAACTGTGGTCATATCTGAGACTACAGATACTGAGACATTGGACATGTCTTAGACAACAGGGACTGACACAGTGGATATGTCTGAAACAGCAGGCAATGAGAGAGAGGACATGTGTGAGACAGTAGGGACTTAGACAGTGGACATGTCTAATACAACTGCGACTAAGAGCGTGTTCATTTCTGAGACAATGGGGACTGTGACAAGTGACATGTCTGAAAACAACAGGGACTGAGACAGTAGATATATCTTAAAGAACAGGGACTGAGACAGTGGACACGTCTGAGACAACAGGGACTGACGCAGTGGATATAGTTGAAACAACAGGGACTGAGACAGTGGACATGTCTGAGACAACAGGGACTGAGACACTGGACATGTCTGATATGACTGTGACCAAGAGCGTTTTCATGTCTGAGACAATGGGGACTGAGACAGGTGACATGTCTGAAAAAACAGGGACTGAGACAATGGACATATGTGACACAACAGGGATTGGGGCATTGGATATCTCTGACACAACAGAGAATGAGACAGTGGACATGTCTGAAACAACAAGTACTGAGGCAGTGGACATGTCTGAGACAACACACATATCTGATGCAACAGGATCTGAGACCATGGACATGTCCAAGAAAACAGGTACTGAGAAAGTGAACATGTGTGAAACTACTGGGACTGACACAGTGGTCATGTCTGAAATAGCAGGCACTGAGACAGTGGACATGTCTGAGACAACAGGGACTGAGAGTGTGGACATGTCTGAGACAACAGGGACTGAGACCTTGGACATATCTACAATAACAGGGAATCAGACGTTGGAATTGATTGAGATTGAAGGGACTCAGACACTGGATATATCTGAGATAACCGGGACTGAGAATTTGGACATGTCTGAGACAATAGGGACTGAGACAGTGGACATGTCTGAGACAACAGGTACTGTGTCCATGGATATGGCTGAGACAACAGCCACTGACACATTGGATGTGTTTGAAACAATGGGAACTGAGACCTTGTACATGTCTGATGGTACAGGGAGTGAGACAGTGGACCTGTGTGAGACAAAAGAGACTGAGACAGTTGACATGTCTTCACCAGTGTACAAGTCCTGTCTGAGATGACAGTGACTGAGACAGTCGACACATCTGAGACAACAACGACTGAGACAGTGGACACATCTCAGACAACCAGGACTGAGACAGTGGACATATCTGAGACAACAGGTACTGAGACCTTGGACATGTCTGACACAATAGGAAATCAGATATTTGACATGTCTGAAAATGCAGGGACTCAGACACTGGACATATCTGAGACATCTGGGAATGAGAGTTTGAAGAGGTCTGAGAGAACAGGAACTGAGACAGTGGACATGTCTGAGATAAGAGGCACTGAGACAGTGAACATGTGTGAAAACACAGAGAATGAGACCGTGGACATATCTGAGACAACAGGGATTGAGACAGTGGACAAGTCTGTGTCAGGACAGTTTGAGAGAGTAGACAAGTTCGAGACAATAGAGACTGAGACAGTTGAAATCTCTTCATTAGTGGACAAGTCCTATCTGAGATGACAGCGACTGAGACAGTGGACAAATCTGAGACAACAGGGACTGAGAGAGTGGACACATCTGAGACAACCAGGACTGAGACAGTGGACATATCTTAGACAACAGGGAATGAGACAGTGCACATGTCTGAGACCACAGGGACTGACACAGTGGATATGTCTGAAACAACAGGGTCTGAGACACTGGACTTTTGTGAGAAAACAGGGACTGAGACAGTGGACATGTCTGTTACAACAGGGACTGCGAAATTGGACATGTTGAGACAGCAGGCACAGAGGCAATGAACATGTGTGAAACAACAGGGAATGAGACAGTGAACATTTCTGAGACAACAGGGAATGAGACAGTGAACATGTCTGAGACATCTGAGACAACTGAGACTAAGAACGTGTTCATGTGTGAGACAACGTGGCCTGAGACAGGCGACATTTGTGAAACAACAGGGAATGAGACAGTAGATATATCTGAAACAACAGGGAGTGAGGCTGTGGACATGTATTAGACAATGGGGATTGAGACAGAGGACATGTCTGATACAACAGGGACTGGGGCAAAGACAATGTGTGAAACAACAGGGAATGAGACAGTGGACATGTCTGAGACAATAGGGAGTGATACAGTGGACATGTCTGAGACAGCAGGAACTGAGACAGTGGACATGTGTAAACAATAGGGAATGAGACAGTAGACATGTCTGAGACAACAGGTACTGAGACCATGTACTCATCTGCTCAACAGGGTTCGAGTCAGTGGACCTGTGTGAGACAGTAGCGACTGAGACAGTTGACATGTCTTCACCAGTGGACAAGTCCTGTTTGTGATGACAGTGAATGAGACAGTGGACACATCTGAGATAACAGGGACTGAGACAGTGGACACATCTTAGACAACCAGGACTGAGACAGTTCACATATCTGAGAAATCAGGGACTTAGAGAGTACACATGTCTGAGACAACAGGGACTGAAACAGTGGATATATATGAAATGACAGGTACTGATACAGTGGACATGTCTGTGACAACAGGGACTGAGACACTGGACATGTCTGATACAACTGTGACTAAGAGCATTTTCATGTCTGAGACAATGGGGACAGAGAAAGGTGACGTGTCTGAAACAACATGGACTGAGACAGTAGATATATCTGAACTGACAGGGACTGAGACAATGGATATGTCTGACACAACAGGGACTGAGACAGTGGATATGTCGGACAAGAAAGGGACTGAGACAGTGGATATGGCTAAAACTACTAGGACTGAGGCAGTGGACACGTCTGAGACAATGCAAATATCAGAGACAACAGGGTTGGAGACCATGGGCATGTCTGAGGAAACAGGGACTGAGCAAGTGGACATGTGTGAAACAACTGGCACAGAGACATTGGACATGTCTGAGACAACAGGGAGTCAGACAGTGGTCATGTCTGAGACAAAAGGGATTGAGATAGTGGACATATCTGAGACAACCGGGACTGAGAACTTGGACATGTCTGAGACAACAGGGCATCAGACATCGGAACTGTCTGAGAATGCATGGACTCAGACACTGGACATATCTGAGAAAACTGGGACTTAGACTTTGGACATGTCTGAGACAACAGGGATTGAGACAGTGGACATGTCTGAGACAACAGGGACTGAGACAGTGGACATGTCTGGGACAACAGGAACTGAGACAGTGGACATGTCTTAGACAACAGGCACTGACACAGTGGACATGTCTGAGACAACGGGAATTGAGACTTTGTACATGTGTGACATAGCAGGGACTGAGAGAGTGGACATGTCTGAGAAAGCATAGACTGAGATAGTGGATATGTCTGAGAGAACACTGAATGAGACAGTGGAAATATCTGAGAAAACAGGGATTTAGACATTGGACATGTCTGAGACAACAGGTACTGTGACAGGGGACATGGCTGAGACAACAGGGACTGAGACAGTAGACAAGAGAGAAACAACAGGAAATGAGACAGTGGACATGTCTGAGAGAAAAGGGATGGAGACTGTGGACAGGACTGAGTCAACAAGGTTTAAGACCATTGAAATGTCTGACACAACAGGGACTGAGACCGTGGGCATGGCCAGGACAACAGGCACTGAGACAGTGGTCAAGTGTGAAAAAACAGAGAATGAGACAATGGGCATGTCTGAGTCAAGAGGGACTGAGACAGTGGACAAGTCTGAGTCAACAGGATTCGAGACAATGGACCTGTCTGAGACAATAGACACTGAGACAGTTGATACACCTTAGCCACTGGACAAGTCGTGTCTGAGATGACAGCGACTGAGACAGTGGACACATCTGAGACAACAGGGAATGAAAGGTTGGGCACATCTGACACAAAAAGGACTGAGACAGTGGACATATCTGAGACAACATGGTCTGAGACAGTGGACATGTCTGAGACCACAGGGACTGACACATTGGGATATGTATGAAACAACAGGGACTGAGATAGGGGACATACATGAGACAACAGGGACTGAGACAGTGGACAGGACTGATACAACTGCATCTAAGAGCGTGTTCATATCTGAGACAATGGGGAATGTGACAAGTGACATGTCTGAAAACAACAGGGACTGAGTCAGTAGACATATATGAGAAAACAGGGACTGAGATAGTGGACATGTCTGAGAATACAGGGACTGACCCAGTGGATATATCTGAAACAACAGGGACTGAGGCAATGGACATGTCTGAGACAACAGAGACTGAGACAGTGGAAATGTCTGATACAACTATGACTAAGAGAGTGTTCATGTCTGAGACAATGGGGACAGGGACAGGTGACATGTCTGAAACCACAGGCAATGAGAGAGTATATATATATATATATATATATATATATATATATATATATTATATGAAAAGACAAGGACTGAGACAATAGACATGTCTGACACAACAGGGATTGAGACACTGGATATATGTGACACAACAGTGACTGAGACATTGGACATGTGTGAAATAACAAGGACTGAGGCAGTGGACATGTATGAGACAACAAACATATCTGAGACAACAGGGTCTGAGACCATGGACATGTCTGATAAAACAGGGACTGAGAAAGTGGACATGTGTGAAACAACTGGGACTGAGACAGTGGTCATGTCTGAGACAACAGGGACTGAGACAGTGGACATGTCTGAGACAACAGGGACTGAGACAGTGGACATGTCTGAGAAAACAGGGACTGAGACAGTGGACATGTCTGAGACAACAGGTACTGAGATCTTGGACATATCTGAGACAACAGGGAATCAGACAAAGAAAATGTGAGAGAATTTAGGGACTCAAACACGGGACATATCTGACATAACCGGGACTGAGACTTTGGAGATATACATGACAACAGTGACTTAGACATTGGAAATGCCTGAGAAAGCATGGAATGATACAGTGGATATGTCTGAGACAACAGGTACTGTGACCATGTACATGTCTGAGACAACAGGCACTGACACAGTGGACATGTCTGAAACAATGGGAACTGAGACCTTGTACATGTCTGAGGTAACAGGGACTGAGACAGTGGACCTGTGTGAGACAAAAGACACTGAGAAAGTTGATATGTCTTCGCCAGTGGACAAGTCCTGTCGGATATGGCAGTGACTGACATGGTCGACACATCTGAGACAACAGCGACTGAGATAGTGGACACATCTGAGACAACCAGGACTGAGACAGTGGACATATCTGAGACAACAGGTACTGAGACCTTGGACATGTCTGAGACAACAGGGAATCAGACATTTGACATGTCTAAGACTGCAGGGACTCAGAAACTAGACATATCTGAGACATCAGGGACTGAGATTTTGAACAGGTCTGAGAGATCAGGGACTGAGACATTGGACATGTCTGAGATAACAGGAACTGAGACAGTGAACACGTGTGAAACAACAGGGAATGAGACAGTGGACATATGTGAGACTACAGGGACTGAGACGGTGGACAAGTCTGTTTCCAGATGGTTCGAGAGAGTAGACCAGTCTGAGACAATAGAGACTGAGAAAGCTGAAATCTCTTCACCGTGGACAAGTCCTGTCTGAGATGACAGGGACTGAGACAGTGGACACATCTGAGACAAAACTGACTGAGACAGTGGACACATCTGAGACAACCAGAATTGAGACAGAGGACATATCTGAGACAACTAACAATAAGAACGTATACATGTCTGAGACAACTAACACTAAGAATGTATACATGTCTGAGACAATTTAGTCTGAGACAGGCGACATTTCTGAAACAACAGGGACTGAGACAGTAGATATATCTGAAACAACAGGGACTGAGGTGGTGGTCATTTATTAGACAATGGGGACTGAGGCAGTGGACATGTCTGATACAACATGGACTTTGACAGTGAACAAGTCTGAGACAGCAGACACTGAGATAATGAACATGTGTGAAACAACAGGGAATGAGACGGTGGACTTGTCTGAGACATCAGGGAGAGCTACAGCGGACATGTCTGAGACAGCAGGCACTAAGACCATGGTCCTTTGTGAGGCAACAGAGAATGAGACAGTGGACATGTCTGAGACAACAGGGACAGATAGAGTGTACATGTCTGAGACAGCAGGCACTGAGACAGTGGACATGTGTCAAACAATAGGGAATGAGACAATGGACATGTGTGAGACAACAGGGACTAAGACATTGTATTCGTCTGAGTCAACAGGTTTCGAGACTGTACACCTGCCTGAGACAATAGCAACTGAGACAGTTGACATGTCTTCACCAGTGGACAAGTCCTGCCTGTGATGACAGCGACTGAGACAGTGGACACATCTGAGACAACAAGGACTGAGACAGTGGACACATCAGGGACAAACATGACTGAGACAATTCACATATCTGAGAAAACAGTGACTGAGAGGGTGGACAAGTCCGAGACAAGAGGGACTGACACAGTGGATATATATGAAACAACAGGTACTGATAAAGTGGACATGTCTGAGACAACAGGGACTGAGAGAGTGAACATGTCTGATACAACTGTGAATAAGAGCATTTCCATGTCTGAGACAATGGGGACAGAGACAGGTGACATGTATGAAACAACAGGGACTGAGAGAGTAGATATATCAGAACTGACAGGGACTGAGACAATGGACATATCTGACGCAACAGGAGCTGAGACAGTGGACATATCGGAAACAAAAGGGACTGAGACCGTAAACATGTCTGAAACAATAAGGACTGAGGCAGTGGACATGTCTGAGACAACACAAATATCTGAGAAAACAGGGTCTGAGACCATGGACATGTCTGAGATAACAGGAACTGTGAAATTGGACATGTTTGAAAAAACTGGGACTGAGACAGTGGTCATGTCTGAGACTACAGGGACTGAGACAGTGGACATTTCTGAGAGAACAGGGACTGACACAGAGGATATCTCTGAAACAACAGGGACTGAGACAGTGGACATGTGTGAGACACCAGGGACTGTAACAGTGGACATGTGTGATACAACTGCATTTAAGAGCATGTTCATGTCTGAGAAAACAGGGACTGTGACAAGCGTCAAGTCTGAAAATAAGACGGACTGAGACAGTAGATATATCTGAAAGAACGGGGACTGAGACAGTGGATATAGGTGAAACAACAGGGACTGAGACAGAGGACATGTCTGAGACAACAGGGACTGAGACAGTGGACATGTCTGATACAACTGTGACTAAGAGCGTTTTCATGGCTGAGACAATGGGGATTGAGACAGGGGACATGTCTGAAACAACAGGGACTGAGACAGTAGATATATCTGAAATGACAGGGACTGAGACAGTGGACATGACTGACACAACAGGGATTGAGACATTGCACATGTCTGACCCAACAGGGACTGAGAGAGTGGACATGTCTGAAACAACAAGGATTGAGGCTATGGAAATGTCTGAGACAACAAACATATCTGAGACAACAGGGTCTGAGACCACGGACATGTCTGAGAAAACAGGGACTGTGAAAGTGGACATGTGTAAAATAACTGGGACTGAGACAGTGGTCATGTCTGATATAACAGGACTGAGACCGTGGACATGTCTGTGACAACAGGGACTGAGAGAGAGGACATGTCTGACACAACAGGGACTGATTACTTGGACATATCTGAAATAACAGGGAATCGGACATTGGAATTGCCTGAGACTGCAGGGACTCACACACTGGACATATCTGAGATAACTGGGACTGAGACTTTGGACATGTCTGAGACAACAGGGACTGAGATATTGGAAATAAATGAGAAAACAGGGACTGAGACAGTGGACATGTCTGAGACAACAGGTACTTTAACCATGGATATGTCTGAGACAACAGGCACTGACACAGTGGACATATCTGAAACAATGGGAACTGAGACCTTGTAAATATCTGATGGTACAGGGAATGAGACAGTGGACCTGTGTGAAACAAAAGAGACTGAGACAATTGACATGTCTTCGCCAGTGGACAAGTCCTCTCTGAGATGACAGTGACTGAGACATTTGACACATCCGAGACAACTGGGACTGAGACAGTGGACACATCTGAGACAACCAGGACTGACACAGTTGACATACCTGAGACAACAATTACTGAGACCTTTGACATGTCTGAGACAACAGGGAATCAGACATTTGACATGTCTGAGACAGCAGGGACTCAGACACTGGACATATCTGAGAGAACCAGGAATGAGAGTTGGAAAAGTTCTGAGAGAACAGGAACTGAGACAGTGGACATGTCTGAGATAACAGGCACTGAGATAGTGAACATGTGTGGAACAACAGGGAATGAGACAGTAGACATATCTGAGAGAACAGGGATTGAGACAGTGGACACGTCTGTGTCAAGACGGTTCGAGTCAGTAGACCAGTATGAGACAATAGAGACTGAGACAGTTGAAATCTCTTCACTAGTGGACAAGTCCTGTCTGAGATGACAGTGACTGAGACAATGGACACAACTGAGACAACAGGGACTGAGAGAGTGGACACATCTGAGACAACCAGGACTGAGACAGTGGACATATATGAGACAACAGGTACTGAGACAGTGGACATGTCTGAGAAAACTGAGACTAAGAACCTGTTCATGTCTGAGACAAAGGGCCTGAGACAGGCGACATTTGTGAAACAACAGGGACTGAGACAGTAGATATATCTCAAACAAAAGGGACTGTGGCTGTGGACATGTATTAGACAATGTGCACTGAGACAGTGGACATATCTGATACAACAGGGACAGCGACATTGGACATGTCTGAGACAGCAGGCACTGAGACAATGAACATGTGTGGAACAACAGGGAATGAGACAGTAGACATGTCTGAGACAACAGGGAGTGATACAGTGGACATGTGTGAGACAGCAGGCACTGAGACAGTGGACATGTGTAAACAATAACGAATGAGGCAGTAGACATGTCTGAGACAACAGGGACTGGGACAGTGTACTCATCTGAGTCATCATGGTTCGAGACTCTGGACCTGTCTGAGATAATAGCGATTGAGACAGTTGACATGTCTTCAGCTGTGGACAAGTCCTGTCTCTGATAACAGTGACTGAGAGTGTGGACAAATCTGAGACAACAGGGACTGAGACAATGGACACATCTGAGACAACCAGGAGTGACACAGTTCACATATCTGAGAAAACAAGGACTGAGAGAGTGGACATGTCTGAGAAAACAGGGTCTGACACAGTGGATATATATGAAACAACAGGTACTGATACAGTGGACATGTCTGAGACAACAGGGACTGATACACTGGACATGTCCGATAAAACTGTGACTAAGAGCGTTTTCATTTCTGACACAACAGGGAGAGAGATAGGTGACATGTCTGAAACAACATGGAATGAGACAGTAGATATATTTGAACTGATAGGGACTGAGACAATGGTCATTGCTTACAAAGCAGGGACTGATACAGTGGACATGTCAGACACAAAAGGGTCTGAAACATTGAACATGTGTGAAACAAAAGGGAAGGAGACAGTGGATATATCTGAAACAACAGGGCCTGAGACAGTGGACAAGTCTTTGTCAAGACGGTTCAAGACAGTAGACCAGTCTGAGACAATAGAGACTGAGACTGTTGAAATCTCTTCAGCAGTGGACAAGTCCTGTCTGAGATGGCAGTGACTGTGAAAGTGGACACATCTGAGACAAAACGGACTGAGACAGTGGACACATCTGAGACAACCAGTACTGAGACTGTGGACATATTTGAGACAACAGAGACTGAGACATTGAACATGTCTGAGACAACTGAGACTAAGAATATATTCATGTCTGAGACAACAGGGACTGAGACAGGCGACATTTCTGAAACAAGAGGGACTGAGGCTGTGGACATGTATCAGACAACGGGGACTGATACAGTGGACATGTCTGAAACAACAGGGATTGCAACAGTGGTCATGTCTGAGAGAGCAGGCACTGAGACATTAAACATGTGTGAAACAACAGGGAATGAGACAGTGGACATGTCTGAGACATCAGGGACTGATACAGCGGACATGTCTGAGACAGCAGGCACTGAGACAGTGGACATGTGTCAAACAATAGGGAATGAGACAGTAGTCATGTCTGAGACAACAGGGACTGAGAAATTGTACTCGCCTGAGTCAACAGGTTTCGAGACAGTGGACCTGCCTGAAACAATAGCGACTGAGACAATTGACATGTCTTCACCAGTGGACAAGTCCTGTCTGTGATGACAGTGACTGAGACAGTGGACACATCTGAGACAACAGGGACTGAGACAGTGTATATATCTGAGACAACCAGGACTGAGACAGTTCACATATCTGTGAAAACAGGGAATGAGAGAGTGGACAGTCTGAGACAACAGGGACTTACACAGTGGATATATATAAAACAACAGGTTCTGATACAGTGGACATGTTAGAGACAACAGGGACTGAGAGAGTGGACATGTCTGATACAACTGTGATTAAGAGCGTTTTCATGTCTGAGGCAATGGGGACAGAGACATGTGACATGTCTGAAACAACAGGGACTGAGAGAGTAGTTATATCTGAACCGACAGGGACTGAGACAATGGACATGTCTGACACAACACGGACTGAGACAGTGGACATGTCAGACTCAAAAGGGACTGAAACAGTGGACATGTCTGAAACAACAAGGACTGAGGCACTGGGCATGTCTGAAACAATACACATATCAGAGACAACAGTGTCTGTGACCATAGACATGTGTGAGAAAAGAGGGAGTTAGAAAGTGGACTTGTGTGAAACAACTGGGACTGAGACAGTGGTCATGTTTGAGACAACAGGGACTGAGACAGTGGACATGTCTGAGACAAGAGGGCCTGAGAGAGTGGACATGTCAGAGACAACAGGACTGAGACCTTTTACATGTCTGAGACAACAGGGAATCAGACATAGGAAATGTCTGAGATTGCAGGGACTCAGACACTGGACATATCTGAGGCAACCGGGACTGAGACTTTGGACATGTCTGAGAATACATGGACTGAGACATTGGAAATGCCCGAGACATCAGGGAATGAGACAGTGGACATGTCTGAGACTACAGGTACTGAGACAGTGGACATGTCTGAGAAAACAGGCAGTGACACATTGGACATGTCTGATACAAAGGGAACTGAGACCTAGTACAAATCTGAGGTAACAGGGATTGTGACAGTGGACATGTCTGAGACAACAGGGATTGAGATAGTGGATATGTCTGAGACAACACTGAATGAGACAATGGACATATCTGAGAAAATAGGGATTTAGCCATTTTACATGTGTGAGACAACAGATACTGAGATAGGGAACATGTCTGAAACAACAGGGACTGAGACAGTGGACAAGTGTGAAACAACAGGGAATTAGACAGTGAACATGTCTGAGACAAAAGGGACTGAGACAATGGACACGTCTGATTCAATACCTTTTGAGGTCATGGACATGGCTCAGACAACAGGGATTGAGACCTTGGACATAGCCGGGACAACAGGCACTGAGACAGTGGACAAGTGTGAAACAATAGTGAATGAGGCAATGGACGTGAGACAACAGAGACTGAGACAGTGGACAAATCTGAGTCAACAGGGTCGAGACAGTGGACCTGTCTGAGAAAATAGACGCTGAGACATTTGATATGTCTTAGGCAGTGGACAAATCCTGTCAGAGATGACAACAACTGAGACATTGGACACATTTGAGACAACAGCGACTGAGACAGTGGATATGTCTGAGACAACAGGGACAGACAGAGTGGATATTAATGAAACAATAGGTACTGAGACAGTGGACATGTGTGAGATAACAAGGACCCAAGACTGAGGACATGTCTGATACAACTGTGACTAAGAGCATGTTCATGTCTGAGACAATGGGGACAGTGACAAGTGGAAAACAACAGGGACTGAGACAGTAGTTATATCTGAGAGAACAGGTACTGAGACAGTGGACATGTCTGGGACAACAAGGACTGACACACTGGATATAGGCAAAAAAACAGGGATTGAGACAGTGGAGATGTCTGAGACAACAGGGACTGAGACAATGGACATGTCTGATACAAACGACACTAAGAGCATGTTCATGTCTCAAACCATGGGGACTGAGACAGGTGACATATCTAAAACAACAGGGACTGAGGCAGTAGATATTTCTGAAATGACTGGGACTGAGATGATGGACATGTCTGTCACAACAGGGACTGAGACAGTGGACATGTCTGAAACAACAATGACTGAGGCAGTGGATGTGTCTGAGACAACACACATACCTGAGACAACAGGGTCTGAGACCATGGACATGTCTGAGGAAACAGGGACTGAGAAACTGGACATTTGTGAAACAACTTGGACAGAGACAGTGGTCATGTCTGATACAACAGGGACTGAGACAGTGTACATGTGTGTGACATCAGGGACTGAGAGAGTGGAAATGT
Source organism: Rhizomys pruinosus (assembly GCA_009823505.1). Lineage (NCBI taxonomy): Eukaryota > Metazoa > Chordata > Mammalia > Rodentia > Spalacidae > Rhizomys > Rhizomys pruinosus. Next base: position 7,383,449 of record VZQC01011341.1, on the reverse strand, counting down.
CTGAGACAACGGTGACAGAGACCTTGGATATGTCTGAGATAACAAGGAATCAGACATTGGAATTGTCTGAGACTGCAGGGACTCAGACACTGGACATATCTGAAAAAACTGGAGCTGAGACTTAGGACATGTCTGAGACAACAGGGACCGAGACAATGGAAATGCCTGAGACAACAGGGACTGAGACAGTGGACATGTCTGAGACAACAGGTACTGTGACCATGGACATGTCTGAGACAAGACGCGCTGACAGTGGACATGTCTGAAACAATGGGAACAGAGACCTTGTACTTGTCTGACGTAACAGGGACTGAGAAAGTGGACCTGTGTGAGACAAGAGACTGAAACAGTTGACATCTCTTCACCAGTGGACAAGGCTTGTCTCAGATGACAGTGACTGAGACCATCGACACATCTGAGACAACAAGGACTGAGACAGTGGACACATGTGAGGACACATGTGATATGGACACACATCTCAGGACTGAGAGTGTGGACATATCTGAGACAACAGGGACTGAGACAGTGATCATGTCTGAGAGAACTGAGACTAAGAATGTGTTCAGGTCTGAGACAATGGGGACTGAGACAGGTGACATTTCTGAAACAAGAGGGACTGAGACAGTAGATATATCTGAAACAACAGGGACTGAGGCTGTGGACATATATTAGACAACGGCTAGTGAAACAGTGGACATGTCTGATACAGCAGGGACTGCGACAGTGGACATGTCTGGGACAGCAGGAACTAAATCAATGTACATGTGTGAAACAACAGAGAATGAAACATTGGACATGTCTGAGACAACAGGGAATGATACAGTGGACACATCTGATACAACCACGACTGAGATAGTGGACATATCTGAGACAACAGGGACTGAGACAGTGGACATGTCTGAGACAACAGGGACTGACACAGTGGATATGTCTGAAACAACAGGGACTGAGGCAGTAGACTTGTGTGAGACAACAGGGATTGAGAAAGTGGACATGTCTGTTACAACAGGGACTGTGACCGTGGACATGTCTGAGACAGCAGACACACAGATAATGAACATGTGTGAAACAATAGGGAATGAGACAGTGGACATGTCTGAGACAACAGGGACTGAGACAGTGGACATGTCTGATACAAAGGGACTGCTACAGTGGACATGTCCGAGGCAGCAAGCACTGAGAAAGTGGACATGTGTGAAATAGGGAATGAGACAGCAGACATGTCTGAGACAACAGGGACTGAGACAGTGTACTCCTCTGAGTCAACAGAGTTCGAGATATGGACCTGTCTGAGACAATAGAGACTGAGAGAGTAGACAAATATTCACCAGTGGACAAGTTCTGTCTGTGATGACAGTGACTGAGACAGTGGACTTATCTGAGACAAAAGGGACTGAGACAGTGGACATGTCTGATACAATTGTGACTAAGAGCATGTTCATGTCTGTGACAATGGGGTCAGAAACAGGTGACATGTCTGAAACAACAGGGAATGAGGCAGTAGATAAATCTGAACCGACAGGGACTGAGACAATGGACACAACAGGGAATGAGATAGTGCACATGTCTGACACAAAAGGGACTGAGACAGTGGACATGTCTGAAACAACAAGGACTGAGGCAGTGGACATGACTGAGACAACATACATATCTGAGACAACAGGGTCTGGGACCATGGACCTGTCTGAGAAAACAGGGACTTACAAAGTAGAAATGTGTGAAACAACTGGGACTGAGACTGTGGTCATGTCTGAGACAACAGGGACTGAGACAGTGGACATGTCTGAGACAACAGGGAATGAGAGTGTGGACATGTCTGAGACAACAGAGACTGAGACCTTGGACATGTCTGAGACAAGAGGGAAACAGACATAGGAAATGTCTGAGAAGGAAGGGACTCAAACACTGGACATATCTGAGACAACCGGGACTGAGACTTTGGAAATGTCTGAGACAACAGGGATTGAGACATTGGAAATGCCTGAGACAACAGGGACTGAGACAGTGGACATGTCCGAGACAACACGTACTGAGACCGTGGACATGTCTGAGACAACAGGCACTGACACACTGGACATGTCTGAGACAACGGGAATTGAGACATTGTACATGTCTGAGATAAGAGGGATTGAGACAGTGGACATGTCTGAGAAAACATGGACTGAGATAGAGAATATATCTGAGACAATACTGAATGAGACAGTGGAAATGACTGAGAAAACAGGGACTGAGAGAGTGGACATTTCTGAGACAACACACATATCTGAGACAACAGGGTCTGAGACCATGGACATGTCTGAGACACAGGGACTGAGACAGTGGACATGGCTTGGAAAACAGGCACTGAGACTTGGGACAATTGTGAAACAACAGGGAATGAGACAATGGAACTGTCTGTGTCAACAGGGACTGAGACAGTGGACAAGTTGGAGTCAACAGGGTTTGAGACAGTGGACCTGTCTGAGACAATAGATGCTGGGACAGTTGATATGCCTTAGACAGTGGACAAGTCCTGTCTGAGATGACAGCGACTGAGACAGTGGACACATCTGAGACAACAGGGAATGAAAGAGTGGACACATCTGAGACAACCTGGACTGAGACAGTGGACATATCTGAGACAACAGGGACTGAGACAGTGGACATGTCTTGGACCACAGGGACTGACAGAGTGGATATGTCTGAAAGAACAGGGAGTGAGACAGTGGACATGTCTGAGACAACAGGGACTGAGACAGTGGACAGGACTGATACAACTGTGACTAAGAGTGTGTTCAGGTCTGAGACAATGGGGACTGTGACAAGCGACATGTCTGAAAACAGTAGGGACTGAGACAGTAGATATATCTGAGAGAACAGGGACTGAGACAGTGGACATATCTGAGACAACAGAGACTGAGACAGTGAACATGTCTGATACAATTGCGACTAAGAGCGTGTTCATGTCTGAGACAATGGGGACTGAGACAGGTGACATGTCTGAAACAACAGGGAATGAGACAGTAGATATATCTGAAACAACAGGGACTGAGACAAAGGACAGGTCTGACACAGCAGGGAATGAGACAGTGGACATGTCTTGGACATGTCTGAGACAACAGGTATGGAGAGAGTGGACATAGCTGACACAAAATGGACTGGGACAGGGGACAAGTATGAAACAACAGGGAATTAGACAGTGGACATGTCTGAGACAAAATGGACTGAGACAATGGACACGTCTGATCCAACAGAGTTTGAGACCATGGACATGTTTGAGACAACAGGGCCTGAGACAGTGGACAAGTGTGAAACAATAGGGAATGAGACACTGGACATGTCTGAGACATCAGGGACTGAGACAGTCGACAAGTCTGAGTCAACAGGGTTTGAGACATTGGACCTGTCTGAGACAATAGAAACTGAAGCTGTTGATATGCCCGAGCCAGTCGACAAGTCCTGTCTTAGATGACAGCGACAGAGACAGTGGACACATCCCAGACAACAAGGACTGAGAGAGGGGACAAATCTGAGACAACTAGAACAGAGACAGTGGACATATCTGAGACAACAGGGACTGAGACATGTAAGAGATGACAGGGACTGACAAAGTGGTTATGTTTGAAACAACAGGGACTGAGACAGTGGACATGTGAGAGACAACAAACATTGAGACAGTGGACATGTCTGATACAACTGGGAATAATAGCGTTTCATGTCTGAGACAATGGGGATTTTGACAAGCGACATATCTGAAAATAACAGAGACTGAGAAAGCAGATATATCTGAGAGAACAGGGACTGAGACAGTGGACATGTCTGAGACAACAGGGAATGAGATATTGGAAATGTCTGAGACAATAGGGTCTTAGACAGTAGACATGTCTGAGACAACATGTACTGAGACAGTGTACATATCTGAGACCACAAGGACTCAGAACTTGTACGTGTTTGATACAGAAGGGAATGAGATCTTGGACAGGCTTGAGACAACAGGGACTGAGACAGTGGACACGTCTGAGTCAACAAGGTTCTAGACAGTGGACCTGTGTGAGACAAATCAGACTGAGACAGTTGACATGTCTTTGCCAGTGGACACGTCCTGTCTAACATGACAGTAACTGAGACATTCGATACATCTGAGACAACAGGGACTGTGACAGTAGACACATCTGCGACAACCAGGACTGAGACAGTGGACATATCTGAGACAAGAGGTACTGAGGCCTTGGACGTATTTGAGACAAAAGGGAATCAGACATTTGACATGTCTGAGACTGTAGGAACTCTGACACTGGAAATATCTGAGACAACTGGGACTGAGACTTTGAACAGGTCTGAGAGAACAGGGACTGAGACAGTGGACATGTCTGAGATAACAGGCACTGAGACAGTGAATATTTGTGAAACAACAGGGAATCAGACAGTGGACATATCTGAGACAACAGAGACTGAGACAGTGGACATGTCTGTGTCAACATGGTTCAAGACCATGGAACAGCCTAAGACAACAGAGACTGAGACTGTTGAAACGACTTGGCCAGTGGACAAGTCCAGTCAGAAATGACAGCGACTGAGACAGTGGACACATCTGAGACAACAGTGACTGAGAGAGTGGAGGTATCTGAGACAACAGGGATTGAGACAGTGGATATATCTGAGACAACAGAGAATGAGACAGTGGACATGTGTGAGACAACTGCGACTGATAGAGTGGTCATGTCTGAGACAACAGTGTTCTAGCCAGTGGACCTGTCTGAGACAATAGAGACTGAGACAGTTGACATTTCTTCGCCAGTGGACAATTCCAGTCTGAGATGACAGCGACTGAGACAGTGGACACATCTGAAACAACATTGAGAGAGTGGAGGTATCTGAGACAACAGGGACTGAGACAGTGGACATGTCTGAGACAACAGGGACTGACACAGTGGATATGTCTGAGCCAACTGGGACTGAGTCACTAGACATGTCTGAGAAAACAGGGACTGAAACAGTGGATATGGCTGAGACAATCGGGACTGAGACTTTGGACATATCTGAGACAATGGGTACTGAGACAGTCTACAGGTGTGAAACAACAGGGACTGAGACAGTAGATATATCTGAAACAACAGGGAATGAGACAATAGACATGTCTGAGACAACAGGGACTGAGAAATTGTACATGTCTGAGACAAGAGGTACTGAGACAGTGGACAAAAATGAAATGACAGGGACTGAGACAGTGGATATGTCTGAGACAACACATATCTGTGACAACAGGGTCTGAGACTATGGACATCTCTGAGACAACAGGCACTGACACAGTGGACATGTCTGAGACAACGGGAATTGAGACTTTGTACATGTCTGAGATAACAGGGACTGAGACAGTGGACATGTCTGAGAAAACATGGACTGAGATAGTGGATATGTTTGAGACAACAGGGACTGAGACAGGGGACATGGCTGAGAGAACAGGGACTGAGAGAATGCACAAGTGAGAAACAACAAGAAAGGAGACAGTGGACATTTCTGAGACCAAAGGTACGGAGAAAGTGGAAATATCTTAGTCAACAGGGTTTGTGGCCATGGACATGTCTGAGACAACAGGGACTGAGACCTTGGCCATGGCCGGGACAACAGGCACTGAGACAGTGGACAAGTGTGAAACAACAAGGAATGAGACAATAGAACTGTCTGAGTCAACAGTGACTGAAACAGTGGACAAGTCTGAGTCAACAGGGTTCAAGACAGTGGACCTGTCTGAGACAACAGTTACTGAGAGAGTTGAAATGTCCTCACAAGTGGACAAGTCCAGTCTGAGATGACAGGGAATGAGACAGTGGACACATCTGAGACAACAGTGAGTGAGACAGTGGAGGTATCTGAGACAACAGGGCCTGAGACAATGGACATGTCTGAGACAACGGTGAATGAGACAGTGAACATGCGTGAAATAACTGCGACTGAGAGAGTGGGCATGTCTGAGACAACAGGGTTCTAGACAGTGGACCAGTCTTAGACAATAGAGACTGAGACAACTGACATGTCTTCGCCAGTGGAAAAGTCCAGTCTGAGATGACAGGCTACAGGTCTGAAACAACAGGGACTGAGACAGTAGATATATCTGAAACAACAGACAGTGACACAGTAGTCATATCTGAGAGTACAGGAAATGAGACAGTGGACATATCTGAGACAACAGGGACTGACACATTGGATATTTCTGAAACAACTGGTACTGAGACAGTGGACAAGTCTGAGACAACAAGGACTGAGACTGTGGACACGTCTCTGTCAACACGGTTCGAGACATTGGACCAGTCTGAGACAATAGAGATTGAGACAGTTTACATGTCTTCGCCAATGGACAGTAGATATATCTGATAAGGGTCTGAGACTGGGGACGTGTCTGAGACAATAATGATTGAGACAGTGGACATGTTTGAGAAAACAGATACTGATACAGTGGACATGTGTGAGACAATAGGGACTGAGACAGTGTATGTGTGAAACAACTGTGACTGAGTCAGTGGTCATGTCTGAGACAACACGGTTCTAGACAGTGTACCTGTCTGAGAAAATAGAGATTGAGACAGTTGACATGTCTTCACCAATGGACAAGTCCTGTCTGAGATGACACTGACTGAGACATGGACATATCTGAGACAACAGGGACTGAGACAGTGTACCCATCTGAGACAACAGGGACTGTGACAGTGGACCCATCTGAGACAACAGGGACTGTGACAGTGGACACATCTGAGAAAACCAGGACTGAGACATTGGACATATCTGAGACTACAAGGACTGAGACAGTGGACATGTCTCAGACAACAGCAATTAAGAGAGTATTCATGTTTGAGACAACGGGGAATGAGACAGGCGACATTTCTGAAACAACAGGGACTGAGACAGTAGATATATCTGAAACAACAGGTTCTGAGACTGTGGACATGTCTTAGACAACAGGTACTGAAACAGTGGACATGTCTGAAACAACAGGGATAGAGACAGTGGACATGTCTAAGACAGCACACATATATATGACAAATCGTCTTTGAACAATGGACATGTCTGAGACAACAGGGAGTGAGACAGTGGACCTGTGTGAAACAAGTGGAATTGAGACTGTGGTCAGATCTGAGACAACAGGGACTGAGAGAGTGGAAATGTCGGAGACAACAGGAACTGAGACAATGGACATGTCTGAGACAACACGCATATCTGAGACAACAGGGTCTGAGACCATGGACATGTCTGAGACAACAGGGTTTGATACAGTGGACATGTGTGAAACAACTAGGACTGACACAGTTGTCAAGACTGACACAACAGGGACTGAGACAGTGGACACGACTCAGACAACAGGGACTGAGACACTGGACATGTCTGAGACAACACACATATCTGAGACAACAGGATCTGAGACCATGGACATTTCTTGAGACAACAGGGACTGAGACAGTGGGCATGTAGGAAACAACAGGGAGTGAGACAGTGAACATTTCTGAGACAACAGGGTTCGAGACAGTGGACATGTCTGAGAAAACAGAGGCTTAGACAGTTGACATGTCTGGGACAGTGGACATTTTTACTTTCTCTCTCTCTCTCTCTCTCTCTCTCACACACACACACACACACACACACACACACACTGATGAACTGGGTATATCAGGGCATCACAAACTTTCCACTATCGACTGACCAGTGTCACTTGTGTGTCTCCGTTGGAGAATATCCAGATATGATGGGCTAGAGGGCAAACCCTGCATCTTCAGAAGTTTCCAAACACTGGATTCATGGGTCTTCTGGGTCCTGAGCCTCCAGAAGGCCGCAATCAGCTAAGCAACATCCTTCTCAGTCCAGTCTTTCAAGACAAGTGAGGAGTTTCCGGTTGCCACTGGCGTGTATTTGCTAGTAACCAGGATTCTGAGTTCTTTATGGACTGACCTCATAAAGGTGAGGTCACTTCCTGGGGTCCTTTGACCCTAGCCTCTTCCTCACTGAGACAACAGGGACTGACACTGTGGATATGTCTTAGACAACCGGGGCAGAGACTTTGGACATGTCTGAGACAACAGTGAATGACAACGGGTATATGTCTGATAAAACTGAGACTAAGCATTTTCTTGTCTGAGATAACAGGGAATGAGACAGGCTACATGTCTGAAACAAGAGGGACTGAGACAATAGATATATCTGAAACAACAGGGATTGGGACAGTGGATGCCTGAGCCAACAAGGACTGAGACAGTGGACATGTCTGAGAAAAAACACATATGTTTTACAACAGGGTCTGAGACCGTGGACATGTCTGAGGCAACAGGGACTGAGACAGTGGACGTGTGTGCAACAACTGGGACTGAGACAGTGATCATGTCTGAGACAACAGGGACTGAGACAGTGGACATGTCCGAGACAACAGGGACTGAGACAGTATACATGTCTGAGACAACAGGCACTGAGACAGTGAACATGTGAGAAACAAGAGGGAATGAGACAGTGGACATGTATGAGACAACAGGGACTTAGACAGTGGACACGAGTGAGTCAACAGGCTTCTAGACAGTGGACCTGCCTGATCCAATAGGGACTGAGACATTTGACATGTCTTTGGCAGTGGACAAGTCCTGTCTGAGATGACAGCGACTGAGACAGACGACCCATCTGAGACAACTATGAGTGAGACATTGGACATATCAGACATAACACATACTGCGAAATGGACAAGTCTGAGACAACAGGGAATCATTCATTTGACATGTCTGTGCCTGCAGGGACTCAGACACTGGGCATGTCTGAGACAACTGAGACAAAGAACATGTTCATATCTGAGACAACAGGGACTGAGACAGGCAACATTTCTGAAACAACAGGGACTGATGAAGTAGATATGTCTGAAACAACAAGGACTTTGTGCACATGTATAACACAACGGTTACTGAGACAGGGGTCATGTCTGAGACAACAGGGATTGATACAGTGGACATATCTGAGAGAACAGGGACTGAGACAGTGGACATTTCTGAGACAACAGGTACTGAGACCATGGACATGTCTGAGACAACAGGGACTGACATAGTTGACATGTCTGAGACAACGGGAAATGAGACCTTGTACATGTTTGAGATAATAGGGACTGAGACTGTGGACATGTCTGATACAAATGCGACTCAGAATGTGTTCATGTCTGAGATAACGGGGACTGAGACAGGTGACATCTCTGAAAGAACAGGACTGAGACAGTAGATATATCTGAAACAACAGGGACTGAGACAATGGACATGTCTGACACAGCAGGGACTGAGACTGTGGACATGTCTGAGACAACAGTGACTATGTCTGTGGACATGTCTGATCAAAGAGCTTATGACATTTGACGTATCAGAGATAATGTGGACTCTCACGGTGGACAGGTCTGAGAAAACAGGGAATGAGACAGGGGACATGTCTTGTATGAGACAACAGGGAATGAGACAGTGGATATGTTCTGAAAAAACAGGGACTGAGACAGTGGAAATGTGTGAAACAACGGGGAATGAGCCTGTGGACATGTGTGAGAAAACAGGGACTGAGACAGTGGACAGGACTGAGTCAACAGGGTTCTAGACAGTGGAAATGTCTGAGAAAATAGACACTGAGACAGTTGATATGTCTTAGACAGTGGACAAGTCCTGTCTGAGATGACAGTGACTGAGACAGTGGACACATCTGAGGCATCAGTGACTGAAACAGTGGACATATCTGAGACAAGAGAGATTGAGACAGTTGATAGGTCTGAGACATCAATGAATCAGACTTGGGAAATGTCTGACACTGCAGGGAATCAGACAATGGACATATCTGAGACAACCGGGACTGAGACTTTGGACATGTCTGAGACAACAGGGACTGAGACAGTGGACATGTCTGATACAAATGTGAATAAGATCGTGTTCAGGTCTGAGACAATGGGGAATGAGACAGGCTACATGTCAGAAACAACAGGGAATGAGAAAGTAGATATATCTGAAACAACAGGGACTGAGACAGTGGATATGTCTGAGCCAACAAGGAATGAGACAGTGCACATATCTCAGACATCATGGACTGAGACATTGGACGTGTCTAAAACAACAAGGACTGAGACATTAGACATGTCAGAGACAACACACATATCTGTGAAAACAGGGTCTGAGACAATGGAAACCTCTGAGGCAACAGGTACTGAAACAGTGGACATGTGTTAAACAACTGGGACTGAGACAGTGCTCATGTCTGAGACAACAGGGACTCAGACAGTAGACATATCAGTGACAACAGGGTCTGAGACAGTATACATGTCTGAGACAACAGGCACCAAGACAGTGAACATGTGAGAAAGAACAGGGAATAACACATTAAACATGTATGAGACAACATCGACTGAGTTAGTGGACATGTGTGAGTCAACAGGCTTCTAGACAGTTGACCTGTCTGAGACAAGAGACTGAGATATTTGACATATCTTCACAAGTCGAAAAGTCCACTCTGCGATGACAGCGCCTCAGACAGGTGACACATCACAGACAACCATGATTGAGACAGTGGACATATCAGTGATAACAGGTACTACAATATGGGCATGTCTGAGACAACAGGGTGTCATTCATTTGACATACCTGAGACTGCAGGCACTCAAATGCTGGACATGTCTGAGACAACTGAGACTAAGAGTGTGTTCATGTATGAGACAATAGGGACTGAGACAGGCGACATTTCTGAAACAATAGGGACTGAGACAGTTTATATATCTGAAACAACAGGGACTGAGACTGTGGACATGTCTTACAAAACGGGTACAGAGAAAGTGGACATGTCTGAGACAACAGAGACTGATACATTGGACATGTTTGAGACAGCAGGGACTGAGACAGGGCACATATCTGAGACCACAGGCACTGAGACTGTGGATATGTCTGAGACAACAGGGACAGACACAGTGGACATGTCTGAGACAATGGGAACTGAGAACTTGTACATGTCTGAGTCAACACGGTTCAATACATTGGACCAGTCTGAGACAATAGAGCCTCAGACAGTTGACATGTCTTTGAATTGGACAAGCCCTTCCAGAGATGACAGAGAATGAGACAGTGGACACACCTGAGACAACAGGGACTGAGAGAGTGGACATATGTGAGACAACCAGGACAGAGACAGTGGGCATATCTGAGACACCAGGGACTGCAAGAGTGGACATGTCTGAGAGAACTGCCACTAAGAGCATTTTCATGTCTGAGACAATGGTGACTGAGATCGGTCACATTTCTGAAACAACTGGGCCTGAGACAGTAGATATATCTGATACAACAGGGACTGACTGTGGACATGTCTGAGACAATAATGACTGAGACAGTGGACATGTCTGAGAAAACAGAGACTGATACAGTGGACATGTCTGAGACAACAGGTACTGAGACAGTTGACATGTATGAGTAAAAAGGGAATGAGACAGTGGACATGTGTGAAACAACTGTGACTGAGACAATGGTCATGTCTGAGACAACAGAGTTCTAGACAGTGTTCCTGTCTGAGACAATAGAGACTGAGACACTTGACATGTCTTCACAAGTGGACAAGTCCTGTGTGAGATGACAGCGACTGAGACAGTGGACACATATGAGACAACCAGGACTGAGACAGTGGTCATATCTGAGACAACAGGAACTGACACAGTGGATATGTCTGAGACAACCAGGACTGAGACTTTGGACATGTCGGAGAAAACAGGGACTGAGACAGTGTACATGTCTGAGACAACAGGCACTGAGACAGTTGACATGTGTGAAACCACAGGGAATGGGACAGTGGACCTCTATGAGACAAGAGGAACTGAGACAGTGGACTCCTCTGAGTCAACAGGGTTCGAGACAGTGGACCTGTCTGAGACAATAGCAACTGACACAGTTGACATGTCTTCACCAGAGGACAAGTCCTGTATCTGATGGCAGCGACTGAGACAGTGGACACATCGGAGACTACAGGGACTGAGACAGTGGACACATCTGAGACAACAGGGACTGAGAAAGTGCACATGTCTGAGAAAACAGGGACTGGCACAGTGGATATGTCTGAAACAACAGGGACTGTGAGAGTGGACAAGTCTGAGACAACAGGGAATGAGATAGTGGACATGTCTGATACAACTGTGACTAAGAGCATGTTTATGTCTGAGACAACGGGGACTGAGACAGTGGACATATCTGAGACAACAGGGACTGAGACAGTAGACATGTCTGGGAAAACAGGGATATGTGTGATACAACAGGTACTGAGACAATGGACAAGTCTGAGACATCAGGGACTGAGACAGTGGACATGTCTCATACAACTGAGACTAAGTGTTCATGTCTGAGATGATGGGGACTGAAAGAGGCAAAATTTCTGAAACAACAGCGACTGAGAGAGTGGACTTGTCTGATACAACAGGGACTGACACAGTGGATATGTCTTAAACAACAGGGACAGAGAAAGTTGACAAGTCTGAGACAACAAGGACTGAGACAGTGGAAATGTCTGGTACAACTGCGACTAAGAGCTTGTTCAAGTCTGAGACAATGGGGATTGAGACAGGCGACATTTCTGAAACAACAGGGACTGAGTCCATAGATATATCAGAAACAGTAGGGAATAAGACCTTGGACATGTCTGAGACAACAGGGACTGAGACAGTGGACTGGACTGAGACAACACACATATCTGAGGAAACAGGGTCTGAGACAATTGACATGTCTGAGACAACGGGGAATGAGACAGTGGACATGTGTGAAACAACTGTGACTGAGACAGTGGTCATGTCCAAGGCAACAGGGTTCTAGTCATAGGAGCTGCCTGAGACAATAGAGACTGAGACAGTTGACATGTCTTCGCCAGTGGACAATTCTTGTCTGAGATGACAGCGACTGAGACAGTGCACACACATGAGACAACAGGGACTGAGACAGTGGACACATCTGACATAACCAGGACTGAGACAGTGAACATAGCTGAGACAACTGGTACGAGACAGTGGACTTGTCTGCAACAAGCAGGTCTGATACTTTGGACATGTCTGAGACAACAGGGACTGAGACAGTGGACATGTCTGATACAACTGCGACTAAGTACGTGTTCAGGTCTGAGACTACGGGATCTGAGACAGGCTACATCTCTAAAACAACAGGGACTGAGAGAGTAGATATATGTGAAATAACAGGAACTGAGACCTTGGACATGTCTGAGACAACAGGAAATCAGACATTGGACCTGTCTGAGAATTCAGGAACTCAGACATTGGACATATCTGAAAAAACCGGGACTGAGAGTTTGGACATGTCTCAGAGAACAGGAACTGACACAGTGGACATGTCTGAGACAACAGGCACTGAGACAGTGGACATGTTGACTTTCTCACACACTCACACTCACAGACACACACCAACACACACTGATGAACTGGATATACCAGGGGGATCAAAAACATTGTACTTTGTATTGACCAGTGTCACATGTGTGTCCCTGTGGGAAAATTGCCAGATATGATGGGTTAGAGTTCAGCCCCTGCATCTCCAGAAGTTTCCAAACACTGGAATCCTGGGCCTTCTGGGGCCTGACACTCCAGAAGGCCACAAGCAGCAAAGCAACATCCTGCTCAGTCCAGTCTTTCAAGACAAGCGAGGTGTTTCAGGTTGCCACTCGCCTGTAATTGCTGGTAACCATGATTCAGAGTTCTTTTTGGACTGGTATCATAAAGGTGAGGTCACTTCCTGGGGTCCTCTGACCCTAGCCTCGTCCTCAATGAGAAACAGGGACTGAGACAGTGGACACATCTGAGACAACCAGGACTGAGACAGTGGACATATCTGAGAAACAGGTACTGAGACCTTGGACATGTCTGCGACAACATGGAATCAGACATTTGACATGTCTGAGACTGCAGGGACTCAGACCCTGGACATATCAGAGTAAACTGGGGCTGAGTCTTTGGACATGCCTGAGAGAACAGGTACTGAGCCAGTGTACATTTCTGAGACAACAGGCACTGAGAAAGTGAAAATGTCTGAAACAGCAGGGAATGAGACAGTGGACATGTCTGAAACAACAGGGACTGAGACAGTGGACATGTCTGATACAACAGCGACTAAGAGCGTGTTCAGGTCTGAGACAAAGGGGAATGTGACAGGCTACATGTCTGAAACAACAGGGACTGAGACAGTAGATATTTCTGAAACAACGGGGAATGAGACAGTGGACATGTCTGAGACAACAGGGACTGAGACAGTGGACATGTCTGAGTCAACAGGGACTGAGACAGTGAACATGTCTGAAACAACAGGGACTGAGACAATGGACATGTCTGAGACAACACACATATCTGTGAAAACAGGGTCTGAGACCATGGACATTTCTGAGACAACAGGTATGGAGACAGTGGACATGTGAGAAACAACTGGGACTGAGACAGTGGTCATGTCAGAGACAAAAGGGACTGAGACAGTGGACATGTTGGAGACAACAAGGATTGAGACAGTGGACATGTCTGAGACAACACACATATCTGAGAAAGCAGGGTCTGAGACCATCGATATGTCCGAGAAAACAGGGACTGGGAGAGTGGACATGTGTGAAGCAACTGCAACTGAGACAGTAGTCATGTCGGAGACAACAGGGAGTGAGACAGTGGACATGTCAGAGACAACAAGGACTGAGAATGTGGACATGTCTGAGACAACAGGGACTTAGAGTGTGGATACGTCTAAGACAATCTGGAGGCAGACAGGGGACATGTCGGAAACAACAGAGATAGAGACATTAGATATATCTGAAAAAAACAGAGACTGAGACAGTGGACATGTCTGAGACAAAAGGGACTGAGACATTGGACACGTCTGAGTTAACAGGATTCGAGACTGTGGACATGTCGGAGACAACAGAGACTGAGACAGTTGACATGTCTGAGACAGAGGACATGTTGAATTTCTCTCTCTCTCACACACACACACACACACTGATGAACTGGGTATATCAGCAGGATCACAAACTTTCTACTTTGGACTGTCCAGTGTTACTTGTGTGTCCCCGTGGTAATGGCCAGATATGATGGGCTTGAGTGTGCACCCTGCGTCTACAGATGTTTCCAAACACTGGATTCCTGGGTCTTCTGGGGCCTGAGCCTCCAGAAGGCTGAAAGCAACAAAACAACATCCTATTTAGTCCAGTCTCTCAAGAAAAGTGAGGTGTTTCAGGTTTCCCCAGGCCTGTAGTTGCTGGTAACCAGGATTCTGAGTACTTTTTGGACTGATGTCATAAAGGTGAGGTCACATCCAGGGGTCCTCTGACCCTAGCCTCATCCTCACTGTGACAACAGGGAGTGAGACAGTGGATATGTCTGAGACAACAGGGACTAAGACTGTGGACATGTCTTAACCAACAGGGACTGGGACAGTTGACATGTCTGACAAAACACAGGTATCTTAGACAACAGGGTCTGAGACCATGGACATATCTGAGACAACAGGGACTGAGACAGTGGATATGTGTGAAACGACAGGGTCTGAGACAGTGGACATGTCTGAGACAACAGGGAATGAGACAGTGGACATGTCTGAGATAACAGGGTTTGAGACAGAGGACATGTCTGAGACAACAGAGACTGAGACAGTGGAAATGTCTGAGTCATCACGGTTCAATACAGTGGACCAGTCTGAGACAATAGAGACTGAGACAGTTGACATGTCTTCGCCAGTGGACAAGCCCTGTCTGAGATGACAGTGACTGAGACAGTGGGCATATCTGAGACAACAGGGATTGAGACATTGGACACATATGAGGCAACCAGGGCTGAGACAGTGGACATATCTTAGACAACAGGGACTGTGACAGTGGACATGTCTGAGACAACTGCCACTAAGAGCATGTTTATGTCTGAGACAACGGTGACTGAGACAGGCAACATTTCTGAAATAACAGGGACTGCGACAGTAGATATATCTGATAAAAAAGGGACTGAGACTGTGGACGTGTCTGAGACAATGACTGAGACAGTGGACATGATTGAGAAAACAGATACTGATACAGTGGACATGTGTGAAACAATAGGGACTGAGACAGTGGATATGTGTGAAACAACTGCGACAGAGACAGTGGTCATATCTGAGACAACAGGCTTCTAGACAGTGTACCTGTCTGAAACAATAGAGACTGAGATAGTTGACATGACTTTGCAAGTGGACAAGTCCTGTCTGAGATGACAGCGACTGAGACATTGGACACATCTGAGCCAACAGGGACTGAGACAGTGGACACATCAGAGACAACCAGGACTGAGACAGTGGACATATCTGAGACAACAGGGAATGAGACAGTGGACATGTCTTAGACAACAGGGAATCGCAGATTGGATATGTCTGATACAAACGGGACTGAGACTTTGGAAATCTCTGAAACAACAGGGACTGAGACAGTGGACATGTCTGATAAAACTGTGACTGAGATCGTGTTCAAGTCTGAGACAAGGGGGACTGAACAGGCTACATGTCTGAAACAACAGGGACTGAGACAGGAGATATATCTGAACCAACAGGGACTGAGACCTTGGACATGTCTGAGACAACAGGGCTTCAGACATTGGACATGTCTGAGACTTCAGTGACTCAGACAGTGGACATATCTGAAACAACAAGGACTGAGAATTTGGACATGTCTGAGAAAACAGGGACTGAGACAGTGGACATGGCTGAGACAACAGGCACTGAGACAGTGGACATGTATGAAACAACAGGCAATGAGACAGGGGACTCGTCTGAGTCATCAGCATTCGAGTCAGTGGATCTGTCTGAGACAATAGCAACTGAGACAGTTGACATGTCTTTGCCAGTGGACAAGTGCTGTCTGTCATGACAGTGACTGGGACAGTGGACACATTGGAGACAACAGGGATTGAGACAGTGGTCACATTTGAGACAACAGGGACTGAGTGAGTGCACATGTCTGAGACAACAAGGAATGACAGAATGGATATGTCTGAAACAACAGGGAATGAGACAGTGGACAAGTCTGAGACAACAAGGACTGAGAGAGTGGGCATGTCTGATACAACTGGGACTAAGAGCATGCTCAATTCTGAGACAACGGTGACTGAGACAGTGGACATATCTGAGAAAACAGGGATTGAGACATTGGACACATATGAGGCAACCAGGACTGAGACAGTGGACATATCTGAGACAACAGGGGCTGTGACAGTGGAAATGTCTGAGACAACTGACACTAAGAGCGTGTTTATGTCTGAGACAATGGTGACTGAGACAGGTGACATTTCTGAAATAACACGGACGGAGACAGTAGATATATTCTGAGACATTATGACTGAGACAGTGGACATGATTGAGAAAACAGAGAGTGATACAGTGGACATGTGTGAGACAATAGGGATTGAGACAGTGGATATGTGTGAAACAACTGCGACTGAGACAGTGGTCATGTCTGAGACAACAGGGTTCTAGACAGTGTACCTGTCTGAGACAATAGAGACTGAGATAGTTGACAAGAATTCGCAAGTGAACAAGTCCTGTCTGAGATGACAGCGACTGAGACATTGGACACATCTGAGCCAACAGGGACTGAGACAATGGACACATCCGAGACAACCAGGACTGAGACAGTGGACATATTTGAGACAACAGGGAATGAGACAGTGGACATGTCTTAGACAACAGGGAATCGCAGGTTGGATATGTCTGATACAAACGGGACTGAGACTTTGGAAATCTCTGAAACAACAGGGACTGAGACAGTGGACAAGTCTGATAAAACTGTGACTGAGATCATGTTCAGGTCTGAGACAAGGGAGACTGAGACAGGCTACATGTCTGAAACAACAGGGACTGAAACAGGAGATATATCTGAACCAACAGGGACTGAGACCTTGGACATGTCTGAGACAACAGGGCTACAGACATTGGACATGTCTGAGACTTCAGTGACTCAGACAGTGGACATATCTGAAACAACAGGGACTGAGAATTTGGACATGTCTGAGAAAACAGGGACTGAGACAGTGGACATGGCTGAGACAACAGGCACTGAGACAGTGGACATGTATGAAACAACAGGCAATGAGACAGGGGACTCGTCTGAGTCATCAGCATTCGAGTCAGTGGATCTGTCTGAGACAATAGCAACTGAGACAGTTGACATGTCTTTGCCAGTGGACAAGTGCTGTCTGTCATGACAGTGACTGGGACAGTGGACACATTGGAGACAACAGGGATTGAGACAGTGGTCACATTTGAGACAACAGGGACTGAGTGCACATGTCTGAGACAACAAGGAATGACAGAGGGATATGTCTGAAACAACAGGGAATGAGACAGTGGACAAGTCTGAGACAACAAGGACTGAGAGAGTGGACATGTCTGATACAACTGCGACTAAGAGCGTGCTCAATTCTGAGACAACGGTGACTGAGACAGTGGACATGTCTGAGAAAACAGGGACTGAGACAGTGGACATGTGTGAGACAACACACATAACTGAGAAATCAGAGTCAGAGATAATCGACATGTCTGAGACAACAGGGAATGAGACAGTGGACATGTGTGAAACAAATGCAACTGAGACAGTGGTCATGTCTGAGACAATAGGGTCCTAGACAGTGGAGCTGGCTGAGACAATAGAGACTGAGACAGTTGACATGTCTTCGCCAGTAGACAAGTCCTGTCTGAGATGACAGCAACTGAGACATTGGACACACATGAGAAAACAGGGACTGAGACCCTGGCCACATCTGAGACAACCAGGACTGAGACAGTGGACATATCTGAGACAACAGGTACTGAGACAGTGGACATGTCTGAAACAACAGATATTGAGACAGTGGACATGTCTGACACAACAGGGTCTGACTCAGTGGATATGTCTGAGACAACCGGGACTGAGAATTTGGATATGTCTGAGACAACAGTGACTGAGACAATTTACATGTCTGACAAAACTGTGATTAAGAAAGTATTCAGGTCTGAGACAATGGGGACTGAGACAGGCTACATGTCTGAAACAACAGGGACTGAGACAGTAGTTATATCTGAAACAATAGGGACTGAGAACTTGTACATGTCTGAGACAACAGGGAATCAGACATTGGAACTGTCTGAGACTTCAGGGACTCAGACAGTGTACATAACTGAGACAACCAGGACTGAGACTTTGGGCATGTTTGAGAGAACAGGGACTGAGACAGTGAACATGTTGACTTTCTCCCACACTCACACTCACTCACACACACACACACACACACACACACACACACACACATACACTGATGATCTGGGTATATCAGGGGGATTGCAAACATTCTACTTTGTCCTGACCAGTGTCACTTGTGTATCCCTGTGGGGAAATGGCCAGACATGATGGGCTAGAGGGCACACCCTTTGTCTCCAGAAGTTTCTAAACACTGGATTCCTGGGTATTCTGGGGCTTGAACCTTCAGAAGACAGCAATCAGCAAAGCAACATCCCGCTCAGTCCAGTCTTTCAAGACAAGTGAGGTGTTTCACATAGCAACTGGCCTGTAGTTGCTGGTAACCAGGATTCTGAGTTCTCTTTGGACTGATGTCACAAAGGTGAGGTCACTTCCTGGGGTCCTCTGACCCTAGCCTCTTCCTCACTGAGAAAACAGGGACTGAGACAGTGGACACATCTAAGACAACCAGGACTGAGACAGGGGACATATCTGAGAAAACACGTAATGAGACTTTGGACATGTCTGCGACAACAGGGAATCAGATATTTGGCAGGTCTGAGACTGCAGGGACGCAGACACAGGACATATCTGGGTCAATCGGGACTGAGACTTTGGACATGTCTGAGAGAACAGGGACTTAGCCAGTGTGCATGTCTGAGACATCAGACACTGAAAAATTGAACATGTGTGAAACCAAAGGGAGACAGTGGACATTACTGAAACAACCAGGACTGAGACAGGGGACATGTCTGATAAAACTGCGAATAAGAGCGTGTTCAGGTCTGAGACAACAGGGACTGAGACAGGCTACATGTCTGATACAACAGGGACTGAGATAATAGATATATCTGAAACAGGGACTGAGACAGTGGACATATCTGAGACAAAAGGGACTGAGACAGTGGACATATCTGAGACAAATGGTACTGAGACAGTGGACATGTCTGAGTCAACAGGGACTGAGACAGTGGACATGTCTGAAACAACAGGGACTGAGACAGTGGACATGTCTGAGATAACACACATATCTGTGAAGACAGAGTCTGAGACCATGGACATGTCTGAGACAACATGTACGGAGACAGTGGACATGTGTGAAACAACTGGGACTGAGACAGTGGTCTTGTCAGAGACAACAGGGTGTGAGACATTGGACATGACGGAGACAACAGGGACTGAGACAGTGGTCATGTCGGAGAGAACACCCATATCTGATAAAGCAGGGTCTGAGACCATCGACATGTCTGAGACACCAGGGACTGAGACAGTGGACATGTGTGAAGCAATTTTGACTGAGATACTGGTCATGTCAGAAAAAAAGGGACTCAGACAATTGACATGTTCGAGACAACAGGGACTGAGAATGTTGACATCACCTGGGACAACAGGGACTTAGAGAGTGGACACATCTAGGACAATCTGGAGGCAGTCAGTGGACATGTATGAAACCACAGGGACAGAGACAGTAGATATATCTGCAACAACAGGGACTGAGACAGTGGAGATGGCTGAGAGAACAGAGACTGAGACAGTGGGCATGTCAGAGAAAACAGGGCTCGAGACAGAGGAGATGTCGAAGACAACAGACACTGAGACAGTGGACACGTCTGAATCAACACGGTTCAATTCAGTGGATCAGTCGAAGACAATAGAGACTGAGACAGTTGACGTATCTTCGCCAGTGGACAAGCCCTGCCTGAGATGACAGCGACTGAGATAGTGGACACATCTGAGATAACAGGGACTTCAAGAGTGGACATGTCTGAGAGAACTGCCACTAAGAGCATTTTCATGTCTGAGACAATGGTGACTGAGATCTGTGACATTTCTGAAACAACTGGGAATGAGACAGTAGATATATCTGAAACAACAGGGAATGAGACTGTGGACATTCCTGAGACAATAATGACTGAGACAGGGGACATGTCTGAGAAAACAGAGACTGATACAGTGGACATGTCTGAGACAACAGGGACTGAGACAGTGGACTTCTGAGACCAAAGGGAATGAGACAGTGGACATGTGTGAAACAACTGCAACTGAGACAGTGGTCATTTCTGAGACAACAGGGTTCTAGACAGTGTACCTGTCTGAGACAATAGAGACTGAGACAGTTGACATGTCTTCAGAAGTATACAAGTCCTGTCTGAGATGACAGTGACTGAGACAGTGGACACATCTGAGACAACCTGGACTGAGACAGTGGACATCTCTGAGACAACAGGGAATGATACAGTGGACATGTCTTAGACACCAGGGACTGACAGATTGGATATGTCTGAGAAGAACGGGACTGAGATATTGGACCTGTCTAAGACAGCAGGGACAGAGACAGTGGACATGTCTAATCCAACTGCTACTAAGGTGCTGTTCCTGTATGAGACAAGGGGGACTGAGACAGGCTACATGTCTGAAACAACAGGGACTAAGACAGTAAAAATATCTGAAACAACAGGGACTCAGACACTGGACATATCTGAGACAACAGGGCATCAGATATTAGACATGTCTGCGAGAACAGGGTCTTCAAAAGTGGACATGTCTGAGACATCAGGCACGGAGACAGTGGACATGTGTGAAACAACAGGGAATGATACAGTGGTCAAGTATGAGACAACAGGGACTGAGACAGTGGACTCGTCTGAGTCAAGATGGTTTGAGACAATGGACCTGTATGAGACAATATCTACTGAGACAGTTGTCATGTCTTCACCAGTGGCCAAGTCCTGTCTTTGATGACAGCAACTGAGACAGTGGACACATCTGAGACAACAGGGACTGAGACAGTGGACACATCTGAGACAACAGGGACTGAGACAGTGGACATGTGTGAAGCAACTGCGACTGAGACAGTGGTCATGTCAGAGACAACAGGGTCTGAGACAGTTGACATGTCGGAGAAAACAGGGACTGAGACAGTGGACACGTCTGAGACAACAGGGTTGGAGACAGTGGATATATCTGAAACAACAGAGACTGAGACAGTTGATATGTCTGAGTCACTGTACATGTTGACTTTCTCACACACACAGTCACACACACATGCACATGCACACACACACACACACACACACACACACACACTGATGAACTGGGTATATCAGGGGGATCACAAGCTTTCTACTTTGGACTGTCCAGTGACACATGTGTGTCCCCGTGGGAAAATGGACAGATATGATGGGCTAGAGGGCGCATCCTGCGTCTCCAGATGTTTCCAAACACTGTATTCCTGGGTCTTCTGGGGCCTGAGCATCCAGAAGGCTGAAAGCAGCAAAGCAACATCATAATTAGTCCAGTCTTTCAAGACAAGTGAGGTGTTTCAGGTTGCCACATGCCTGTAGTTACTGGTAACCAGGATTCTGGAGTTCTTTTTGGACTGATGTCATAAATGTGAGGTCACATCCTAGGGTCCTCTGAGGCTACCCTCTTCTTCACTGAGACAACAGGGACTGAGACAGTGGAAAATTTTGAGACAACACACATATCTGAGAAAGATAGTTGACATATCTGAAAAAACAGGGAATGAGACCGTGGGCATGTGTGTAACAACTGCGAATGAGACAGTGCTCATCTCTGAGACAACAGTTTTCTAGACAGTGGAGCAGTCTGAGACAATAGAGACTTAGACAGTTGAAATATCTTCACCAGTGGACAAGTCCTGTCTGAGATGACAGCGACTGAGAGAGTGCACACATATGAAACAATAGGGACTGCTACCATTGACACATCTGAGACAACCAGGACTGAGACAATGGACATATCTGAGTCAACAGGTACTGAGACAGTGGACATGTCTGAGACAACAGGGACTGACACAGTGCATAAATCTGAGACAACCGGGACTCAGACTTTGGACATGTCTAAGACAACCTGCACTGAGACAGTGGACATGTTGACTTTCTCCCACACTCACACTCACATACACACACACACACACACACAGACAGACAGACACACACACACACACACACACACTGATGAACTGATTATATCAGGGGGATCACAAACATTCTACTTTGTCCTGACGAGTGTCAATTGTGTGCCCCTTTGGAAAATAGCCAGATATGATGGCTACAGGGCACACCCTGCGTCTCTAGAAGTTTCCAAAGACAGGAATCCTGGGTCTTCTGGGGCCTGAGCCTCCAGAAGGCCGCAAGCAGCAAAGCAACATCCTGCTCAGTCCAGTCTTTCAAGAAAAGTGGTCATGTCTGAGACAACAGTGACTAAGAAAGTGGACATGTCTGAGACAAAAGGGACTGAGACAGTGGACATGTCTGAGTCAACAGGGTTTGAGACCATGGACATATCTGAGATAACAGGGACCGAGACAGGGGACATGGCTTGGACAACAGATGCTGAGACAGATGACAAGTTTGAAAAAAACAGGGAATGAGAAAATGGACATATCTGAGACAACAGCGACTGAGACAGTGTACAAGTCTGAGTCAACCAGGTTCAGGAAAGTGGACCTGTCTGAGACAATAGATGATGACACAGTTGACATGTCCTAGACAGTAGACAAGTCCTCTCTGAGATAACAGCGAATGAGACAGTGGAAACATCTGAGACAGTCAGGACTGAGATAGTGGACACATCTGTGACAACCAAGTCTGAGACAGTGGACATATCTGGGACAACAGGGAATGAGACAGTGAATATGTCTGAGACCACAGGGACAGACACAGTGGATATGTCTGAGACCACAGGGACTGAGGCAGTGGACATGCCTGAAACAACAGGGACTGAGACAGTGGACATATCTGAGGCAACAGGGACTGAGAGATTGGCATGTCTGAGACAACACATATCTGAGAAGTCTGAGAGCATTTACATGTCTGCGATTACAGGTACTGAGACATTTGACTTGTGCGAAACTACTGGGACTGGTCATGTCTGAGACAACAGGGACTGAGACAGTGGATATATTTGAAACAACAGGGAATGAGAGAGTGTTCATGTCTGAGAAAACAGGAACTGAGACAGTGGACATGTCTGATACAACTGTGACAAGAGCGTGTTCATGTCTTCGACAATGGGGACTGAGACAGGTGACTTGTGTGAGCCAACAGGGACTGAGACATTGGACATGTCTGAAACAACAGGGACTGAGAGAGTACATACATCTGAAACAGCAGGGACGGAGACAATATACATATCTGACACAGGGACTTAGAAAGTGGACATGTCTGACACAACAGGGACTGAGAAAGTGGACACATCTGAGACAATAAGGACTGAGACAGTGGACACATCTGAGACAAACAGTACTGAGACAGTGGATATATCTGAGGCAGCAGGGACTGAGACAGTGGACATGTCTGTGACCACAGGGACAGACACAGTGGATATATCTGAAACAACAGGGACTGAGAGAATGGACATGTCTGAGACAAAAGGGACTGAGACAGTAGACATGTCTGTGTCAACAGGTTTTGAGACCACGGACACATCTGAGATAACAGTGACTGAGAAATGGGACATGGCTTGGACAACAGGAACTGAGACAGACAAGAAGTGTGAAAAAACAGGGAATGAGACAATGGACATATCTGCGACAACAGGGACTGAGACAGTGTACCAGTCTGAGTCAACCGAGTACAAGAAAGTGGACCTGTGTGAGACTATAGATGCTAACCAAGTTGACATGTCTTAGTCAGTGGAAAAATCCTGTCTGAGATTACAGGGAATGAGACAGTGGACACATCTGAGACAACCAGCACTGAAACAGTTGACACATCTCCGACATCCAGGACTGATACTGTGGACATATCTGAGACAACAGGGACTGAGACAGTGGACATGTCTGAGAAAACAGGGACATAGAGTGTCTACACATCTAAGACAATCTGGACTCAGATAGGTGGCATGTCTGAAACAACATGGACTGGGACAGTGTACATATCTGAGACAACAGGTACTGAGACCGTGGGCATGTATGAGACAACACAAATTGAGACCTTGTACATGTCTGAGACAACAGGCCTCAGACATTGTTAATGCCTGAGACAACAGGGACTGAGCCAGTGTACACTTCTGAGACAAGAGGTAAGGACACCATGGATATTTCTGAGACAACAGGGACTGACACAGTGGGCAGGTCTGAGACATCGGGAACTGAGACCTTGTAGATGTCTGAGATAACAGGGATTGAGACAGTGGACATGTCTGAGACAACAGGGACTGAGATAATGGATATGTCTGAGAAAACACTGATTGGTAAGTTTGACATGTGTGAGATAACAGGGAATAAGACATTGGACATGTCTGAGACAACCGGGACTGAGACAGGGGACCTGGCTGAGAAAACAGGGACTGAGACAGTGGACAAGTGTGAAATAATAGGGAATGAGATAGTGGACATGTCTGAGAAAAAAGGGACTGAGACAGTGGACATGTCTGAGTCAACAGGTTTTGAGACCACAGACATACCTGAGATAACAAGGACTGAGACAGGGGACAAGGCTTGGACAACAGGCACTGAGACGACAAGTGTGAAACAATAGGGAATGAGACAATGGACATATCTGAGACAACAGGGACTGAGAAATTGTACATGTCTGAGTCAACCGGTTTCAAGAAAGTGGACCTGTCTGAGACAATAGATGCTGACACAGTTGACATGTCTTAGCCAGTAGAAAAGTCCTGTATGAGATAACAGGGATTGAGACAGTGGGCACATCTGAGACAACCAGCACTGAGAAAGTGAACACGTGTGAGACAACAAGGTCTGATCATGTGGATGTAGGGAGCACTTGTATGAAACCGCAGAAACAAAGCACCTCTTGCTGGTTCTTCTCAAAGCGGTTTATTATTCAGGCACATCTTTTCTCCAAGCTTCTCAAGGCTTCACATCTTTTCTCCTTCTCAAGTCTTCTGCTTTTTCCAAGCTTCTCTTCTCAAGACCAGAAAGTCCCTCTATTTAGAAAGTCTCTCTATTTATCCACCTTCCCAGCCCAGGTTACGTGGCCTCAGTCTATTGGTATCATCTGGCGTGATCTTGCATACAGGGTGCACCTGCACAGCTTGAATGGTGAGCGTGGCTTTACTTAGAGGTAGGAGGGAATCAGGTGTTGATCATAAGACTCAGGCGTTAGTCATAAGACTCAGGTGTTAGTCATAAGACTTTGCTAAAGTCCCGGGCGTCATCTTGGGACTGTCGCCACACCCGCTCTCTACATGTGGACATATCTGAGACAACAGAGACTGCTACAGTCGACATGTCTGAGATGACAGGGACTGGCATAGTGGATATGTCTGGGACCAAAGGGACTGAGATAGTGGATATGTCTCAAACAACAGGGACTGAGACAGTCGACATAACTGAGGCAACACATATCAGAGAAAACAGGGTCTGAGACCATCATCATGTCCGAGACAACAGGGAATGAGACAGTGGACATGTTGAAAAAGCTTAGAATGAGACATTGGTCATGTCTGAGACAACAGGGTTCTAGAAAGTTGACAACTCTGAGACAATAGATACTTAGACTGTTGACATGTCTTCGCCAGTAGAAAATTCCTCTCTGAGATGACAGCGACTGAGTCTGTGGACACATCTAAGACAACAGGGACTGAAACAGTGGACAAATCTGAGACAAACAGGACTGAGAAAGTGGATATATCTGAGACAACATGGACTGAGACAGTGGATATGTCTGAGACAACAGGGACTGACACATGGATATGTCTGAGATAACCGGGAATCAGACTTTGGATATGTCTGAGACAATAGGGACTGAGACAATGCACATGTCTGATATAACAGGGACTGAGACATTGCACATATCTCAAACAACAGGGACTGAGACAATGGACATGTCTGAGCCAAAATACATATCTGTGACAAAAGGGTCTGAGACCATGGACATGTCTGAGACAACAGGGACTGGGACAATGGGCATGAGTGAAAAAACTGAGATTTAGACAGTGGTCATGTCTGAGACAACAATGACTGAGACATTGGACACCTCGGAATCATCATGGAGTGAGACATTGGACATATCTGAGAAAACACACATATCTGAGACAACAGGGTCTGAGAGCATGGACATGTCTGAGACAACAGGTACTGAGACATTGGACATGTGTGAAACCACTGGGACTGGTCATTTCTGAAACAGCAGGGACTGAGACACTGGACATGTCTGAGACCACAGGGCCTGACACAGTGGAAATATTTAAAACAACAGGGACCGACACACTGCTCATGTCTGAGACAACAGGTAGTGAGAAAGTGGACATGTCTGATACAACTGCGACTAAGAGCTTGTTCATGTCTTTGACAACGGGGATTGAGACAGGTGACTTGTCGGAGACAACAGGGACTGAGCCATTGGACATGTCTGAAACAACAGGGAATGAGACAGTACATATATCTGAAACAACATTGATTGAGACAATGTACATATCTGACACAGGGACTTAGAAAGTGGACATGTCTGACTCAACAGGGACTGAGAGAGTAGACAACTCTGAGACAGTAGGATCTGAGACAGAGAACATATTTGAGACAACAAGGACTGAGACAGTAGACACATGTGATACAACAGTGACTGAGACAGTGGACATGTCTGATACCTCAGGGACTGACACAGTGGATACATCTGAAACAGCAGGGACTGAGAGAGTGGATATGTCTGAGACAAAAGGGACTGAGACAGTGGACATGTCTGAGTCAACAGGGTTTGAGATCACGGACATATCTGTGATAACAGGGACTGAGACAGTGGACATGTCTGAGAAAACAGGTGCTGAGACAGTGGACATGTGTGAAACAAAAGGGAATGAGACAATGGACATATCTGAGACAACAGGGACTGAGACGGTGGACTCGTCTGAGTCAACAGGGTTTGTGACAGTGGACCTGCCTGAGACAATAGCTACTGAGAAAGGTGACATGTCTTCATCAGTGGACAAGTCCTGTCTGTTTTGACAGCAGACTTTTTTGAGACAGTGGACACATCTGAGACAACAGGGACTGATACAGTGGACACATTTGAGACAACAGGGACTGAGAGACTGCACATGTCTGAGAGAACAGGGAATGACACAGGGGATATGACTGAAACAACAGGGACTGTGACAGTGGACAAGTCTGACACAACAGGTACTGAGACAGTGGTCACATCTGATTCGACTGCAACCAGGAGCGTGTTCATGTCTGAGACAACAGGGACTGAGACAGTGGACAAATCTGAGACTGCATTGACTGAGAGAGTAGACATGTATTAGACAACGGGGACTCACACAGTGGATATGTCTGAAAAAACAGGGACTGAGACAGTGGACAAATATGAGACAACAGGGAGGTAGACAGTGGACCTGTCTGATACAACTGCGACTATGAGAGTGCTCATGTCTGAGACAACAATGCCTGAGACATTGGACATATCTGGGACAACAGGAACTGAGACAGTGGACTTGTCTGAGACAATAGGGACTGACACAGTGGATATGTCTGAAACAACAGGGACTGAGATAGTGGACAAGTATGAGACAACAGAGACTGAGACAGTGGATATGTCTGGTAAAACTGCGAAAAAGATCGTGTTCATGTATGAGACAACGGGGATTGAGAAAGGTGACATTTCTGAAACAACAGGGACTGAGACAGTAGATACGTCAGAAACAATAGCGACTGAGACTGTGGACATGTCTGATACAACAGGAACTGAGACAGAGGACATGACTGAGACAACACACATATTTGAGAAAACAGGATCTGAGACAATCGACATGTCTGAGACAACAGGGAATGTTACAGTGTACATGTGTGAAACAACTGTGACTAAGACATTGGTACATTGGTAATGTCTGAAACAACAGTGTTCTAGACAGTGTACTTGTCTGAGGCAATATAGACTGAGAGAGTTAACATGTCTTTGCAGGTGGACAAGTCATGTCTGAGATGACAGTGACTGGGACAGTGGAAACATCTGAGACAACAGGGAATGAGACAGTGGAATATCTGAGACAACCAGGACTGAGACAGTGAACATATCTGAGACAACAGGGACTGAGACAGTAGACATGTCTGAGAGAACAGGTACTAAAACACTGGATATTTCTGAGACAATAGGGACTGAGATTTTGGACATGTCTGAGACAACAGAGAGGGAGATAGTGGACATATCTAGTACAATTGCGACTAAGAGCATGTTTATGTCTGAGAGAACGAGGACTGAGACAGGCTACATGTCTGAAACTACATGGACTGAGACTATATATATATATATATATATCTAAAATATATATATATATATATGAAACAACAGTTACTGAGAGTGTGGACATGTCTGAGAAAACAGGGACTGAGACAATGGACATGTCTGAGACAAGGACTGATACTGTGGACATGTCTGAAACTACAGGGACTTTGACAGCTGTCTGGGACAATATACATATCTCTGCCAACAGGGTGTGAGACCATAGACATGTTTCATAAAACAGGAACTGATACAGAGGACATGTGTGAAACAACAGGCATTTAGACAGTGGTTATGTCTGAGACAACAACGACTGAGACAGTGGACATGACGGAGACAACAGGGACTGAGACAGTGGACATGTCTGAGACAACACACATATCTGAGACAACAGGGACTGAGACAGTGGACATGTGTGATACAAGTGGGACTGAGACAGTGGTCATGTCTGAAACAACATGGACTGAGACAGTGGACATGTCTGAGACAACAGGGACTGAGACATTAAACAAGTCTGATACAACTGCGACCTAGAGCCTCTTCATGTCTGAGACAGTGGGCACTGAGACTGGCGATATTTCTGAAACAATACTGATTGAGACATAGATACATCAGAAACAACAGGGACTGAGACTGTCGACTTGTCTGAGAGAACAGGGACTGAGACAGTGGACATGTCTGAGACAACAGGGACTGAGACAGTGGACATGTCTAGTACAACTGCAAATAATAGTGTGTTCATGTCTGAGAAAATGGGGATTGAGACAGGCGACATTTCTGAAGCAACAGGGACTGAGACAGTAAATATATCAGAAACAACAGGAACTGAGAATGTGGACATGTCTGAGACAACAGGAACTGATACAGTGGACATGTCTGAGACAACAGGGACTGAGATAATGGACATGTCTCAGACAGCACACATATCTGTGAAAACAGGGTCTGAGACAATATACATGTATGAAACAACAGGGACTGAGACAATGGACACGTCTGAGAAAACAGGTACAGAGACAGTGGATACATCTGAGACAACCACGACTGAGACTGTGGACATATCTGAGAAAACAGGGACCGAGACAGTGGAATGTCTGATATAACTGCGACTAAGATTGGGTTCAGGTCTGAGACAATGGTGACTGAGAAAGCCGATATTTCTGAAAAAACAGGGCTTGAGACAGTAGATATTTCTGAAACAACAGGGACTGAAACATTGGACATGTCTGAGACAACAGGGAATAAGACATTGATATTCTCCTGGACTGCAGGGACTCAGACACTGGACATATCTGAGACAACGGGGACTGAGAATTGGTACATGTATGAGAGAACAGGGACTGAGACAGTGGACATGTCTGAGACAACAGGCACTTAGAGAGTGGACATGCGTGAAACAACAGGTAATGAGACAGTAGACATATCTGAGACAAAAGGGACTGAGACAGTGGACCCGTCTGAGTCAACAGGGACAGAGAGAGTGGTCATGTCTGAGACAACAGGGAATGAGACAGTGGAAACGTCTGAGACAATGCGTTTCGAGACAGAAGACATGTCTGAGACAACTGGGACTGAGACAGTGGACTTCTCTGAGACAACAGGTAGTGACACAGTGGATATGTCTGAAACAACAGGGACTGAGACTGTGGACAACGCTAAGACAACAAGGGACTGAGACAGTGGACATGTCTGATACAACTGCGAATAAGAGTGTGTTCATGTCTGAGATAACGGGGAATGAGACAGGGCACATGCCTGAAAGAACGGGGACTGAGACAGTGGACAAGTGTGAAACAACTGCGAATGAGACAGTGGATATTTCTGAGACAACAGAGACTGAGACAGAGGACACGTCTGAGTCAACAGAGGTCGAGATTGGACCAGTCTGAGACAGTAGACACTGAGACAGTCGATATATCTTAGCCAGTGGACAAGTCCTGTCTGAGAAGACAGCGACTGAGACAGTGGACAAATCTGAGACAACAGTTGCTGAGAGAGTGCACACATCTGAGACAACCAGGATTGAGACAGTTCACATATCTGAGACAACAGGGACTGAGACAGTGGACATGTCTGAGACCTGAGGGACTGACACAAAGGATATGTCTGAAACAACAGGGATTGTGTCAGTGGATATGTCTGAGACAACAGGAACTGAGACTGTGGACATGAGTGATAGAACTGTGACTAAGAGTGTGCTCATGTCTGAGACAACGGGGACAGTGACAAACGACATGTCTGAACAAAATGGGGACTGAGACAGTAGATATATCTGAGAGAACAGGGACTGATACAGTGGACATGTCTGAGAAAACAGGGACTGAGACAGTGGACATGTCTGAGAAAACAGAGACTTACACATTGGATATGTCTGAGACAACATCTACTGAGACAGTGGACATGTCTGAGACCATAGGGACTCTGAACTTGTACATGTTTGAGACAGCAGGAAATGAGATACTGGACATGCTTGAGACAACAGGGACTGAGACAGTGGACACGTCTGAGTCAACAGGGTTCAATACAGTGGACCTGTCTGAGACAAAAGAGACTGAGACAGTTGACATGTCTTATCCATTGCACTAGTCCTGTCTGAGATGACAGCGACTGAGACAGTCGACTCATCTGACACAACAGGGACTGAGATAGTAGACACATCTGAGACAACCAGGACTGAGACAGTGGACATATCCGAGACAGTGGACATGTTGATTTTCACACACACACACACACACACACACACACTCACACACGTACACCCCCCCACACACAGATGAACTAGGTATATCTGGAGGATCACAAACTTTCTACTATCGACTGACCATTGTCACTTGTGTTTCCCCAATGGAAAATGGCCAGATACGATGGGATTGAGGGTGCATCCTGCATCTTCAGAAGTTTTCAAACACTGGATTCCTGGGTCTTCTGGGGCCTGAGCCTCCAGAAAGCAGCAATCAGCTAAGCAACATCCTGCTCAGTCCAGTCTTTCAAGCAAGTGAGGTGTTTCAGGTTGCCACTGGCCTGTAGTTGCTGGTAACCAGGATTCTGAGTTCTTTTTTGACTGATATCATAAAGGTGAGGTCACTTCCTGGGGTCCTCTGACCATAGCCTCTTCCTCACTGAGACAACATGGACTGACACAGTGGATATGTCTGAGAAAACCAGGATTGAGACAGTGGACATATCTGCGACAACACGGACTGAGACATTGGACATGTCTTAGACAACAGCAATGAAGATCGTGTTCATGTCTGAGATAACGGGGAGTGAGACAGGCGTCATTTCTCAAACAACAGGGACTGAGACAGTAGATATATCTGCAGCACCAGGGACTGAGACTGTGGACATGTCTTAGACAACAGGGACTGAGACAGTGGACATGACTGAAACAACAGGGACAGAGAAAGTGGACATGTCTAAGACAGCACACATATCTGTGACAAAGCGTTTGAGACCAATGGACATGTCTGAGACAACAGGGACTGAGACAGTGGACATGTGTGAAACAAGTGGAATTGAGACAGTGGTCAGATCTGAGACAACAGGGACTGAGACACTGGAAATGTCAGAGAGAACAGGGACTAAGACAGTGGAAATGTCTGAGACAACACACATATCTGAGACAACAGGGTCTGAGATCATGGACATTTCTGAGACAACAGGTTCTGTGACAGTGGACATGTGTGAAACAACTGCGACTGAGACAGTGGTCAAGTCTGAAACAATGGGGACTGAGACAGTGGACACGTCTCAGACAACAGGGATTGAGACAGTGGACCTAAGACAACACACATATCAGAGACAACAGGGTATGAGACCATGGGCATTTCAGAGTCAACAGGGACTGAGACAGTGGGCAAGAGTGAAACAACAGGGACTGAGACAGTAAACATTTCTGAGACAACAGGTTTCGAAAAATGGACATGTCTGAGAAAACAGAGTCTTAGAGTGTTGATATGTCTGAGACAGTGGACATTTTGACTTTCTCATACATACATACACACACACACACACACTCACACTGATGAAATGGTTATATCAAGGGAATCACAAACTTTCTACTATCGACTGACCAGTGTCACTTGTGTGTCTCCGTTGGAGAATGGCCAGATATGATTGGCTAGAGGGCACACCCTGCATCTTCAGAAGTTTCCAAACACTGGATTCCTGGGTCTTCTGGGGCTTGAGCCTCCAGAAGGCCGAAATCTGCTAAGCAACATCCTACTCAGTCCAGTCTTTCAAGAAAAGTGAGGAGTTTCTGTTTGTCACTGGCCTGTAGTTGCTGGTAACCAGGATTCTGAGTTGTTTTCGGACTGACGTCATGAAGGTGAGGTCACTTCCTGGGGTCCTCTGACTCTAGCCTTTTACTTACTGAGACAACAGGGACTGACACTGGGGATATGTCTGAGACAACCAGGACAGAGACTTTGGACATATCTGAGACAACAGGGTGTATATGTCTGATAAAACTGAGACTAAGAGCATTTTCTTGTCTGAGACAACAGGGAATGAGACAGGCCACATGTCTGAAACAAGAGGGAATGAGACAATAGATATATCTGAAACAGGAACTGAGACAGTGGATATGTCTGAACCAACAATGACTGAGACAGTGGACATGTCTGAGAAAAAACACATATGTGTGACAACAGGGACTGACACAGTGTATATGTCTGATAAAATTGAAACTAAGAACATTTTCTCGTCAAAAACAACAGCGAATGAGACAGGCTACATGTCTGAAACAACAGGGACTGAGACAATAGATATATCTGAAACAACAGGGACTGAGACAGTGGACATGTCTCAGTCAACAGGGACTGAGACAGTGGACATGTGTGCAACAACTGGGACTGAGACAGTGGACATGTCTGAGACAACAGGGACTGAGACAGTTGACATGTATGAGACAACAGTGACTGAGACAGTGGACATGTCTCAGTCAACAGGGACTGAGACAGTGGACATGTGTGCAACAACTGGGACTGAGACAGTGTACATGTCTGAGACAACAGGGACTGAGACAGTTGACATGTCTGAGACAACAGGGACTGAGACAGTGTACATGTCTGAGACAACAGGCACTGAGACAGTGAACACGTGAGAAACAACAGGGAATGAGACAGTGGATACGTATGAGAAAACAGGGACTGAGACATTGGACATGTGTGCGTCAACTGGCTTCTAAACGGTGGACCTGTCTGAGCCAATAGAGACTGAGAAATTTGACATGTCTTCACCAGTGGACAAGTCCTGTCTGAGATGACAGTGACTGAGACAGTGGACACATCTGAGGCAAAAGAGACTGAAACAGTGGACATATCTGAGACAAGAGAGAATGAGAGAGTGGATATGTCTGAGACAACAGGGAATCAGACATGGGAAATGGCTGAGACTGCAGGGATTCAGAGACTGGACATATCTGAGACAACCGGGACTGAGACTTTGGACTAGTCTGAGAAAGCAGGGACTGAGACATTGGAAATCCCTGAGACAACAGTGACTGAGCCCATGGACATATCTGAGACAATAGGCACTGACACAGTGGACATGTCTGAGACAACGTGAACTGAGACCTTGTATATGTCTGAGATAACAGGGAGTGAGACAGTGGGCATGTCTGAGACCACACTGACTGAGACAGTGGATATGTCTAAAATAACAGGGATTTAGACATTGGACATGTCAGAGACAACAGGGACTGAGACAGGGGACATGGCTGAGACAATAGGGACTGAGACATTGGACAAGTGTGAAACAACAGGGAATGAGACAGTGGACATGTCTGAGACAAAAGGGACTGAGACAATGGACACGTCTGATTCAACAGGTATTGAGACCATGGACATGTCTGAGACAACAGGGACTGAGACCGTGGACATGGCCAGGATAACAGGCGCAGAGACAGTAGCAAGTGTGAAACAACAGGGAATGAGACAATGGAGATGTGGGATACAACAGGGACTGAGATAGTGGGCATGCCTGAGACAACATCTATTGAGACAGTTGACATGTCTGAGAACACAGTGACTCAGAACTTGTACATGTTTGAGACAGCAGAGTATGTGATATTGGACATGCTTGAGACATCAGGGAGTGAGACAGTGGACACGTCTGAGTCAACACGGTTCTATATAGTGGACCTGTCTGAGAAAAAAGAGACGGAGAAAGTTGACATGTCTTGTCCAGTGCACAAGTCCTGTCTGAGATGACAGCAACTGAGACAGTCGACACATCTGAGACAACAGGGACTGAGAAAGTAGACACATCTGAGAAAACCATGATTGAGAAGGTGGACATATCTGAGACAGTGGACATGTTGACTTACACACACACACACACACTCATGAACTGGGTATATCAGGGGGATCACAATCTTTCTACTAACGACTGACCAGTGTCACTTGTGTGTCCCTGTTGGAGAAAGGCCAGATATGATTGGTTAGAGGGGGCACCCTGCATCTTCAGAAGTTTCCAAACACTGGATTCATGGGTCTTCTGGGGCCTGAGCCTCCAGAAGGCTGCAATCAGCCAAGCATCATCCTGCTCAGTCCAGTATTTCAAGGCAAGTGAGGTGTTTCAGCTTACCAGTGGCCTGTAGTTGCTGGTAACCAGGATTCTGAGTTCTTTTTGGACTGAAGTCATAAAGGTGAGATCACGTCCTTGGGTCCTCTGACCATAGCCTCTTCCTCACTGAGACAACAGGGACTGATACAGTGGATATGTCTGATACAACCGGGACTGAGCCTTTGGTCAAGTCTGAAACAACAGGGACTGACACAGTGGATATGTCTGAAACAACAGGGACTGAGTCAGTGGACATGTCTGGGACAACAGCGACTGAGCCAGTGGACATGTCTGATACAACTGCGACTAAGAGCATTTTCTTTTCTGAGACAATTGGGAATGAGACAGGCTACATGTCTGAAACAACAGGGACCGTCTGAGACAACAGGGACTGAGACAGTGGACATGTATGAAACAACTGGGACTGAGACAGTGGTCATGTCTGAGACAACAGGGATTGAGACAGTGGACATGTCTGAGACAACAGGCACTGAGACAGTGAACATGTGAGAAACAACAGGGAATGAGACAGTGGACATGTCTGAGTCAACAGAGTTCCAAACAGTGGACCTGTGTGAGACAAAAGAGACTGAGACAGTTGATGTCTTTGCCAGTGGACAAGTCCTGTCTGAGATGACAGCGACTGAGACAGTAGATTCATCTGAGACAACAGGGACTGAGACAGTAGACACATCTGAGACAACCAGGAATGAGACAGTGGACATATCTGAGACAACAGGTACTGAGAATTTGGACATATTTGAGACAACAGGGAATCAGACATTTGACATGTCTGAGACTGCAGGTACTCAGACACTTGAAATATCTGAGACAATCGGGACTGAGACTTTGGACAGATCTGAGAGAACAGGGACTGGGACAGTGAACATGTCTGAGACAACAGGCACTGAGATAGTGAACATGTGTGATACAACAGAGAATGAGACAGTGGACATATCTGAGACAACAGAGACTGAGGCAGTGGACATGTCTGTGTCAACACGGTTCAAGACAGTGGACCAGTCTCAGACAATAGAGACTGAGACAGTTGAAATGTCTTCGCCACTGGACAAGTCCTGTCTGAGATGACAGAGACTGAGACAGTGGACATATCTGAGTCAACAGTGACTGAGACAGTGGAGGTTTCTGAGCAATAGGGACTGAGACACTGGACATGTCTGAGACAACAGAGAATGAGACAGTGGACATGCGTGAAACAACTGTGACTGATAGAGTGGCCATTTCTGAGACAACAGGGTTCTCGACAGTGGACCTGTCTGAGACAATAGAGACTGAGACAGTTGACATGTCTTTGGCAGTGGACAAGTCCAGTCTGAGATGACAGCGACTGAGAGAGTCGACACATCTGAGAGAACATTAACTGAGGCAGTGGATGCATCTGAGACAACAGGGATTGAGACTTTGGACATGTCTGAGACAACAGGGACTGACACAGTGGATATGTTTGAGCCAACTGGGACTGAGTCACTGGACATGTCTGAGACAACAGGTATTGACACAGTGGATATGTCTAAGGCAAACGGTTCTGAGACTATGGACATATCTGAAACAACAGGTACGGTGACGGTGGACCTGTCTGTGGCAACACACATATCTGTGAGAACAGGGTCTGAGAACATGGACATGTCTGAGACAACAGGGACTGAGACAGTGGACATAACTGAAACAACAGGGAGTGAGACAGTGGACATGTCTGAGACAACACACATACCTGTTACAACAGGGTCTGTGAACATGGACATGTCTGAGACAGCAGGGACTGAGACAGTGGACATGTCTGAGACAACAGTCACTGAGACAGTGAACATTTGTGAAGCAATAGGAAATAAGACAGTGGACATGTCTGAGACAACAGGGATGGAGACAGTGGACCAGTCTCAGAAAATAGAGACTGAGACAGTTGAAATGTCTTCGCCAGTGGACAAGTCCTGTCTGAGATGGCAGCAAGTGAGGGAGTGGACAAATCTGAGACATCAGGGACTGAGGGAGTGGACACATCTGAGACAACCAGCACTGAGACAGTGGACATATCTGAGACAAGAGGAAATGAAACAGTGGACATGTCTGAGACAACAGGGACTGACAAAGTGGATATGTCTGAAACAACAGGGACTGAGACAGTAGACAAGTCTGAGACAAGAGGGACTGAGACAGTTTACATGTCTGATCCAACTGTGACTAAGAGCGTGTTCATGTCTGAGACAACAGAGACTGAGACAGTAGACACGTCTGTGTCAACACGGTTTCAGACAGTGGACCAGTCTGAGAAAATAGAGACTGAGAGAGTTGACATGTCTTAACCAATGGACAAGTCCTGTCTGAGATTACAGCGAATGAGACAGTGGGCACATCTGAGACAATAGGAACTGAGACAGTGGACACATCTGGGACAACAGGGACTGTGACAGTGGACACATATGAGAAAACCAGGACTGAGACACTTGAGATATCTGAGACAACACGGACTGAGACAGTGGACATGTCTGAGACAACAGCGATTAATAGCGTGTTCATGTTGGAGACAATGGGGAATGAGACAGGCGACATTTCTGAAGCAACAGGGACTGAGACAGTAGATATATTAGAAACAGCTGGGAATGAGACCTTGGACATATCTGAGACCACAGGGACTGAGACAGTTGACACGTCTGAGGCAACAGGGACTGAGAACTTGGACATGTCTGAGACAACAGGGTTCGAGACAGTGGACATGTCTAAAAAAACAGAGACTGAGACAGTTGACATGTCTGAGACAGTGGATATGTTGACTTTCTCACACACACACACACACAAACACACACACTCACACACACACACTGATGAACTGGGTATATCAGGTTGATCACAAAATTTCTACTATCGACTGACCAGTGTCACTTGTGTGTCCGTGTTGGAGAATGGCCAGATATGATGGGCTAGAGGGCACACCCTTTGTCTTCAGAAGTTTCCAAACACTGGATTCCTAGGTCTTCTGGGGCCTGAGCCTCTAGAAGGCCACAATCAGCTAAGCAACATCCTGCTCATTCCAGTCTTTCAAGACAAGTGAGGTGTTTCATCTTGCCACTGGCCTGTAGTTGCTGGTAACCAGGATTCAGAATTCTTTTTGGACTGACCTCATAAAGGTGAGGTCACTTCCTAAGACAACAGGGACTGAGACAGGGCACATGCCTGAGACAACGGGGAATGAGTCAGTGGACAAGTGTGAAACAACAGTGAATGAGACAGTGGACATGTCTGAAACAAAAGGGACTGACACAGTGGATATGTTTGAAACAACAGGGATTGTGTCAGTGGACATGTCATAGACAACAGGGACTGAGACAGTGGACATGTCTGATACAACTGCAACTAAGAGCGTGTTCATGTCTGAGACAACGGAGGCTGTGACAAGCGACATGTCTGAACAAAATGGGGACTGAGACAGTAGATATATCTGAGAGAACAGGGAATGAGACAGTGGACTTCTCTGAGACAACAGGGACTGAGACAGTGGACATGTCTGATACAACAGGGACTTAGACAGTGTACATGTCTGAGACAAGATCTACTGAGATATTGGACATGTCTGAGACCACAGGGACTCAGAACTTGTACATGTTTCAGAGAGCAGGGAATGAGATATTGGACATGCTTGAGACAATAGGAACTGAGATATTGGACACGTCTGAGTTAACAGGGTTCTAACAGTGGACCTGTCTGAGACAAAAGAGATTGAGACAGAAGACATGTCTTATCCATTGCACTAGTCCTGTCTGAGATGACAGTGACTGAGACAGTCTAACATCTGAGATAACAGGGACTGAGACAGTAGACACATCTGAGACAACCAGTACTGAGATAGTGGACATATCTGAGACAGTGGACATGTTGACTTTCTCACACACACACACTCACACACACACACACACACTCACACACACACACACACAGATCAACTGGGTATATCAGGGAGATCACAAACTTTCTACTATCGACTGACCAGTGTCACTTGTGTGTCCCCGTTGGAGAACAGCCAGATATGATGTGATAGAGGCCACACCCTGCATCTTCAGAAGTTTCCAAACACTGGATTCCTGGGTCTTCTGGGGCCTGATCCTCCAGAAGGCCGCAATCAGCTAAGCAACATCCTGCTCAGTCCAGTCTTTCAAGACATGTGAGGTGTTTCAGGTTGCCACTGGCATGTAGTTGCTGGTAACAAGGACTCTGAGTTCTTTTTTGACTGATGTCATAAAGGTGAGGTCACTTCCTTGGGTCCTCTGACCATAGCCTCTTCCTCACTGAGACAACAGGGACTGACACAGTGGATATGTCTGAGACACCGGGACTGAGACTTTGGACCTGTCTGAGACAACAGGGACTGACACAGTGGCCATGTCTGATACAACTGCGACTAAGCATATTCTTGTCTGAGACAACGGGGAATGAGACAGGCTACATGTCTGAAACAAGAGGGACTGAGACAGTGGACATGTATGAAACAACAAGGACTGAGACAGTGGACATGTCTGAGAAAACCCACATATCTGTGAAAACAGGGTCTGAGACCATGGACATGTCTGAGCCAACAAGGTCTGAGACAGTGGACATATGTGAATCAACTGGGATGGAGACAGTGGTCATGTCTGAGACGACAGGGACTGAGACAGTGGACATGTCCGAGACAACAGGGACTGAGACAGTATACATGTCTGAGACAACAGGCACTGAGACAGTGAACATGTGAGACACAAAAGGGAATGTGACAGTGGACATGTATGATACAACAGGAACTGAGACAGTGGACACATGTGAGTCAGCAGGCTTCTAGACAGTGGACCTGTCTGAGGCAATAGAAACTGAGACATTTGACATGTCCTCACCCATGGACAAGTCCTGTCTGAGATGACAGTGACTGTGACAGTTGACACATCTGAGACAACTAAGACTGAGACAGTGGACATATCAGAGATAACACGTACTGCGATATGGACATGTCTGAGACAACAGGGAATCATTCATTTGACATGTCTGAGCCTGCAGGGACTCAGACACTGGAAATGTCTGAGAAAACTGAGTCTAAGAGCACACTCATGTCTGAGACAACGGGGACTGACAGTTTATATATCTGAAACTACAGGGACTGAGACTGTTGACATGTATTACACAACGGGTACTGAGAAAGGGGACATGACTGAGACAAAAGGGACTGATACAGTGGACAAGTCTGAGACAACAGGGACTGAGACAGTGGACAGATAAGAGACAACAGGTACTGAGATCATGGACATGTCTGAGACAAAGGGGACTGGCATACTGGATATGTCTGAGACAACGGGATCTGAGACCTTGTGCATGTCTGAGATAACAGAGACTGAGACTGTGGACATGTCTGATACAAATGCGACTAAGAGAGTGTTCATGTTTGAGACAACAGGGACTGAGACAGGTGACATGTCTGAAACAACAGGGACTGAGACAGTAGATATAGCTGAAACAACAGGGACTGAGACAATGGACATGTCTTACACAGCAGGGACTGAGACAGTGGACATGTCTGAAAAAAAAAGGGACTGAGACTTTGGATATGTCTGAGACTACTGTGACTAAGTCTTTGGACATGTCTAAGCAAAGAGGTAATGACATTTTGCATATCAGAGATAACGGGGACTCAGACAGTGGGCATGTCTGAGACAACAGGGAATGAGACAGTGGACATGTCTTGTATGAGACAACAGGGATTCAAACAGTGGATATGTTCTGAAAAATCAGGGACTGATACAGTGGAAATGTGTAAAAGAACAGGGATTGAGACTGTGGACATATCTGAGACAACAGGGACTTTGACAGTGGACAGGATCTGAGTCAACAGAGTTCTAGACAGTGGACCTGTCTGAGACTGTAGACGCTGAGACAGGTGATATGTCTTAGCCAGTGGACAAGTCCTGTCTGAGATGACAGTGACTGAGACAGTGGACACATTGGAAGCAACAGGGACTCAAACAGTGGACATATCTGAGACAAGAGGGACTGAGACCGTGCACATGTCTGAGATGACAGGGAATTAGACATTGGAAATGTTTGAGACTGCAGTGACTGAGACAATGGACATATATGAGACAACAGGGACTGAGACCTTGGACATGTCTGAGACAACAGAGACTGAGACATTGGAAATGCCTGAGACAGCAGTTACTGAGACAGTGGACATGTCTGAGACAACAGGTACTGAGACCGAGGACATGTCTGAGACAACAGGCACTGACGCAGTGGACATTTTTGAGACAACGTGAACTGAGACCTTGTACTTGTCTGAGAAAACAGGGACTGAGGTATTGGGCATGTCTGAGACAACACTGACTGAGACAGTGGATATGTCTAAATAAACAGGGATTTAGATATTGGACATATCTGAGACAACAGGGACTGAGACAGGGGATATGGCTGAAACATCAGGGTCTTAGATAGTGGAAATGTCTCAGACAACAGCCATCGAGACAGTGAATATGTGTGAAAAAACAGGGAATGAGACAGTGGACATGTTTGAGTCAAGAGGGAATTAGACAGAGGACATTTCTGTGTCAACCCAGTTCGAGACAGTGGACCAGTCTGAGACAATATAGCAGAGACAGTTGAAATGTCTTTGCCAGTGGACAAGTCCTGTCTGAGATGACAGCAACTGAGACAGTGGACATATCTGAGACAACAGGGAATGAGAGAGTGGACACATCTGAGACAACCATGACTGAGAAAGAGGACATGTCTTAGACAACAGGGACTGACACAGTGGATATGTCTGAAACAACAGGGACTGAGACAGTGAACATGTCTGATACAACTATGACTAAGATCATGTTCATGTCTGAGACAATGGGGACTGAGACAGTGGACACGTCTGTGTCAACACGTTTCGACAAAGTGGACCAGCCAGAGAAAATATAGACTGAGATAGTTGACATGTCTTCAACAAATGGACAATTCCTGCATGAGATGACAGGGACTGAGACAGTGGACACATCAGAGACAACAGGGACTGAGACAGTGGACACATCTGAGACAACAGGGACTGTGACATTGGACACATCTGAGAAATTCAGAACTGAGACAGTGGACAAATCTGAGACAACACGGACTGAGACAGTGGTCATGTCTGCGACAACAGCAACTAAGAGCATGTTCATGTCTGAGACAACGGGGAATGAGACAGGCAACATTTCAGAATCAACAGGGACTGAGACAGTAGATATATCTGAAACAACAGGGACTGATACTGTGGACATGTCTTAGACAATAGGGACTGAGATAGTGGACATGTCTGATACAACTGTGACCAAGAGAGTTTTCATGTTAGAGAAAACAGGGGCTGAGATAGTGGGCACGTCTGTGTCAACATGGTTTGAGAGAGTGGACGAGTCTGAGACAATAGAGACTTAGACAGTTGACATGTCTTCTCCAGTGGACAAGTCCTCTCTGAGATGACAAGGACTGAGACAGTGGACACATCTGAGACAGCAGGGAATGAGACAGTGGACACCTCTTATAAAACCAGGACTGAGACAGTGGACATATCTGAGACAACAGGTACTGAGACTGGACATGTGTCAAAC
This sequence comes from Rhizomys pruinosus, assembly GCA_009823505.1. NCBI lineage: Eukaryota > Metazoa > Chordata > Mammalia > Rodentia > Spalacidae > Rhizomys > Rhizomys pruinosus. The sequence continues at coordinate 7,339,864 of VZQC01011341.1, read as the reverse complement.
AACTGTGACTGAGACAGTGGAGATGTCTGAGACAACAGGGAGTGAGGCAGTGGAAACGTCATAGACAACAGGCACTGAAACAGTGGACATGTCTAAGACAATACGGACTTAGAGCGTGGACACATGTAAGACAATGGGGACTCAGACAGGTGAAATGTCTGAAAAAACAGGGACTAAAACTGTAAATATATTTGAAACAACAGAGACTGAGACAGTGGACATGTCGGAGACAACAGGTACTGAGACATTGGACATGTCTGAGACAACAGGGAATCAGACATTGGACCTGTCTGAGACTGCAGGGAATCAGACACTGGACATATCTGAGACAACCCGGACTGAGACCTTGGATAAGTCTGAGTGAACAGGGACTGAGACAGTGGACATCTCTGACACAACTGAGGCCAAGAGCATTTTCATGTGTGTGAAAACGGTGACTGAGACATTGGACACCTCTCTGTCAACACGGTTTGAGACAGTGGACCAGTCTGAGACAACAGAGACTTAGACAGTTGACATGTCTTCGGCAGTGGACAAGTCCTGTCTGAGATGACAATGACTGAGACAGTGAACACATCTGAGACAACAGGGACTGAGACAGAGGACACCTCTGATAAACCAGGACTGAGACAGTGGACATGTGTGAAACAACTGCGACTGAGACAGTGGACATGTCTGAGACAACAGGGACTGAGACAGTGGACACTTCAGAGACAACAGGGACTGATAGAGTGGACCTGTCTGAGACAACAGGGACTTAGAGCAAGGACACATCTAAGACAATAGGGACTCAGACAGGTGACATGTCTGGAATAACAGGGACTGAGACTGTAGATATATCTGAAACAGAGACTAAGACAATGGACATGTCTGAGACAACAGGTACTGAGACCTTGGTTATGTCTGATACAAAAGGGAATCAGACATTGTACCTGTCAGAGACTGCAGGGAATCAGACACTGGACATATCTGAGACAACACGCACTGAGACTTTGGAAAAGTCTGAGAGAACAGGGACTGAGATTGTGGACATGTCTGAGACAATAGGCACTGAACCGAGGACATGTGTGAAACAACAAGGAATGAGACAGTGGACACATCTGAGACAACAGGGACTGAGACAGTGGACATGTCTGAGACAACACACATGTCTGAGATAACGGGGTCTGAGTCCATGGACAATTCTGAGACAACAGGGACTGAGACAGTGGACATGTCTGAGACAACACACATGTCTGAGATAACGGGGTCTGAGTCCATGGACAATTCTGAGACAACAGGGACTGAGACAGTGAACACTTCTGAGACAACAGGGTTCGAGACAATTGACATGTCTGAGAAATCAGAGACTGTGACTGTTGACATGTCTGAGACTGTGGACATGTTGACTTACACACACACACACTGACAAACACACACACACACACACACACACACACTGATGAACTGGGTATATCAGGGGGATCACAAACTCTAATTTCGACTGACCAGTGTCACTTGTGTGTCCGTGTTGGGGAATGGCCAGATATGATGGGCTAGAGGGTGCACCGTGCGTCTTTAGAAGTTTCCAAACACTGGATTCCTGGGTCTTCCGGGGCCTGAGTCTCCAGAAGGGCGCAATCAGCTAAGCAACATCCTGCTCAGTCCAGTCTTTCAAGACAAGTGAGGTGTTTCAGCTTGCCACTGGCCTGTAGGTGCTGGTAACAAGGATTCTCAATTCTTTTTGGACTGATGTCATAAAGGTGAGGTCACTTCCTGGGGTCCTCTGACCCCAGCCTCTTTCTCACTGAGACAACCGGGACTGAGACAGGGAACATGGCTGAGATATCAGGGACTGAGACAGTGGACAAGTGTGAAACAACAGGGAATGAGACAATGGACATATCTGAGACAACAGGGACTGAGACAGCGGACAAGTCTGAGTCAACAAGGTTCAAGACAGTGGACCTGTCTGAGACAATAGACGCTGAGACAGACGATATGTCTTAGCCTGTGGACAAGTCCTGTCTGAGATGACAGCGACTGAGACTGTGGACACATCAGAGACAACAGGGACTGAGAGAGAGGACACATCTGAGACAACCCGGACTGAGAGAGTTCACATATCTGAGACAAAAGGGACTGAGATAGTGGACATGTGTGAGACCAGAGGGACTGACACAGTGGATATGACTGAAACAACAGGGACTGAGACAGTGGACATGTCTGAGACAACAGGGACTGACACACTGGATATGTCTGAGCCAAATGGGAGTGAGACACTGGACATGTCTGAGACAACAGGGACTGACACAGTGGATATGTCTGAGACAATCGGGACTGAGACTTTGGACATATCTGAGACAACGGTGATTAAGACAGGCTACAGGTCTGAAACAACAGGGACTGAGACAGTAGACATATCTAAAACAACAGGGACTCAGACAGTAAACATGTCTGAGACAACAGGGACTGAGACATTGGACATGTTTGAGACAACAGGGACTAAGACAGTGGACATATCTGAAACAACAGGAAATGAGACACTGTTCATGTCTCTGACAACACACATATCTGTGAAAACAGGGTCTGAGACCATGGACATGTCTGAGACAACAGGGACTGAGACAGTCGAAATATCTGAAACAACAGGAACTGAGACAGTGAACATGTTTGAAAGAACAGGGAATGAGACAGTGGACATTTCTGAGACCACAGGGACTGAGACAGTGGACATGTCTGTGTCAACACAAACTGAGAGAGTTCAAATGTCTTCGCCAGTGGACAAGTCCTGACTGAGATGACAGCAAATGAGACAGTGGACAAATCTGAGACAACAGGGACTGAGAGACTGGGCACATCTGAGAAAACCAGGACTGAGACATTGGACACATCTGAGACAACAGGAAATGAGAGGGTGGAAATGTCTGAGACTACAGGGATTGACACAGTGGATATGTCTGATACAACAGGCACTGAGACAGTGAACATGTGTGAAACAACAGGGAATGAGACACTGGACATATCCGAGAAAACAGGGACTGAGACTTTGAATAAGTCTGAGAGAACAGGGACTGAGACAGTGGACATGTCTCAGACAATAGGCACTGAGACAGAGGACATGTGTGAAACAACAGGGAATGAGACAGTGGACATGTCTGAGACAACAGTGACTGAGACAGTGGACATGTCTGAGACAACACACATATCTTAGACAACAGGTCTGAGACAATGGACATTTCTGAGACAACAGGACTGAGAGAGTGGGCATGTGTGGAACCACAGGGACTGAGAGAGTGGACATGTCTTAGTCAACAGGGACTGAAACAGTGTACAATTCTGAGACAACAGTGTGCGAGACACTGGACATGGCTGTGAAAACAGAGACTGAAACACTTGACATGTCTGAGACTGTGGACATGTTGACATTCTCAGACACACACACACACACACACATATAATGATGAACTGGGTATATCAGGGGGATCACAAACTTTCTACTATCGACTGACCAGTGTCACTTGTGTGTCCCCGTTGGAGAATGGCCAGATATGATGGACTAGAGGGCGCACCCTGCATCTTCAGAAGTTTCCAAACACTGGATTCCTCGGTCTTCTGGGGCCTGAGCCTCCAAAAGGCCGCAATCAGCTAAGCAACATCCTGCTCAGTCCAGTCTTTCAAGACAAGTGAGGTGTTTCAGGTTGCCATTGGCCTGTAGTTGCTGGTAACCAGGATTCTGAGTTCTTATTGGACTGATTTCATAAAGGTGAGGTCACTTCCTGGGATCCTCTGACCCTAGTCTCTTCCTCACTGAGACAACAGGGTCTGACACAGTGGATATGTGTGAGACAACCGGGAGTGAGACTTTGGACATGTCTGAGACAACATGGACTGACACAGTGGACATGTCTGAGAAAACTGCGACTAAGCATTTTCTTGTCTGAGACAACGGGGAATGAGACAAGCTACTTGTCTGAAACAGCAGAGACTAAGACAGTAGTTATATCTGAAACAACAGGGTCTGAGACAGTGGTTATGTCTGAGCCAACAAGGAATGAGACAGTGGACATATCTGAGACAACAGGGACTGAGACAGTGGACATGTCTGAAACAACAAGGACTGAGACAGTAGACATGTCTGAGACAACACGCATATCTGTGACAACAGGGCCTGAGACCATGGACATGTCTGAGAAAACAGGGACTGAGACTTTGGACATGTCTGTGACAAAAGGGACTGGCAGAGTGGACATTTCTGATAAAACTGTGAATAAGAGGATTTTCTTATCTGAGACAACTGGGAATGAGACAGGCTACATGTCTGAAACAACAGGTACTGAGACAGTAGATATATATGAAACAACAGGGACTGAGACAGTGGATATGTCTGAGCCAACAAGGACTGACACAGTGGACATGTCTGAGACAACAGGGACTGAGACAGTGGACATGTATGAAACAACAAGGACTGAGACAACACACATATATGTGACAACAGTGGCTGAGACCATGGATATGTCTGAGACAACAGGGACTGAGACAGCGGACATGTGTGAAAAAACTGGGACTGAGACTATGGTCATGTCTGAGACAACAGGGACTGAGACTGTGGTCATGTCTGAGACAACAGAGACTGAGACTGTGGTTACGTCTGAGACAACAGGGACCGAGACAGTACACATGTCTGAGACAACAGGGTCTGAGACAGTGAACATGTGTGAAACAACAGAAATGATACAGTGGACATGCATGAGACAACAGGGACTGAGACAGTGGACATGTGTGAGTCAACAGGATTCTAGACAGTGGACCTGTATGAGACAATAGAGACTGAGACACTTGGCATTTCTTAGCCAGTGGACAAGTCCTGTCTGAGATGACAGAGACTGAGACATTCAACACATCTAAGACAACCATGATTGAGACAGTGGACATATCAGAGATAACAGATACTGTGATATGGACATGTCTGAGACAACAGTGATTAAGAGCGTTTTCATGTCTCAGACAATGGGGACTGTGACAAGTGGCATGTCTGAAAACAACAGGGAATAAGACAGTAGATATATCTGAGAGAACAGGGACTGAGGCAGTGGACATGTCTGGAACAACAGGAACTGAGGCAGTGGACACGTCTGAGACAACAGGGACTTAGACAGTGGATATGTCTGAGACAACATCTACTGAGACTGTGGACATGACTGAGACCACAGGGACTCAGAACTTGAACATGTATGAGACAGCAGAAAATGAGATATTAGATATGCTTGAAACAACAGGGACTGAGAGAGTGAACACCTCTGAGTCAACAGGATTCTAGACAGTGGACCTGTATGTGACAAAAGAGACTGAGACAGTTTACTTGTCTTTGCTAATGGACAAGTCCTGTCTGAGATGACAGTGAATGAGACAGTCGACACATATGAGACAACAGGGACTGAGACAGTAGACACATCTGAGACAACCAGGACTGAAACAGTGGACATATCTGAGACAACAGGTTTTGTGACCTTGGACATGTTTTAAACCACATGGTATCACACATTTCACATGTCTGAGACTGCAGGTACTCAGACACTGGAAATATCTGAGACAACCAGGTCTCAGACTTTGGACAGGTCTGAAAGAACAGGGAATGTGACAGTGGACATGTCTTAAACAACAGGCACTGAAACAGTGAACATGTTTGAAACAACAGGGATTGAGACAGTGGACGTGTCTGAGACAACAGCGACTGAGACAGTGGACATGTCTGTGTCAACACGGTTCGAGACAGTGGACCAGTCTGAGACAATAGAGACTGAGACAGTTGAAATGTCTTCACCAGTGGACGAGTCCTGTCTGAGATGACAGCGACTGAGGCAGTGGACACATCTGAGTTAACAGGGTTTGAGACCATGGACATGTCTGAGACAACAGGGAATGAGACTGTGGACATGGCCAAGACAACAGGGACTGAGACAGTTGAAAAGTGTGAAGCAACAGGGAATGAGACATTGGATATATCTGAGACAACAAGGTCTGAGAAAGTGGACAAGTCTGAGTCAACAGGGCTAGAGACACTGGACCTGTGTGAGACAATAGATGCTGAGACATTTGATATGTCTTAGCCAGTGGACAAGTCCTGTCTGAGATGATAGTGACTGAGACAGTGGACACTTCTGAGACAACAGGGGCTGAGAGAGTGGACACATCTGAGACACCAAGGATTGAGACAGTTCACATATCTGAGAAAACAGGGACTGAGACAGTGGACATGTGTGAGACCAGAGGGACTGACACAGTGGATATGTCTGAAACAACAGGGACTGAGTCAGTGGACATGTCTGAGACAACAGGGACTGAGACAATGGTCATGTCTGGTACAACTGGGATTAAGAGCGTGTTTTTGTCTGAGACAATGGGTACTGTGACAAGCGACATGCCTGGAAACAACAGGGACTGAGACAGTAGATATATCTGAGAGAACATATATCTGAGAGACAGTAGATATATCTGAGAGAGTGGACATGTCTGAGAAAAAAGGGACTGAGGTAGTGGACATGTCTGAAACAACAGGGTCTTAGAAAGTGGACATGTCTGAGACAACATCTACTGACACTGTGGACATGTCTGAGACACAGGGACCCAAAACTTGTACATGTATGAGACATGAGATATTGGACATGCTTGAGAGAACAGGGACTGAGACAGTGGACACGTCTGAGTCAACAGGAGTCTAGACAGTGGACCTGTCTGAGACAAAAGAGACTGGGACAGTTGACATGTCTTCGGCAGTGGACAAGTCCTGTCTGAGATGACAGCGACTGAGACAGTGGTCACATCTGAGACAACAGAGACTGAGACAGTGGACACATCTGAGTCAACCAGGACTGAGACAGTGGACACATCTCAGACAATGGGAAATGAGACAGTGTACATGTCTGAGACAACAGGGACTGACACAGTGGATATGTCTGAAACAACAGGGGATGAGACAGAGGACATGTCTGAGACAACTGGGACTGACACAGTGGACATGTGTGGAACAAAAAGGAATTAGACAGTGAACATGTCTGAGACAACCGGGACTGAGAGACTGGACTCATCTGAATCAACAGAGTTCAAGACAGTGGACCTGTCTGAAATAATAGCGACTGAGACAGTTGACATGTCTTCAACAGTGGTCAAGTCCTGTCTGTGATGACAGCGACTGAGACAGTGGACACAACAGAGACAACAGGGACTGAGACAGTGGGCACATTGGAAACAACCAGGAATGAGACAATGGACATATCTGTGAAAGCAGGGACTGAGACTGTGGACATGACTGAGACAACGGGGACTGAGACACTGGACATGTTAGAGACAAAACACATATCTGAGAAAACAGGTTCTGAGACAATCTACATGTCTGAGACAACAGGCACTGAGACAAAGAACATGTTTGAAACAACAGGGAAGGAGAAAATGGACATGTCTGAGACAACAGAGACTGAGACAGTGGATATGTCTGTGTCAACACGGTTCAAGACAGTGGACCACTCTGAGACAATAGAGGCTGAACCACTAGAAATTTCTTTGCCAGTGGACAAATCCTGTCTGAGTTGACAGCGAACGAGACAGTGGACACATCTGAGACAACAGGAACTGAGACAGTGGACACATCTGAGACAACCAGAACTGACATAGTGGACATATCTGAGACAACAGGCACTGAAACAATGGACATGTCTGAAACAACTCCGATTAAGATCGTGTGCAGGTCTTTGAAAAGGGGGAATGAGATAGGCTACGTGTCTGAAACAACAGGGACTGAGACAGTAGATATAAGTGAAGCAACAGGGACCAAGACCTTGGACATGTCTGAGACAACAGGGCATCAGACATTGGACATGTCTGAGATTGCAGGGACTCAGTCACTGGACATATCAGATACAACCGGGACTGAGACTTTGGACATGCCTGAGAGAACAGGGACTGAGACAGTGGACATGTCTGAGACAACAGGTACTGAGACAGTGGACATGTGTGAAACAACAGGGAATGGGACAGTGGACCTCTCTGAGACAACAGGTCCTGAGACAGTGGACTCCTCTGAGTCAACAGAGTTTGAGACTGTGGACATGTCTGAGACAATAGCAAGTGACACAGTTGACATGTCTTCGCCAGTGGACAAATCCTGTCAGTGATGACAGCGACTGAGACAATGGACACTTTGGAGACAACAGGGACTGAGACAGTGGACACATCTGACACAACAGGGAATGAGAGAGTGGACATGTCTGAGACAACAGGGAATGACAACAGGGACTGAGACATCGTACTCGCCTGAGTCAACAGGATTTGAGACAGTGAACCTGTCTGAGAGAATAGCGACTGAGACAGTTGACATGCCTTCACCAGTGGACAAGTCTTGTCTGTGATTACAGTGACTGAGACAGTGGACACATCTGAGACAACAGGGACTGAGACAGTGGACACATCTGAGACAACCAGGACTGAGACAGTTCACATATCGGAGACAACAGGGACCAAGAGAGTGGACATGTCTGAGACAACAGGGACTGACACAGTGGTTATATATGAAACAACAGGTACTGATGCAGTGGACATGTCTGAGACAACAGGGACTGAAACAATGGACATGTCTCAAACAACTGTGACTAAGAGCGTTTTCATGTCTGAGACAACAGGGACAGAGAAAGGTGACATGTCTGAAACAACAGGTACTGAGAGAGAAAATATATCTGAACTGACAGGGAAGGAGACAATGGACATGTCTGACACAACAGGGAATGAGACAGTGGACATGTCAGACTCAAAAGGGACTGAGACAGTGGACATATCTGAAACAACAAGGACTGAGGCAGTGGACATGTCTGAGACAACAGGGCATCAGACATTGGATATGTCTGAGATTGCAGGGACTCAGTCCTGGACATATCTGAGACAACCGGGATGGAGACTTTGGACATGTCTGAGAGAACAGGGACTGAGACAGTGGACATGTCTGAGACAACAGGCACTGAGAGAGTGGACATGTGTGAAACAACAGGGAATGGGACAGTGGACTTCTCTGAGACAACAGGACCTGAGACTGTGTACTCCTCTGGGTCAACAGGGTTTGAGACAGTCGACCTGTCTGAGACAATAGCAACTGACACAGTTGACATGTCTTCGCCAGTGAACAAGTCCAGTCTGTGATGACAGTGACTGAGACAGTGGACACATAGGAGACAACAGGGACTGAGACAGTGGACACATCTGAGACAACAGAGACTGAGAGAGTGCACATGTCTGAGACAACAGGGAATGACACAGTGGATATGTCTGAAACAGCAGGGACTGAGACAGTGGACAATTCTGAGACTACAGGGAATGAGATAGTGTACATGTGTGATACAATTGTGATTAAGAGCGTGTTCAGGTCTGAGACAATGGGGACTGAGACAGTGGACATATCTGAGACAATAAGGACAGAGACAGTGGACATGTCTGAGACAACAGGGATTGACACAGTGGATATGTCTGAAACAACAGGGACTAAGACAGTGGACAAATCTGAGACAACAGGAACTGAGACAGGAGACATGTCTCATACAACTATGACTAAGAGCGTGTTCATGTCTGAGACGATGGGGACTGAGAGAGCTAAAATTTCTGAAACAACAGGGACTGAGAGAATGGAATTTTTTGAGACAACAGCGATGGACACATTGGATATACATGAAATAACAGGGACTGAGACAGTGGACATGTCTGAGACAAAGGGGATGGAGACAGTGGACAGTTTTGAGGCAACAGGGTTTGAGACCATGGACATGTATGAGACAACAGGGATTGAGTCCGTGGACATGGCAAGACAACAAGCACTGAGACAGTGGACAAGTGTAAAAAAACAGTGAATGAGACAATGGACATGTCTGAGTCAACAGGGATTGAGAGAGGGGACAAGTCTGAGTCAACAGGGTTCAAAACTGTGGACCTGTCTGAGACAATGGACACTGAGACAGTTGATATGCCTTAGTCAGTGGACAAGTACTGTCTGAGATGACAGCCACTGAGACAGTGGACACATCTGAGACAACAGGGAATGAAAGAGTGGTTAAAATGTACTGAGACAGTGGACATATCTGAGACAACATGGATTGAGACAGTGGACATGTCTGAGAAAACAGGGACTGAGAGAGTGGACATGGCTGAGACAACAGGCACTGAGAGAGTGGACATATCTGAGATAACATGGAATCAGACATTGGCATTGTCTGAGACTGCAGGGATTCAGACACTGGACATATCTGAGATAACCGTGACTGAGATTTTGGACATGTCTGAGGCAACAGGGACTGAGACATTGGAAATGCCTGAGACAACAGGGACAGAGACAGTGGACATGTCTGAGACAATAGGTACTGTGACCATGGACATGTCTGAGACAACAGGCACTGACACAGTGGACATGTCTGAAATAATGGGAACTGAGACCTTGTACATGTCTGGGATAACAGGGACTGAGACAGTGGACCTGTGTGAGACAAAAGAGACTGAGACAGTTGACATGTCTTCAGCAGTGGACAAGTCCTGTTTGATATGACAGTGACTGAGACAGTAGACACATCTGAGACAACAGGGACTGAGACAGTGGACACATCTGAGAAAATCAGGACTGAGACAGTGGACATATCTGAGAAAACAGGTACTGAGACCTTGGACATGTCTGAGACTGCAGGGACTCAGACACTGGACATATCTGGGACATCTGGGACTGAGAGTTTGAACAGGTCTGAGAGAACACTGACTGAGACAGTGAACATGTATGAAACAACAGTGAATGAGACATTGGACATATCTGAGACAACAGGGACTGAAACAGTGGCACATCTGTGTCAAGACGGTTTGAGACAGTAGACAAGTCTGAGACAATAGAGACAGAAATGGTTGAAATCTCTTCACAAGTGGACAACTCCTGTCTGAGATGACAGTGTCTGAGACAGTGGACACATCTGAGACAATCAGGACTAGAGACAGTGAACATATCTGAGACAACAGGTACTGAGACGTTGAACATGTCTGAGACAACTGAGACTAAGAATGTGTTCATGTCTGAGATAACGGGGTCTGAGACAGGCAAAATTTCTGAAACAACAGGGACTGAGACAGTAGATATATCTGTAACAACAGGGACTGCAACAGTGGACGTGTCTGAGACACCAGCACTGAGACAAAGAACATGTGTGAAACAACAGGGAATGAGACAGTGGACATGTATGGGACAACAGGGACTGATACAGTGGACATGTCTGAGACAGCAGGAACTGAGACAGTGGGAATGTGTGAAACAATAAGGATGAGAAAGTAGACATGCCTGAGAAAACAGGGACTGAGACAGTGTACTCGTCTGAGTCAACAGGGTTCGAGACAGTGGACCTATCTGAGACAATAGCGACTGAGACAGTTGACATGTCTTCACCAGTGGACAAGTATTTTCTGTGATGACAGTGACTTTGACAGTGGACACATCTAAGACGATAGGGACTGAGACAGTGGACACATCTGAGACAACCAGGACTGAGAATTTCACATATCTGACAAAACAGGGACTGAGAGTGGACATGTCTGACACAACAGGGACTGAGACAGTGGGCATGTCTGATACAACTATGACTAAGATCGTGTTCATGTCTGAGACAATGGGGACAGAGACAGGTGTCATGTCTGAAACAACAGGGACTGAAACAGTAGATATATCTGAACCGACAGGGAATGAGAGAATGGATATGTCTGACACAACAGGGACTGATACAGTGGACATGTCGAACACAAAAGGGTCTGAGACAGTGGACATGTCTAAAACAACAAGGACTGAGGCAGTGGACATGTCTGAGACAACACACGTATCTGAGACAACAGGGTCTGAGACCATGAACATGTCTGAGAAAACAGGGACTGAGAAAGTGGATATGTGTGAAACAACTGGGACTGAGACAGTGGACATGTCTGAGACAATAGGGACTGTGACAGTGGACATGTCTGAGACAATAGGGATTATGACAGTGGACATGTCTGAGACAACAAGGACTGAGACAGTGGACATGTCTGAGACAACAAGGACTGAGACAGTGGACATGTCTGAGACAACAGTGAATGAGACCTTGGACATATCTGAGACAACAGGGAATCAGACATAGTAAATGTCTGAGAATGCAGGGACTCAGGCACTGGACATATATGAGACAACCGGGACTCACACTTTGGACATGTCTGAGACAACAGGGACTGAGACATTGGAAATGCCTGAGATAACAGGGACTGAGACAGTGGACATTCTGAGACAACAGGTACTGAGACCGTGGACATGTCTGAAAAAACAGGCAATGACACAGTGGACATGTCTGAGAAAATGAGAACTGAGACCTTGTACATGTCTGACATAACGGGAACTGAGATAGTGGACATGTCTGACACAACAGAGATTGAGATAGTGGATATGTCTGAGACAACACTGAATGAGCAGTGGAAATGTCTGAGAAAACAGGTATTTAGAAATTGGACATGTCTGAGACAACAGGGACTGGGACAGGTTACATGGCTGCAAGAACAGGGACTGAGACAATGTACAAGTGTGAAACAACAGGGAATTAGATAGTGGACATGTCTGAGATAAAAGGGACTGAGACAGTGGACACGTCTGTGTCAACAGGGTTTGAGACCATGGACATGTCTGAGACAACAGGAACTGAGACCGTGGACATAGCCAGGACAACAGGCACTGAGACAGTGGACAAGTGTGAAACAAAGGGAATGAGACAATGGACATGTCTGAGACAACAGGGACTGAGACAGTGTACAAGTCTGAATCGACATGGTTCGAGACAGTGGACCTCTCAGAAACAATAGATGCTGAGACAGTCAATATTTCTTAGCCAGTGGAGAAGTCCTGTCGGAGATGACAGCAACTGAGACAGTGGACACATCTGAGACAGCAGGGACTGAGAGAGGGGACACATTTGAGACAACCACGACTGAGTCAGTGGACATATCTGAGACAACAGGGACTGAGACAGTGGACATGTCTGAGACCACAGGGACTGACACAGTGGACATGTCTGTTACAAAAGGGACCATGACAGTGGATATGTCTGAGACAGCAGGCACTGAGACAATGAACATTTGTGAATAAAAAGGGAATGAGATAGTGGAGATGTCTTATACAGCAGGGACAGCGACAGTGGACATGTCTGAGACAGCAGGAACTGAGAGAGTGGACATGTGTGAAACAACAGGGAATCAGACAGTATACATGTCTGAGACAAGAGGGACTGAGACAGTGTACTTGTCTGAGTCAACAGGGTTCAAGACAGTGGGCATGTCTGAGACAATAGCATCTGAGACAGTTGACATATCTTCACCAGTGGAAAAGTCTTGTCTGTGATGAAAGAGATTGAGACAGTGGACTCATCTGAGACAACAGGGACTGAGACAGTGGACACATCTGAGACAACCAGGACTGAGACTGTTCACATATCTGAGAAAACAGGGACTGAGAGAGTGGACATGTCTGAGACTACAGGGACTGACACAGTGGATATATATGAAACAACAGGGACTGATACAGTGGACATGTCTGAGACAACAGGGACTGAGACACTGGACATGTCTGATACAATTGTGAGTTAGAGAGTGTTCATCTCTGTGACAATGGGGGCAGAGAATGGTGACATGTCTGAAACAACAGCAACTGAGATAGGAGATATATCTGAACTGACAGGGACTGCGACAATGTACATGTCTGACACAACGGGGACTGAGACAGTGGACATGTCGGAAACAAAAGGTACTGAGTCCGTGGACATGTCTAAAACAACAAGGACTGAGGCAGTGGACATGTGTGAGACAACACACATATCTGAGGCAACAGGGTCTGAGACCATGGACATGTCTGAGTAAACAGGGACTTAGAAAGTGAACATGTGTGATACAACTGGGACTGAGACAGTGGTCATGTCTGAGAAAACAGTGACTGAGACAGTGGACATGTCTGAGACAACAGGGACTGAGACCTTCGACATGTCTGAGAAAACAGGGAATCAGACATAGGAAATGTCTGAAAATGCAGGGACTCAGACAGTGGACATATATGAGACAACCAGGACTGAGACTTTGGACATGTCTGAGACAACAGGAACTGAGAGAGTTGTCATGTCTGAGACAACAGGAAATGAGACCTTGGACATATCTGACACAACAGAGAATCAGACATAGGAAATATATGAGAATGCAGGGACTCAAACACTGTACATATATGAGACAACTGGGACTGAGACTTTGAACATGTCTGAGGCAACAAGGCCTGAGACATTGGAAATGCCTGAGACAACACAGACTGAGACAGTGGACATCTCTGAGACAACAGGTACTGAGACCGTGGACATGTCTGCAAAAAAAGGCAGTGACATAGTGGACATGTCTGAGACAATGGGTACTGAGACTTTGTACATGTCTGTGGTAACAGGGACTGAGACAGCGGACATGTCTGAGACAACAGGAATTGAGGTATTGGATATGTCTGAGACAACAGTGACTGAGAGAGTGGGCATGTCTGAGATAACAGGGATTTATACATTGGACATGTCTGAGACAACAGGGACTGAGACAGGGGACAAGGCTGAGACTACAGACACTGAGACAGTGGATAAGTATGAAACAAAGGGAATTAGATAGTGGACATGTCTGAGACTAAAGGGACTGAGACAGTGGACACATCTGAGTCAACAGGGTTTGAGACCATGGACATGTCTGAGACAAAAGGAACTGAGACCGTGCACATACCTGGGACAACAGGCACTGAGACAGTGGATAAGTGTGAAACAATAGGGAATGAGACAATGGACATGTCTGAGACAACAGGGACTGAGACAGTGAACCCTTCTGAGACAACAGGGTTCGAGACAATGGACATATCTGAGAAAACAGAGACTGAGACAGTTGACATGTCTGAGACAGTGGACATGTTGACTTTCTCACAGACACACACACACACACAGTATATCAGTGAGATCACAAACTTTATAATATCGTCTGACCAGTGTCATTTGTGTGTCGCCATTGGAGAATGGCCAGATATGATGGGCTAGAGGGCGCACCCTACATCTTCAGAAGTTTCAAAACACTGGATTCTTGGGTCTTCTGGCGCCTGACCCTCCAGAAGGCAGCAATCAGCTAAGCAACTTCCTGCTCAGTCCAGTCTTTCAAGACAAGTGAGGTGTTTCAGCTTGCCACTGGCCTGTATTTGCTGGTAACCAGGATTCTGAATTATTTTTGGACTGATGTCTTAAAGCTGAGGTGACTTACTGGTGTCTTCTGACCCTAGCCTCTTCCTCACTGAGACAACAGGGACTGACACAGTGGATATGTCTGAGACAACCGGGACTGAGATTTTGGACATGTCTGAGACAACAGGGACTGAGAGAGTGGACAGGTCTGAGTCAACAGGGTTCTAGACAGTGGACCTGTCTGAGACAATAGATGCTGAGACAGTTGATATGTCTTAGCCAGTGGACAAGTCCTTTCAGAGATGACAGAGACTGAGAGAGTGGACACATCTGACACAACTAGGAGTGAGACCATGGACATTTCTGAGACAACAGGGACAGAGACAGTGAACATGTCTGAGACAACCAGGACTGAGATATTGGACATGTATGAGACAATGCAAATTGAGGCCTTGTACATGTCTGAGATAACAGGGACTGAGATAGTGGGCATGTCTGAGACAACACTGACTGAGACAGTGAATGTGTCTGAGACAAGAGGGACTGAGACAATGTACATGTCTCAGTCAACAGGGTTCTATACAGTGGATCTGTCTGAGACAAAAGAGACTGAGACAGATGACATGTCTTCCCCAGTACACAAGTCCTATCTGAGATGACAGTGACTGAGACAGTCGACACATGTGAGACAAACAGGACTGAGACAGTGGATGTATCTGAGACAGTGGACATGTTGACTTACACACACACACACACACACACACACACACTGATGAAGTGGGTATATCAGGGGATCACAAACTTTCTACTATCAACTGACCAGTGTCACTTGTGTGACCCATTGGAGAATGGCCAGATATGATGGGCTAGATGGTGCACACTTTGTCTTCAGAAGTTTCCAAACACTGGATTCCTGGTTCTTCTGGGGCCTGAGCCTCCAGAAGGCCTCAATCCGCTAAGCAACATCCTGCTCAGTCCAGTCTTTCAAGACAAGTGAGGTGTTTCAGCTTGCCAGTGGCCTGTAGTTGCTGGTAACCAGGATTCTGAGTTCTTTTTGGACTGATGTCATAAAGCTGAGGTCACTTCCTGGGGTCCTTTGACCATAGCCTCTTTCTCACAGAGACAACAGGGACTGACACAGTGGATATGTATGAGACAAACAGGACTGAGACTTTGGCCTTGTCTGAGACAACAGGCACTGAGACAGTGGACATGTCCGAATATAAATGCGACTAAGAGCATTTTATTGTCTAAGACAATGGGGAATGATACAGGCTATATGTCTGAAACAACAGGGACTGAGACAATAGAAATATCTGTGACAACAGGGTCTGAGACAGTGGACATGTCTGAGACAACAGGGACTCAGACAGTGGACATGTGTGAAACAACTGGGACTAAGACTGTGGTCATGTCTGAGACAACAGGGACTGAGACAGGGTTCATGTCAGAGACAACAGGGAATGAGATACTATACATGTCTGAAACAACAGGCACTGAGAGAGTGAACATGTGAGAAACAACAGGGAATGAGGCAGTGGACATGTATGAGAAAACAGGTACTGAGACCGTGGACATGTGTGAGTCAACAGGCTTCTAGACAGTGGACCTGCCTGAGATACTAGAGACAGAGACATTTGACATGTCTTCTCCAGTGGACAAGTCCTGTGTGACATGACAATGAATGAGACAGAGGACTCATCTAAGACAACAGGGACTGAGACAGAGGACACATCTGATAACACAAGGACTGAGACAGTGGACATATATGCGACAACAGGGACCAAAACAGTGGACATGTGTGAAACAACTGCGACTGAGACAGTGGTTATGTCTGATACAACAGAGAATGAGACAGTGGACACGTCTGAGACAATAGGGACTGAGACAGAGGACATGTCTGAGACAACAGGTATTTAGAGCGTGGGCACATCTAAGACAATGGTGACTCAAACAGGTGACATGTCTGAAACAACAGGGACTGAGACAGATATATTTGAAACAACAGAGACTGAGACAGTGGACATGTCTGAGGCAACAGGTACTAAGACCTTGGACATGTCTGAGACAACAGGGAATCAGATATTGGACCTGTCTGAGACTGCAGGGAATCAGACACTGGACTCGTCTGAGACAACAGGGACTGAGACAGTGGACATGTCTGAGACAACACACATATCTGAGACAACATGGTCTGAGATCATGGATATTTCTGAGACAACAGGGACTGAGACATTGGGCATGTTTGAAACAACAGGGACTGACTCAGTGGACATGTCTGAGACAGCAGGGATTGAGACAGTGAACACTTCTGAGAAAATAGGTTTCGAGACAGTGGACATGTCTGAGAAAACAGATACTGAGAAAGTTGACATGTCTGACACTGTGGACATGTTGACTTTCTCACACACACACTCATAGCCACACACACACACACACACACACTGATGAACTGGGTATATCAGGGGGATCACAAACTTTATACTATAGACTGACCAGTGTCACTTGTGTGTCCCTGTTGGAGAATGGCCAGATATGATGGGCTAGAGGACACACCCTGCATCTTCAGAAGTACCCAAACACTGGATACCTGGGTCTTCTGAGTCCTGAGCCGCCAGACGGCCGCAATCAGCTAAGCAACTTCCTGCTCAGTCCAGTCTTTCAAGACAAGTGAGGTGTTTCTTCTTGCTACTGGCATGTAGTTGCTGGTAACCAGGATTCTGAATTTTTTTGGACTGATGTCATAAAGGTGAGGTCACTTCCTGGGGTCCTCTGACCCTAGCGTCTTCCTCACTGAGACAACAGGGACTGACACAGTGGATATGTCTCAGACCACCAGGCCTGAGATTTTGGACATGTCTGAGACAACAGGGTCTGAGAGAGTGGACATGACTGATACAACTGCGAATAAGATCATGTTCAGGTCTGAGAGAACGGGGAATTAGGCTACATGTCTGAAACAACAGAGACAGAGACAGTAGATATATCTGAAACAACAGGAACTGAGACAGTGTATATGTCTGAGCCAACAAGTAATGAGACTGTGGACATATCATAGTCAACAGGGACTAAGACAGTGGACACGTCTGAACCAACAAGGACTGAGACAGTAGACATGTCTGAGACAACACACATATCTGTGACAACAGGGTCTGAGACCATGAACATGTCTGAGGCAACAGTTACTGAGACAGTGGACATGTGTTAAACAACTGGGATGGAGACAATGGTCATGTCTGAGACAATAGGGTCTGAGACAGTAGACATGTCAGAGACAACAGGGACTGAGACATTATACATGTCTGAGAGAACAGGCACTGAGACAATGAACATGTGAGAAACAACAGGGAATGAGACAGTGATCATGTATGAGACAACAGCGACTGATTCAGTGCATACATGTGAGTCAACAGGCTTCTAGACATTGGACCTGTCTGAGACAATAGAGACTGAGACATTTGACATATCTTCACCAGTGAACAAGTCCTGTCTGAGATAACAGTGACTGAGACAGTCGACACATCTGAGACTACCATGATTGAGACAGTGGACATATCAGAGATAACAGGTACTGCGATATGGACATATCTGATACTACAGGGAATCATTCATTTGACATGTCTGAGACTGCAGGGACTTAGACACTGGATATGTCTGAGAAAACTGAGACTAAGAGCGCGTTCATGTCTGAGACAATGGGGAATGAGACTGGCTACATGTCTGAAACAACAGGGACTGAGACAATAGATATATCTGAGACAACAAGGACTGAGACAGTGGATATGACTGAGCCAACAAGGACTGAGACATTGGACATATGTGAGACAACAGGGAATGAGACATTAGACATGTCTGAAACAACAAGGACTGAGACAGTGGACATGTCTGAGAAAACACACATATCTGTAACAACAGGATCTGGGACTGAGGACAGGTCTGAGACAACAGGGATTAAGGGAGTGGACATGTGTGAAACAACTGGTTCTGAGACAGTGGTTATGTCTGAGACAACAGGGACTGAGACAGTGGACATGTTGGAGACAACAGGGACTGAGATATTATACATGTCTGAGACAACAGGCACTGAGACAGTGAACATGTGAGAAACAACAGGGAATGAGACAGTGGACATGTATGAGACAACTGGGACTGAGAAAATATACATGTGTGAGTCAACAGATTTCTAGATAGTGGACCTGTCTGAGCCAGTAGAGACTGAGGCATTTGTCATGTCTTCGAATGTGGACAAGTCCTGTGTGAGATGATAATGACTGAGCAAGTGGACACATCTGAGACAACAGTGACTGAGATAGTGGACACATCTGATAAAACCAGGACTGAGACAGTGAACATATCTGAGAAAACAGGGATTGAGACAATGTACATGTTTGAAACAACTGCGACTGAGACAGTGGTCATGTCTGAAACATCAGGGACTGAGACAGTAGATATATCAGAAACAGCAGAAAATGAGACCGTGGACATTTGTGAGACAACAGGGTCTGAGACAGTGGACATGTCTGACACAACACACATATCTGAGAAAACAGGGTCTGAGACAATCGATATGTCTGAGACAATAGAGAATGAGACAGGGACATGTGTGAAACAACTGAGACTGAGACAGTGGTCATGTATGAGACAACAGGGTTCTAGACAGTGGAGATGACTGAGACAATAGAGACTGAGACAGTTGACATATCTTCGCCAGTGGAAAAGTCCTGTCTGAAATCAGAGCAACTGAGCCAGTGGACACATATGAGACAACAGGGACTGAGACAGTGGAAATATCTGAGAAAACAGGTAATGAGACATTGGTCATGTCTGAGACAACAAGGACTGTCACAGTGGATATGTATGAGTCAACCAGGACTGAGAATTTGTACATGTCTGAGAGAACAGGGCCTGAAACAGTGTACGTGTCTGATAAAACTGTGATTAAGAATGTGTTCAGGTCTGAGACAATGGAGACTGAGAGAGGCTACATATCTGTAACAACAGGGACTGAGACAGTAGATATATCTGAAACAAGAGGGCATAAGACATTCGACATGCTTGAAACAACAGGGACTGGAACAGTGGAAATGTCTGACACAACACACACATATCGTAGACAACAGGGTCAGAGACCATGGACAGGTCTGAGTCAACAGGGATTGAGACACTGGATATGTGTGAAAAAACAGGGTCTGAGACAGTGGACATGACTGATACAACAGGGACTGAGACTGCGGACACGTCTGACAACAAAGGTTTTGAGACTGCAGATATGTGTGAGACAACAGAGACAGTGGACATGTCTGACACAACTGCGACTAAGTGCGCGTTCATGTCTGAGACAACGGGGACTGAGAAAGGCTATATGTCTGAAACAACAGGGAATGAGACAGTAGATATATCTGAAACAACAGGGACTGAGACAGTGAACATGTCTGAGACAACAGGCACTGAGACAGTGGACAAGTCCTAGACAACAGGGACTGACAAATTGGATATGTCTGAGACAACCGGGACTGAGAATTTGGACATGTCTGAGACAACAGGCACTGAGACAGTGGACATCTCTGAAACTATTGCGACTTAGATCCTATTAAGGTCTGAGACAAGGGGGACAGAGACAGGCTACATATGCAAAACAAAAGGGACTGAGATAGTAGATTTATCTGAAACAACCGGGACTGAGACCTTGGACATGTTTGACACAACAGGGCATTAGACATTGGACATGTCTAAAACTGCAGGGACTCAGACACTGGACATATCTGAGACAACCTGTAATGAGACTTTGGACATGTCTGAGAGAACAGAGAATGAGAAAGTGGACATGTGTGAGACAACAGTTAATGAGACAGGGGACATGTCTGATAAAAAGGGGACTGAGACAATGCACTCTTCTGAGTCAACAAGGCTTGAGACAATGGACCTGTATGAGACAATATCAACTGAGACAGTTGACATGTCTTCAACAGTGGACAAATCCTGTCTGTGATGACAGTGACTGAGACAGTGGACATATCTCACACAACAGGGACTGAGACAGTGGACACATCTGAAACAACAGGGACTGAGACAGTGGACATGTCTGAGACAACAGGGATGAACACAGTGGATATGTCTCAAAAAAAGCGACTGAGACAGTGGACAATTCTGAGATGACAGGGACTGAGACAGTGGACATGTCTGATACAACTGCGACTAAGAGCGTGTTCATGTTTGAGATGACGGGGACTGAGACAGGCAACATTTCTGAAAGAACAGGGATTGAGACAGTAGATATATAAGAAATAGCAGGGACTGAGACTGTGGATATGTCTGAGTCAACAGGGACTGAGACAGTGGACAACTCTGAGACAAGGAAAGATACAGTGGACATGTGTGAGACAACAGGGACTGAGACAGTGGACATGATTGATACAACTGAGACTAAGTGCATGTTCATGTCTGAGATGACAGGGAGTGAGACAGGTAACACTTCTGAAACAACAGGGACTGAGACAGTGGATTTGTCTGAGACAACAGGGACTGACACAGTGGATATGACTTATTCCACAAGGACTGAGACTGTGGACAAGTGTGAGACAACAGGGAATAAGACAGTGGACATGTCTGATACAACTGTGATTAACAGTGTGTTCATGTATGAGACAACGGGGACTGAGACAGGCTACATTTCTGAACATCAGGGACTGAGTCAGTAGATATATCAGAAACCGGAGGGAATGAGACCATGGACATGTCTGAGACAACAGGGACTGAGACAGTGGACGTGTCTGAGACAAGAGGGACTGATACAGTGGACATGTCTGAGACAACAGTGACTGAGAGAGTGGACATATCTGACACAACACACATATCTGAGAAAACAGGGTCTAACATAATCAATGTGTCTGAGATAATAGGGAATGAAACAGTGGACATGTGTGAAACAACAGGGAATGAGACAGTGAACATGTCTGAGATAAAAGGGATGGAGACAGTGCACTCATCTGAGTCAACAAGATTCGAAACAATGGACCTGTGTGAGACAATTTCAACTAAGACAGTTGACATTTCTTCAACAGTGGACAAATCCTGTCTGTGATTACAGCGAATGAGACAGTGGACATATCTGAGACAACAGGCACTGAGACAGTGGACACACCTGAAACAACAGGGACTGAGAGAGTGGACATGTCTGAGACAACAGGGACTGTCACAGAGGATACGTCTGAAACAGCATGGACTGAGACAGTGGACAATTTTGAGAAATCAGGAATTGAGAAATCAGACATGTCCGAAACAACTGTGACTAAGAGCATGATCATGTATGATACAACGGAGTCTGAGACAGTGGACATATCTGAGACAACAGGGACTGAGACAGTGGACATGTCTGAGACAACAATGATGGACACAGTGGAAATGCCTGAAACAACAGCGACTGAGACAGTGAACAAGTCTGAGAGAACAGGGACTGAGACAGTCGACATGTCTGATACATCTACAATTAAGAGCGTGTTCATGTCTGAGACAATGGTTATTGAGACAGGCTACATTTCTGAAAGAACAGGGACTGAGACAGTAGATATATCAGAAACAGCAGGGACTGAGACTAGATATGTCTGAAACAACAGGAACTGGGACAATGGACATGTCTGCGACAATATTGACTGAGACAGAGGACATGTCTGATACAACTGCGATGAAGATCGTGTTCATGTCTGAGATGACGGGGAGTGAGACAGGCGACATTTCTGAAAAAACAGGGACTGAGACAGTGGAAATGTCTGACACATCACACATATCTGAGAAAACAGGGTCTGAGACAATCGATATGTTGGAGTCAGCAGGGAATGAGAGAGTGGAGATGTGTGAAACAACTGCGACTGAGACATTAGTCATGTCTGAGACAAAAGGGAATGAGACAGTGGACATGTGTGAAACAACTGCGACTGAGACATTGGACATGTCTGAGACAACAGGGTTTTATACAGTTGACCTGTGTGAGACAATAGAGACTGAGACATTTGACATATATTCGTCAGTGGCAAGTCCTGTCTGAGATGACAACGACTGAGACAGTGGACACATATGGGACAACAGGGACTGAGACAGTGGAAATATCTGAGACAACAGGTACTGAGACATTGGACATGTCTCGACAACAGGGACTGACACAGTGGATATGTCTGAGTCAGCAGGGACTGAGAATTTGTACATGTCTGAGACAACAGGGACTGAGACAGTGGACAAGTCTTAGACAACAGGGACTGACAAATTGGATATGTCTGAGACAACCGGGACTGAGATTTTGGACATGTCTGAGACAACAGGGACTGAGAAAGTGGACATGTGTGAAGCAACAGGGAATGAGTCTGTGGACATGTCTGGGACAACAGGGACTGAGACAGTAGACTCATCCGATACATCTGCGACTAAGATCATGTTCAGGTCTGAGACAAGGGGGACTGAGACAGGCTACATGTGTGAAACAACAGGGACTGAGATAGTAGATATATCTGAAACAACTGGGATGAAACCTTGGACATATTTGAGACAACAGGACATTAGATATTGGACATGTCTAAGACTGCAGAGACTCAGACACTAGACATATCAGAGACAACTGGGACTGAGACTTTGAAAATGTCTGAGAGAACAGGGACTGAGTAATTGGACATGTCTGAGACAACAGGAAATGATAACGTGGACATGTGTGAAACAACAGGGAATGAGACAGTGAACATATCTGAGACAAAAGGGACTGAGACAGTGCACTCATCTGAGTCAACAAGTTTCGAGACAATGGACCTGTATGAGACAATATCAACTGAGACAGTTGACATGTCTTCAACAGTGGACAAATCCTGTCTGTGATGACAGCGACTGAGACAGTGGACATATCTGAGACAACAGGGACTAAGACAGTGGACACATCTGAAACAACAGGGATTGAGATAGTGGACATGTCTGAGACAACAGGGACTGACACAGTGGATATGTCTGAAACAGCACGGACTGAGACAGTGGATATGTCTGAAACAGCACGGACTGAGACAGTAGACAAGTTTGAGACATTAGGGACTGAGAAATCAGACATGTTTGAAACAACTGCGAATAAGAGCACGATCGTGTCTGAGACAACGAAGTCTGAGACAGTGGTCATATCTGAGACAACAGTGTCTGAGAGTGTCCAGATGTCAGAGACAACAGAGACTGACAGAGTGGATATGTCTGAAACAACAGCGACTGAGACAGTGGACAAGTCTGAGACTACAGGGACTGAGACAGTCGACATGTGTGATACAACTGCAACGAAAAGCGTGTTCATGTCTGAGACAATGGTTACTGAGACAGGCTACATTTCTGAAAGAACAGGGACTGAGGCAGGAGATATATCAGAAACATTAGGGACTGAGACTGTGGATATGTCTGAGACAACAGGGACTGGGACAGTGGACATGTCTGAGACAACAAGGAATGATACAGTGGACATGTCTGAGACAACAGGGACTGAGACAGTGTACATGTCTGATACAACTGCGACTAAGATCTTGTTCATGTCTGACACGACAGGGAGTGAGACAGGTGACATTTCTGAAACAACAGGGACTGAGACAGTGGACATGTCTGACACAGCACACATATCTGAGAAAACAGGGTCTGAGACAATCGAAATGTCTGAGACATCAGGGAATGAGACAGTGGACATGTGTGAAACAACTGCGACTGAGATATTGGTCATGTCTGAGACAACACGGTTCTAGACAGTCCACTGAGACAATAGAGACTGAGACAGTTGACATATCTTTGCCAGTGGACAAGTCCTTTCTGAGATGACAGCGACTGAGACAGTGGACACATATGAGACAACAGGGACTGAACAGTGGAAATATCAGAGACAACAGGTACTGAGACATTCGACATGTCTGAGACAACAGGGACTGAGATCTGGATATGTGTGAAACAACAGGGTCTGAGACAGTGGACATGTCTGAGACAACAAGGACTGAGACAGTGGACACATATGAGACAACAGGGACTGAACAGTGGAAATATCAGAGACAACAGGTACTGAGACATTCGACATGTCTGAGACAACAGGGACTGAGATCTGGATATGTGTGAAACAACAGGGTCTGAGACAGTGGACATGTCTGAGACAACAAGGACTGAGACAGTGGACACATCTGAAAAAACAGGGTTCGGGACAGCGGATATGTGTGAGAAAACAGAGATAGACAGTGAACATGTCTGATAAAACTGCAACTAAGTGCATGCTCATGTCTGAGACAACGGCGACTGAGACAGGCTACATGTCTGAAACAACAGGGAATGGAAAGTAGATATATCTGAAACAACAGGGACTAAGACAGTGGACATGTCTGAGACAACAGGGGCTGAGACAGTGGACAAGACTTAGACAAAATATACTGACAAATTGGATATGTCTGAGACAATTGGGACTGAGAATTTTCACATGTCTGAGATGACAGGGATGGAGACAGTGGACATCTCTCATACTACTGCGACTAAGATCCTGTTCAGGTCTGAGACAAGGGGGACTGAGATAGGCTACATGTGTGGAACAACAGGGACTGAGACAGTAGATATATCTGAAAAAGCTGGGACTGAGACCTTGGATATGTTTGTTTCAACAGGGCATTAGACATTGGACATGTCTAAGACTACAAGGACGCAGACACTGATCATATCTACGACAACCACGATTGAGACTTTGGACATGACTGAGAGAAGAGGGACTGAGAATGTTTACATGTCTGAGACAACAGACACTGAGAAAGTGGACAGGTCTGAGACAACAGGTATTGCCACAGTATAGATATATATATATATATATATATATATATATATCTGAAACGACAGCAACTGAGACAGTAGACAAGTTTGAAACAACAGGGACAGACAGTGGATGTGTCCTATACAACTGCGACTAAAAGCGTGTTCATGTCTGAGACAATGGGAACTGAGACAGGAGACAATTCTGAAAGAACAAGGAATGAGACAATAGATATATCAGAAACAGCAGGATTTGAAACTGTTGATATGTCTGAGACAGCAGGGACTGAGACAGTGGACATGTCTGAGACAACAATGAATGATACAGTTGACATGTGTGAGACAACAGGGACTGAGACATTGGACTTTTCTGATACAACTGCGACTAAGAGCGTGTTCATGTCTGAGAGGACAGTGAGTGAGACAGGCGACATTTCTGAAACAACAGGGAATGACACAGCGGATTTGTCTGAGAAAACAGAGACTGACACTTTGGATATGTCTTAAACAACCAGGACTGAGACTGTGGACAAGTGTGAGACAACAGGGACTGAGACAGTGAACATGTCTGATACAACTGCAAGTAACATTGTGTTCATGTCTGAGACAACAGGGACTGCGACCAGTGACATTTCTGAAACATCAGGGACTGAGACAGTAGATATATCAGAAACAGCAGGGAATGAGCCCACGAACATGTCTGAGACAACAGGGACTGAGACAGTGCACGTGTCTGAGAAAAGAGGGACTGATACAGTGGACATGTCTGAGACAACAGGGACTGAGACAGTGGACATGTCTGACACAACATGCATATCTGAGAAAACAGGGTCTGAGACAGTCGACCTGTCTGAGATAATAGGGAATGAGACAGTGGACATGTGTGAAACAACTGCGACTGAGACAGTGGTCATGTCTGAGACAACAGGTTTCTAGACAGTGGAACTGTCTAAGACAATACAGACTGAGACAGATGACATATCTTAGACAGTGGACAAGTCCTGTCTGAGATGACAGTGACTGAGACAGTGGACACATATGAGACAACAGGGACTGACACAGTGGAAATATCTGAGACAACAGGAAATGAGAAAAAGGGACTGACACAGTGAATATGTGTGTGTCAACCGGGACTGAGACTTTGTACATGTATGAGACAACAGGGACTGAAACAGTGGACCTGTCTGATAAAACTGCGAATAAGAAAGTGTTCAAGTCTGAGACAATGGAGACTGAGAGAGGCTACATGTCTGTTTCTTGCGGTTCTCATCCTCAGCCTTTCACCACTGTGCTATCCCCACAGCCTGAAGCTACATGTCTGTAACAACAGGGACTGACACAGTAGATATATCTGAAGCAACAGGCCATAGGACAGTCGACATGTTTGAAACAACAGGGACTGTGACCGTGGAAATGTCTGACAAAACACACACATATCTTAGACAACAGGGTCAGAGACCATGGACACGTCTGAGACAACAGGGACTGATAAACTGGGTATGTGTGAAACAACAGGGTCTGAGACAGTGGACATGTCTGAGACAACACACATATCTGATAAAACAGGGTCAGAGACCATGGACACGTCTGAGACAACAGGGACTGATAAACTGGGTATGTGTGAAACAACAGGGCCTGAGACAGTGGACATGTCTGTGACAACACACATATCTGATAAAACAGGGTCAGAGACCATGGACACGTCTGAGACAACAGGGACTGATAAACTGGGTATGTGTGAAACAACAGGGCCTGAGACAGTGGACATGTCTGTGACAACACACATATCTGATAAAACAGGGTCAGAGACCATGGACACGTCTGAGACAACAGGGACTGATAAACTGGGTATGTGTGAAACAACAGGGTCTGAGACAGTGGACATGTCTGAGACAACAGGAACTGAGACAGAGGACACGTCTGATAAATACAGGTTTGAGACAGCGGATATGTGTGAAACAACAGAGACAGACAGTGGACATATCTGATACTACTGCGAATAAGTGCGTGTTCATGTCTGAGACAACGGGGATTGAGACAGGCTACATGTCTGAAACAACAGGGAATGAGACAGTAGATATATCTGAAACAACAGGGACTGAGACAGAGGACATGTCTGAGACAACAGTGATTGAGACAGTGGACAAGTCGTAGACAACAGGGACTGACAAATTGGATATGTCTGAGAAAACCAGGACTGAGTCTTTGGAAATGTCTGAGACAACAGGGACTGAGACAGTGGACATGTCTGAGACAACAAGCACTGAGAAAGTGGAAATGTGTGAAACAACAGGGAATGAGACAGTGGATATATCTGAGACCAAAGGGACTGAGACGGTGCACTCATCTGTGTCAACAAGGATTGAGACAATGGAAAGTTATGAGACAATATTAACTGAGACATTTGACATGTCTTCAACAGTAGACAAATCCTGTCTGTGATGACAGCAACTGAGACAGTGGACATATCTGACACAACAGGGACTGATACAGTGGACACATCTGAAACAAAAGGGATGAGACAGTGAACATGTCTGAGACAACAGGGACTGACACTGTGGATACGTCTGAAACAGCACAGACTGAGACAGCAGACAATTTTGAGACAACAGAGACTGAGATATTGGACATGTCTGAGACAACAGGGATGGACACAGTGGATATGCCTGAAACAACAGTGACTGATACAGTGGACAAGTCTGAGAGAACAGGGAGTGAGACTGTCGACATGTCTGATACAACTGTGACTAAGAGTGTGTTCATGTCTGAGACAATGGGTACTGAGACAGGTGACATTTCTGAAAGAACAGGGATTGAGACAGTAGATGTACAAGAAACAGCAGGGATTGAGACTGTGGATATGTCTGAGACAACAGGGACTGGGACAGTTGACATGTCTGAGACAACAAGGAATTATACAGTGGACATGTCTGAGACAACAGGGACTGAGACAGTGGATATGTCTGATACAACTGCGACTAAGATCGTGTTCATGTCTGAGATGAAGGGGTGTGAGACAGGCGATATTTCTGAAACAACAGGGACTGACCCACTGGATTTTTCTGAGACAACATGGACTGACACAGTGAGTGTGTCTGAAACATCAAGGATTGAGACTGTGGACAAGTGTGAGACAACAGGGACTGAGACAGTGGGCATGTCTGATACAAGTGGGATTAACATTGTGTTCAGATCTGAGACAACGAGGAATGAGACAGGTGACATTTCTGAAACATCAGGGACTGAGACAGTAAATATATCAGAAACAGCAGGGAAGGAGACCATGGACATGTCTGAGACAACAGGGCTTGAGACAGTGGGCGTGTCTGATACAAGAGGGACTGATACAGTGGACATGTCTGAGACAACAGGGACTGAGAGAGTGGACATGTCTGACACAACACACATATCTGAGAAAACAGGGTCTGAGACAATAGGGAATGAAACAGTGGACATGGGTGAAAAAACTGCGAGTGAGACAGTGGTCATGTCTGAGACTACAGGATTCTAGACAGTGGAGCTGTCTGAGACAATACAGGCTGAGACAGTTGACATATCTTCGCCAGTGGACAAGTCCTGTCTGATATGACAGTGACTGAGACAGTGGACACATATGACACAACAGGGAATGAGACAGTGGAAAAACCTGAGACAACAGGAACTGAGATATTGGACATGTCTGAGAAAAGAAGGACTGACACAGTGGATATGTTTGAGTCAACTGGGACTGAGAATTTGTACATGTCTGAGACAACAGGGACTGAAACATTGGACAGGTCTGATAAAACTGCGAATGAGATCATGTTCAGGTCTGAGACAATGGGGACTGAGAGAGGCTGCATGTCTGTAACAAAAGGGACTGAGACAGTAGATATATCTGAAACAACAGGGCATAAGACAGTGGACATGTTTGAAACAGCAGGGACTGGGACAGTGGAAATGTCTGACACAAAATATACATATATTAGACAACAGGGTCAGACACTATGGACAGGTTTGAGACAACAGGGACTGAGACAATGGATATGTGTGAAACAACAGGGTCTGAGACAGTGGACATGTCTGAGACAACAGGGACTGAGACAGAGGACACTTCTGACAAAACAGGGATCTAGACAGCGGATATGTGTGGGACAACAGAGACATACAGAGGACCTGTCTGATACAACTGCGACTAAGTGCATGTTCATGTCTGACACAACAGTGACTGAGACAGGTTACATGTCTGAAACAACAGGGAATGGAAAGTAGATATATCTGAAACAGCAGGGACTGAGACAGTGGACATGTCTGAGACAACAGGGACTGAGACAGTGGACAAGTCTTAGACCACAGGGAATGACAAATTGGATATGTCTGAGATAACTGTGACTGAGACTTTGGACATGTCTGAGAAAACAGGGACTGAGACAGTGGACATCTCTGATACTACTGTGATTAAGATCCTAATCAGGTGTGAGACAAGGGGGACTGAGACAGGCTACATGTGTGAAACAAAAGGGACTAAGACAGTAGATATGTCTGAAACAACTGGGACTGAGACCTTGGACATGTTTGAGACAACAGGGCATTAGACATTTTACATGTCTAAGACTGCAGGGACTCAAACACTGGACATATCTGAGACAACCGGGACTGAGACTTTGGACATGTCTGGGAGAACAGCAACTGAGAAAGTGGACATGCCTGAGGCAACAGTCACTGAGAAAGTGGACATGTGTGAAACAACAGGAAATGAGACAGTGGACATGTCTGAGACAAAAGGGACTGAGACAGTGCACTCGTCTGAGCCAACAAGGTTTGAGACAATGGACCTGTATGCGACAATATCACCTGAGAAAGTTGACATGTCTTCAACAGTAGACAAATCCTGTCTGTGATGACAGGGACTGAGACAGTGGACATATCTGAGAAAACAGGGATTGAGAAAGTGGACACATCCGAAACAACAGGGACTGAGACAGTAGACATGTCTGAGACTACAGGGAGTGACACAGTGGATATGTCTGAAACAGCACGGACTGAGAGAGTGGACAATTTTGAGACAACAGAGACTGAGCTATCAGACATGTCTGAAACAACTGCGACTAAGACCGAGACCATGTCTGAGACAACGGGGACTGAGACAGTGGACAGGCCTGAGACAACAGGGATGGACACAGTGGATATGTCTGAAACAACAGTGACTGAGATAGTGGACAAGTCTGGGAGAACAGGGACTGAGACAGTCAGCATTTCTGATACAACTGCCACTAAGAGCGTGTTCATGTCTGAGACAATGGCTAATGGGACAGGCGACATTTCTGAAAGAACAGGGATTGAGACAGTAGAAGTGCCAGAAACAGCCAGGATTGAGACTGTGGATATGTCTGAGACGACAGGGACTGGGACAGTGGACACGTCTGAGACAACAAGGAATGATACATTGGACATGTCTGCGACAATAGTGACTGAGACAGTGGACATGCCTGATACAACTGGGACTAAGATCGTGTTCATGTCTGAGATGACGGGGAGTGATACAGGCGACATTTCTGAAACAACAGGGACTGACACAGTGGATTTGTCTGAGACAACAGGGACTGACACAGTGGATATGTCTTAAACAACAAGGACTGTGACTGTGGAAATGTTTGAGACAACAGTGACTGAGACAGTGGACATGTCTGATACAACTGCGAATAACAGTGTGTTCATGTCTAAGACAACGAGTACTGAGACAGGTGACATTTCTGAAACAACAGGGGCTGAGACAGTAGATATATCAGAAACAGCAGGGAATGAGACCATGGACATGTCTGAGATAACAGAGACTGAGACAGTGGACGTGTCTGAGACAATTGGTACTGATAGAGTGGACATGTCTGACACAACACACATATCAGAGAAAACAGGGTCTGAGACAATCGATATGTCTGTGTCAATAGGGAATGAGACAGTGGACATGTGTGAAACAACTGCGACTGAGACAGTGGTCATGTCTGAGACAACAGCGTTCTAGACAGTGGAGCTGATTGAGACAATAGAGACTGAGACTGTTGACATATCTTTGACAGTGGATCAGTCCTGTCTGAGATGACAGCGACTGAGACAGTGGACACAAATGAGACAACAGGGACTGAGACAGTGGACACATCTGAGACAACAGAGACTGAGAGAGTGCACATGTCTGAGACAACAGGGACTGAGACAGTGGACATGTTGAAACAACATCGACTGTGACATTGGACATGTCTGAGACAACAGGCACTGAGAAAGTGGACATGTGTGAAACAACAGGGAATGTGATAGTGGACATGTCTGAGACAACAGGGACTGAGAGAGTGTACATGTAGGAGACAACAATGACTGAGACACTAGATATATCTGAAACAACAGGGACTGAGACAGTGGACATGTCTGAAACAACAGGGACTGAGACAGTGGACATGTTGAAACAACAGGGACTGAGACAGTGGACATGTCTGAGACAACAGGGACTGACAATGTGGATACGCCTGAAACAGCACAGACTGAGACAGTGGACAATTTTGAGACAACAGTGCTGAGACATAGGACATGTGTGAAACAACTGCGACTAAGAGTGTGATCGTGTCTGAGACAACGCGGACTGAGACAGTGGTCATATCTGAGACAACAGGGACTGAGACAGTGGACATGTCTGAGACAACAGGGATGGACACAGTGGATATGTCTGAAACAACAGCGACTGAAGTAGTGGACAAGTCTCAGAGAACAGGGACTGAGACAGTAGACATGTCTGATACAACTGCGACTAAGAGCGTGTTCATGTCTGAGACGATGCTGACTGAGACAGGCAACATTTCTGAAAGAACATTGACTCAGACAGTCGATATATCAGAAACAGCAGGGACTGAGACTATGGATATGTATGAGACAACAGGGACTGAGAGAGAAAACGTGTCTGAGACAACAAGGAAAGATACAGTGGACATGTGTGAGACAACAGGGACTGAGAGAGTGGACATGTCTGATTCAACTGCGACTAAGAGCTTGTTCATGTCTGAGATGACACGGAGTGAGACAGGCAAAATTTCTGAAACAACAGGGACTGAGACAGTGGATTTTTCTGAGACAACAGGAACTGACTCCTTGGATATGTCTTAAACAGCAAGGACTGAGACTGTGGACAAGTGTGAGACAACAGGAAATGAGACAGTGGACATGTATGATATACAACTGCAACTAACAGTGTGTTCATGTCTGAGACAACGGGGAATGAGACAGGCTACATTTCTGAATATCAGGGACTGATACAGTAGATATATCAGAAACAGCAGGTAATGAGACCGTTGACATGTCTGAGACAACAGGGACTGAGACAGTGGACATGTCTGACACAACACGCATATCTGAGAAAACAGGGTCTGAGACAATCGATATGTCTAAGATAATAGGGAATGAGACAGTGGACATGTGTGAAACAACTCCGACTGAGACAGTGGCCATGTCTGAGACAACATGTCTGGATAGTTGAGCTCTCTGAGACAATAGAGACTAAGGCAGTTCACATATCTTCATCAGTGGACAAGTCCTTTCTGAGATGACAGCGACTGAGACAGTGGACACATATGAGACAACAGGGACTGAGACAGTGGGAATATCTGATACAACAGGTACTGAGACATTGGACATGTCTGAGACAACAGGGACTGACACAGTGGATATGTCTGCGTCAACCGGGACTGCGACTTTGTACATGTCTGAGACAACAGGGACTGAAACAGTGGACATGTCTGATAAAACTGCGAATAAGAATGTGTTCAGGTGTGAGACAATGGGGACTGAGAGAGGCTACATGTCTGTAACAACAGGGACTGAGACAGTAGATATATCTGAAACAACAGGGCATAAGACAGTGGGCATGTTTGAAACAACAGGTACTGGGACAGTGGATATGTCTGACACCACACACATATCTTAGACAACAGGTTTGGAGACCCTGGACAGGTCTGAGACCACAGGGACTGAGACACTGGATATGTGTGAAACAACACAGTCTGAGACAGTGGACAAGTCTGAGACAACAGGGACTTAGACAGTGGACATATGTGATACAACAGCGATTAAGAGCATGTATATATCTGAGATGATAGTGACTGAGACAGGCGACATTTCTGAAACAACAGGGACTTAGACATTGGACCTGTCAGAAGTAACATGGACTGGGAGATTGGAGATGTCTAACACAACACACATATCTTATACAACAGGGTCAGAGACCATTTATATGTATGAGAAAACAGGGAATGAGACAGTGGATATCTGTGAAACAACAGGGTCTGAGACAGTGGACTTGTCTGAGATAACAGGGACTGAGACAGTGGACACATCTGAGAGAACAGGGTTCGAGACAGTGGACATGTATGAGACAACAGAGACTGAGACATTGGACATGTCTGATAAAATGCAACAAAGACCGTGTTCAGGTCTGAGACAATGGGGACTGAGATAGGCTATATTTCTGAAACAATAGGGACTGAGACAGTACATATATCTGATACAACAGGGACTGATTCTGTTGAAATGTCTGAGACAATAATGACTCAGACAATGGACACGTGTGAGAAAACAGAGACTGAAACAGTGGACATGTCTGAGACAACAGGGATTGAGACAATAGACATGTCTGAGGCAAAAGGGAATGAGACAGTGGACATGTGTGAAACAACTGAGACTGAGACACTGGTCCTGTCAGAGACAACAGGATTCTAGACAGTGTACCTTTCTAAGGCATTAGAGACTGAGACAGTTGAAATGTCTTCGCAATCAGGCAAGTCCTGTCTGAGATGACAGCAACTGAGACAGTGGACACATTTGAGCCAACAGTGACTGAGAAAGTGGACACATCTGAGACAACCAGGACTGAGAGAGTGGACATATCTGACATAACAGTGACTGAGACAATGGACATGTCTTAGACAACAGGGACTGACAAATTGGGTATGTCTGAGACAAACGGGACTGAGACTTTGGACATGTCTGAGACAACAGGGACTGAGACAGTGGAAAAGTCTGATACAACTGCGACTAAGATTGTGTTCAAGTCTGAGACACGGGGAACTGAGACAGGCTACATGTCTGAAACAACAGGGACCGAGACAGTAGATATATCTGAAACCACAAGGACTGAGACCTTATACATGTCTGATACAACTGTGCATCAGACATTGGACATGTCTGAGACTGCAGGGAGTCAGACACTGGACATATATGAGACAAAAGGGATAGAGACTTTGGACATGTCTGAGAGAACAGGGACTTAGACAGTGGACATGGCTGAGAGAACAGGCAGTGAGACTGTGTACATGTGTGAAAAAACAGGGAATGAGACCGTGGACATGTCTGAGACAACTGGAATTGAGACTCTGGTCTACTCTGAGTCAACAGGTTTTGAGAGAGTGGAACTGTCTGAGAAAATAGCAACTGCGACAGTTGAAATGTCTTCACTAGTGGACAAGTCCTGTGGGTGATGACAGTGAATGAGACAGTGGCCACATCGGCAACAACAGGGACTGAGACAGTGGACACATCTGAAACAACCGGGAATGAGACATTGTACTCGTCTGAGTCAACAGGGTTCGAGACAATGGACCTGTATGGGACAATATCAACAGAGACAGTTGACATGTCTTCAACAGTCGACAAGTCCTGTCTGTGATGACACCGACTGAGAAAGAGGACACATCTGAGACAACAGCGACTGAGAAAGTGGACTGAGTCAACAGGGACTGTCACAGTGGATATGTGTGAAACAACAAGGACTGAGACAGTAGAAAATTCTGAGACAACAGGGATTGAGACTGTGGACATGTCTGATACAACTGCGATTAAGATGTTGTTCATGTCTGAGACAACGGGGACTGAGAATGTGGACATATTTGAGAAAACAGGTATGGAGACAGTGGACATGTCTGAGACAACAGGGACTGTTACAGTGGCTATGTCTGAAACAACAGCGACTGGGCCAGTGGACAAATCTGAGAAAACAGGGACTGGGACAGTGCACATGTCTGATATAACTGCGAGTAAAAGCGTGTTCATGTCTGAGATGTTAGGAACTGAGACAGGTGACATTTCTGAAACAACAGGGACTTCGACAGTGGACTCGTCTGAGACAACATTGACTGACACAGTGGATATGTCTTAAACAACAGGGACTGAGACAGTGGACAAGTCTGAGACAACAGGGACTGAGAAAGTGGACATATCTGACACAACTGTGATTAAGAGCGTGTACATGTTTGAGACAATAGGGACTGAAACAGGCGACATTTCTGAAACAACAGGAGACTGAGACAGTGGACTTATCTGAAATAACAGGGACTGGGAGATTGGACATGTCTGACACAGCACTCATATCTTAGACAACAGGGTCAGAGACCATTTATATGTGTGAGACAACAGGGACTTGGACAGTGGATATGTGTGAAACCACAGAGTCTGAGACAGTGGACATGTCTGACACAACAGGAACTGACACACTGGATATTTCTTACACAACAGGGACTAAGACAGTGGACATGTCTTAGACAAAAGGGAATCAAACATTGTACATGTCTAAGACTGCAGGGACTCAGACACTGGAAATATCTGAGACAAATGGGACTGAGACTTTGGATATGTCTCAGAAAATTAGGACTGAGTAAATGGACATGTCTTAGACAACAGGCACTGAGACAGTGGACATGTGTGAAACAACAGGGAATGAGACAGTGGACATGTATGAGACAACAGGGACTGAGACAGTGGACTCGTCTGAATCAACATGTTTCTAGACATTGGTACTGTATGACACAATATCAACTGAGACAGTTGACATGACTTCAACACTGGACAAGTCTTGTCTGTGATGCCAGCAACTGAGACAGTGGACATATCTGAGACAACAGGGACTGACACAGTGGATATGTATGAAACAACAAGGACTGAGACAGTGAACAATTCTGAGACAACAAGGAGTGAGACATTGGACATGTCTGACACAACTGCGACTAAGAGCGTGTTCATCTCTGAGACAACAGGGAGTGAGACAGTGGACATATCTGAGACAACAGGGACTGACACAGTGGATATATCTTAAACAGGGACTGAGACAGTAGATATATCTGAAACAACAGGGACTGAGACCTTAGTCATGTCTGAGACAACAGGGAATCAGACATTGGACCTGTCTGAGACTGCAGGGACTTAGAGAGTGGACATATCTGAGACAACCGGGACTGAGATTTTGGACATGTTTGAGAGAAGAGGTACTGAGACAGTGGACATATCTGAGACAACAGGGACTGAGACAGTGGACATGTCTGATACAATTGAGACTAAGATTGTGTTCATATCTGAGTCAACGGGGACTGAGACAGTCTACATTTCTTAAACAACAGGGACTGAGACAGTAGATATATCAGAAACAGCAGGGAATGAGACCGTGACATGTCTGAGACAACAGCAACTGAGACATTGGACATATCTGACACAACAGGGACTGATACAGTGGTCATGTCTGAGACAACAGGTACTGAGACAGTGGACATGACTGATAAAACTGCGACTAAGTGCGTGTTTAGGTATGAGACAATGGGGACTGAGATAGGCTACATGTCTGAAACAACAGGGAACGTGACACTAGATATATCTGACACAACAGGAGCTGAGACAGTGGACATGTCTTAGACAACAGGGACTGAAAAATTGGATATGTCTGAGAAAAACTGACTGAGACTTTAGACATGTCTGATAAAACAGGTACTGAGTCAGTGGACATGTCTGATACAACAGGAACTGAGTCAGTGGACATGTCTGATACAACAGGTACTGAGACAGTGGACATGACTGATAAAACTGCGACTATGAACGTGTTCAGGTCTGAATCAACGGGGACTGAGAGAGGCTACATGTCTGAAACAACAGGGACTGAGACAGTAGATATATCAGAAACATCAGGGAAGGAGAGCGTGGACATATCTGAGACAACAGGGACTGAGACAGTGGATGTGGCTGAGTCAAGAAAGACAGATACAGTGGACATGTCTGAGACAACAGGGACTGAGACAATGGATAAGTCTGTGACAACACACATATCTGAGAAAACAGGGTCTGAGACAATCAACAGGTCAGAGAAAACAGGGAATGAGACAGTGGACATGTGTGATACAACTGCAACGAAGACAGTTGTCATCTGAGACAAAATGGTTCTTGACAGTGGAGCTGTCTGAGCCAAGAGAGACTGAGACAGTTCACATATCTTTGCCAGTGGACAAGTACTGTCTGAGATGACGGTGACTGAGACAGTGGACACATATGAGGCAACAGGGAATGAGACAGTGGGCAATTCTGAGAAAACTGGGACTGAGATATCGGATATATCTGAAAAAACTGCAATTAAGAGCGTGTTCATGTATGAGACAATGAGGACTGAGACAGTGGACATATCTGAGAGAACAGGGACTGAGACATTGGACATGTCTGAGACAACAGGGACTGACACAGTGTATATGTCTGAAACAACAGCGACTGAGATAGTGGGTAAGGGTTAGACAACAGGGACTGAGACAGGGGACATGTCTGATAGAACTGTGACTAATAGCGTGTTCATGTCTGGGACGATGGGGACTGAGACAGTAGATATATCAGAAACAGCAGGGACTGAGACTTTGGGTATGTCAGAGAAAACAGGGACGGATACAGTGGACAAGTCTGAGGCAAGAAGGTATGGTACAGTGGACATGTCTGACACAACAGGGACTGAGACAGTGGACCTGTCTGATACAACTGTGACTAAGAGCATGTACATGTCTAGACAATGGGGACTGAGACACTGGACATATCTGAGACAACAAGAACTGAGACAGTGGACATTTCTGAGAAAATGGGGACTGACACAGCGGATATGTCTGAAACAACATCGACTGAGAGAGTGGACATGTCTGAGACAACAGGGACTGAGACAGTGGACCTGTGTGATACAACTGCAACTAAGAGCGTGTTCATGTGTGAGACAATAGGAACTGAGACAAGTGACTTTTCTGAAACAACAGGGAATGAGACAGTGGACATGTCTGAGACAACAAGGACTGAGACAGTGGAATCGTCTGAGTCAACAGGGTTCAAGACAATGGACCTGTATGAGACATTATCAACTGTATGAAACAACTGTATTAAACAACTGTATGAAACAACAGGGACTGAGACAGTGGACAATTCTGAGACAACTGGGACACAGAGATTGGACATGTCTGAAACAACTGTGATAAACAGTGTGTTCATGTCTGAGACAATGGGGATTGAGACAGTGAACATATCTGAGACAACAGGGACTGAGACAGTGGATACGTCTGAGACAACAGGGTCTGACTAAGTGGATATGTCTGAAACAACAGCGACTGAGACAGTGGACAAGTCTGAGACAACAGGGACTGAGACAATGACCATGTCTGATACAAGAGTGACTAAGAACATGTTCATGTCTGAGACAATGGGGACTGAGGCAGGCGACATTTCTGAAAGAACAGGGACTGATAGAGTAGATATATCAGAAACAGCAGGGACTGAGACTGTGCATATGTCTCAGACATGTCTGAGACCACAAGTAATGATACAGTTGACATGTCTGAGACAACAGGGACTGACACAGTGGATATGTCTGAAACAACAGTGACTGAGACAGTGGACAAGTCTGAGACAACAGGGACTGAGACAGTGGACATGTCTGATACAACTGCGACTAAGAGTATGTTCATGTCTGAGACAAAGGGGACTGAGACAGGCGGTAGTTCTGAAAGAACAGGGACTGAGACAGTAAATATATCAGAAATATCAGGGAATGAGACCGTGGACATATCTGAGACAACAGAGCGTGAGACAGTGGATGTGGCTGAGACAAAAGGACTGATACAGTGGACATGTCTGAAACAACAGGGACTGAGCCAGTGTATAAGTCTGTGACAACACACATATCTGAGAAAACAGGGTCTGAGACAATCAACAGGTCAGAGAAAACAGGGAATGAGACACTGGACATGTGTGATACTACTGCGACTGAGACAGTTGTCATATCTGAGACAAAAGTATTCTTGACAGTGGAGCTGTCTGAGTCAAGAGAGACTAAGATAGTTCACATATCTTCACCAGTGGACAAGTCCTGTTTGAGATGACAGCGACTGAGACAGTGCACATATGAGGCAACAGGGACTGAGACAGTGGAAAATTCTGAGACAACTGGGACTGAGATATCGGACATATCTGAAAAAACTGCGAATAAGAGCGTGTTCATGTATGAGACAATGAGGACTGAGACAGTGGGCATATCTGAGAGAACAGGGACTGAGGCATTGGACATGTCTGAGACAACAGGGACTGACACAGTGGATATGTCGGAAAAAACAGCGACTGAGACAGTGGGTAAGTCTTAGACAACAGGAACTGAGACAGTGGACATGTCTGAGACAACAGGGACTGACACAGTGGATATGTTTGAAACAACAGCAACTGAGACAGTGGACAAGTCTGAGACAACAGGTACTGAGACAGTGGACATGTCTGATACAACTGCTACTAAGAGTGTGTTCGTGTCTGAGACAATGGGGACTGAGACAGGCCACATTTCTGAAAGAACAAGGACTGAGACAGTAGGTATATCAGAAACAGCAGGCACTGAGACTATGGATATGTCTGTGACAACAGGGACTGAGACAGTGGACATGTCTGATACAAATGCGACTAAGAGTGTGTTCATATCTGAGATGACAGTGAGTGGGACACGCAACATTTCTGAAATAATAGGAACTGAGACAGTGGATTTGTCTGAGACAACAAGGACTGACACATTGGATATTTCTTAAACCACAGGGACTGCGACTGTGGACCAGTGTGAGACAACAGGGACTGATCCAATGGACATGTCTAATACAACTGCTACTAAGAGTGTGTTCATGTCTGAGTCAAAAGAGACTGAGGTGGCGCCATTTCTGAAACAACAGGGACTGAGACAGTAGATATATCAGAAACAGCAGGGAATGAGACCATGGAAATGTCTGAGACAACACGGACTGAGAGAGAGGACATGTCTGAGACAACAGGGACTGGGACAGTAGTCATGTCTGAGACTACAGGGTTCTAGACTGTAGAGCTGTCTGAGACAATAGAGACTGAGACAATTGACATATCTTCGTCAGTGGACAAGTCCTGTCGGAGAAGACAGCGACTGAGACAGTGGACACATATGAGACATTGGACTAATCTGAGAAAGCCAGGATTGAGAGAGTGGACATTTCTGAGACAACAGGTACTGAGACAGTGGACATGTCTGACACAATGGGGAATAAGAAAGAGTTCATGTCTGAGACAACGGGGATTGAGAGCGGATACATGTCTGAAACAACAGTGACTGAGACAGTAGATATATGTGAAACAACAGGGAATGAGTCTTTGGACCTGTCTGAGACAACAGGCACTTAGGTATTAGACATGTTGACTTTCTCCCACATTCACACTCACAAACACACACACACACACACACAAACACAAGCACACACACACACACACACACACACACACACACACACTGATGAACTGCATATATCAGGGGGATCACAAACATTCTCCTTTGTCCTGACCAGTGTTACTTGTGTCCCTGTGGAAAATAGCCAGAAATGATGGGCCAGAGGGCACATCCTACTTCTCCAGAAGTTTCCAAACATTGGATTCCTGGATCTTCTAGGACCCGATCCTACAGAAGGCCGCAAGCAGCAAAGCAACATCCTGCTCAGTCCAGTCTTTCAAGACAAGTGACGTGTTTCAGGTTGTCACTGGCCTGTAGTTGCTGGTAACCAGGACTATGTGTTCTTTTTGTACTGATATCATAAAGGTGAGGTCACTTCCTGGGGTCTTCTGACTCTAGCCTATTCCTCACTGAGAGAACAGGGACCAAGACATTGGACACATCTGAGACAACCAGGACTGAGACAGAGGACATATTTGACAAAACAGGTACTGAGACCTTGGACATGTCTGCAACAACAGGGAATCAGACATTTGACATGTCTGAGACTGCAGGGACTAAGACACTAGACATATCTGAGACAACCAGGACTGACACTTTCTACATGTCTGAGAGAACAGGGGCTGATCCAGAGTACATGTCTGAGACAACAGCCATTGAGAAACTGAACATGTCTGAGACAACAGGGAATGAGACAGTGGACATGTGTAACAACTGCGACTGAGACAGTGGTCATGTATGAGACAACAGGGTTCTAGACAGTGGAGCTTTCTGAGACAATAGAGACTGAGAGAGTTGACATATCTTCGCCAGTGGACAAGTCCTGTCTGAGATGACAGCAACTGAGTCAGTGGACACATATGAGACAACAGGAACTGAGACAGTGGACACATCTGAGGCAACCAAAACTGAGTCAGTGGACATATCTGAGGCAACAGGTACTGAGACAGTGGACATGTCTGAGACAACAGTAGATATGTCTGACTCAACCGGGACTGAGACTTTGGACATGTCTGAGACAACAGGGGCTGAGAAAGTGGACATGCCTGATAAAACTGCGAATAAGAATGTGTTCAGAACTGAGACAATGGGGACTGAGAGAGGCTACATGTCTGAAACAACAGGGACTGAAGTAGATATATCTGAAACAACAGGGACTGAGACATTGGACATGTCTGAGAAAACAGGGATTCAGACATTGGACCTGTCTGAGACTGCAGGGCCTTAGACAGTGGACATATCTGAGAAAACCAGAACTGATATTTTGTACATGTGTGAGAGAACAGGTACTGAGACAGTGGACATGTCTGAGACAACAGGCACTGAGAGAGTGGACATGTCTGATACAAGAGCGAATTAGAGCGTGTTCAGGTGAGACAATGGGGACTGAGACAGGCTACATGTCTGAAACAACAGGGAATCAGACAGTAGATATATCTGAAACAACGGGGACTGAGACAGTGGACATGTCTTAGACAACAGGGATTGAAAATTGGATTGTCTGAGAAAATCTGGACTGAGACTTTGGACATGTCTGAGACAACAGCGACTGTGATAGTGGACATGTCTGATGCAACTGTGAAGGAGATCTTGTTCAGGTCTGAGACAAGGGGGACTGATACACGGTACATGTTTGAAACAACAGTGACTGAGACAGTAGATATACCTGAAACAACTGGGACTAAGACCTTGGATATGTCTGAGACAACAGAGCATCAGACATTGAACATGTCTAAGACTGCAGGGACTGAGACACTGCACATATCTAAGACAACCGGTACTGAGACTTTGACATGTCTGACAGAACAGAGACTGAGAAAGTGGACATGTCTGAGAAAACAGGCACTGAGAAAGTGGGCATGTGTGAATCAACAGGGAAGGAGACAGGGGACATGTCTGAGACAACAGGGACTGAGTCAGTGGACTCGTCTGAGTCAACAGAGTTTGAGACAATGGACCTTTATGAGACAATATCAACTAAGACAGTTGTCATGTCTTCAACAGTGAACAAATCCTGTCTGTGATGACAGCGACTGAGACAGTGGACATATCTGAGACAACATGGAATGAGACAGTGGGCACATCTGAAACAACAGAGAATGAGACAGTTTACATGTCTGAGACAACAGGGACTAAGACAATGGTCATGTCATAGACAACAGGGAATGACAAATTGGATATGTCTGAGACAAACTGACTGAGACTTTGGACATTTCTGAGACAACAGAGACTGACACAGTGGACATGTCTGATACAACTGCAACTAAGATTGTGTTCTGGTCTGAGACAAGGGGGACTGAGACAGGCTACATGTCTGAAACAACAGGGACTGAGAGAGTAGATATATCTGAAGCAACTGGGACTGAGATCTTGGACATGCCTGAGACATTAGGGTATCAGACATTGGACATGTCTGAGACTGCTGGGAATCAGACACTGGACATATCTGAGACAACCAGGACTGAGACTTTGGACATGTCTGTGAGAACAGGGACTGACAATGTGGAAATGTCTGAGACAACAGGCACTGAGACA
The DNA here is from genome assembly GCA_009823505.1 of Rhizomys pruinosus. Taxonomy (NCBI): domain Eukaryota; kingdom Metazoa; phylum Chordata; class Mammalia; order Rodentia; family Spalacidae; genus Rhizomys; species Rhizomys pruinosus. The sequence continues at coordinate 7,295,797 of VZQC01011341.1, read as the reverse complement.
GTGGACATGTGTGAAACAACAGGGATTGAGACAGTGGACTCATCTGAATCAACAGGTTTCGAGAAAATGGAAATGTATGAGACAATATCATCTGAGAAAGTTGACATATCTTCAACAGTGGACAAGTCTTGTCTGTGATGCCAGCAACTGAGACAATGGACATATTTGAGACAACAGGGACTGACACAGAGGATATGTATGAAACAACAGGGACTGAGACACTGGACAATTCTGAGACAATAGAGAGTGAGACATCAGACATGTCTGAAACAACTGCGACTAAGAGAGTGTTCATCTCTGATACAACAGGGACTGAGACAGTGGACATGTCTGAGAAAAAAGGGACTGAGACAGTGGACATGTCTGAGACAACAGGGACTGACACAGTGGATATGTCTTAAACAACACAGACTGAGACAGTGGACAAATCTGAGACAACAGAGACTGAGACATTCGACATGTATGATACAACTGCGACTATGAGTGTGCTCATGTCTTAGACAATGGCGACTGAGACAGGAGACATTTCTGGAAGAAAAGTGATTGAGAGAGTAGATATATCAGAAACAGCAGGATATGAGACTGTAGATATGTCTCAGAATATAGGGACTGAGACAGTGGACATGTCTGAGACAACAGGGTCTGAGACAGTGGACATGTCTGAGACAACAAGGAATGATACATTGGACATGTGTGAGACAACAGGGATTGAGACAGTGGACATGTCTGATACAACTGCGATTAAGACCGTGTTCATGTCTGAGATGACGGGGAGTGAGACAGGCCACATTTCTTAAACAACAGGGACTGACACAGTGGATTTGTCTGAGACAGCAGGGACTGACACAGTGGATATGACTTAAAGTACAGGGACTGAGACTGTGGACAAGTGTGAGACAAAAGGTTCTGAGACAGTGGACATTTCTGATACAACTGCGACTAAGAATATTTTCATGTCTGAGACAAGGGGGACTGAGACAGGTGACATTTCTGAAACCACAGGGACTGAGACTGTAGATATATCAGAAACGGCAGGGAATGAGACCGAGGACATGTCTGACGCAACAGGTACTGAGACAGTGGACATGTCTGATACAACTGTGATTAAGAGCGTGTACATGTCTGAGACGATAGGGACTTAGACAGGTGACATTTATGAGAGAATAGGGATAGAAAAAGTGGACATGTCTTTGACATCAGGCACTGAGACAGTGGACATGTGTGAAACAACAAGGAATGGGACAGTGGACATGTCTGAGACAACAGGGCCTGAGACAGTGGACTCGTCTTTGTCAACAGGGTTAAGACAATGGACATGTATGAGACATTATCAACTGTATGAAACAACTGTATGAAACAACTGTATGAAACAACAGGGACTGAGACAGTGGAAAATTCTGAGATAACTGGGACAGACAGACTGGGCATGTCTGAAACAACTGTGATAAAGAGCGTGTTCATGTCTGAGAGAATGGGGATTGAGACAGTGGACATGTCTTAGACAACAGGGATTGAGACAGTGGATATATCTGAGACAACAGGGTCTGACAAAGTGGATATGTCTGAAACAACAGCAACTGAGACAGTGGACAAGTCTGAGACAACAGGAACTGAGACAGTGGACATGACTGTTACAAGAGTGACTAAGAGCGTGTTCATGTCTGAGACAATGGGGACTGAGACAGGCGACATTTCTGAAAGAACAGGGACTGAGACCATAGATATATCAGAAACATCAGGGACTGAGACTGCATATGTCTCAGACAACAGGGACTTGGACAGTGGACATGTCTGAGACAACAAGTAATGATACAGTGGACATGTCTGAGACAACAGGGACTGAGACTGTGGACCTGTCTGAGACAACAGGGACTGACACAGTGGATATGTCAGAAACAACAGTGACTGAGACAGTGGACAAGACTGAGACAACAGGGACTGAGTCAGTGGTCATGTCTGATACAACTGCGACTAAGAGTGTGTTCATGTCTGAGACAAAGGGGACTGAGACAGGCGATATTTCTGAAACAACAGGGACTGAGACAGTGGATAAGTCTGTGACAACACACATATCTGAGAAAACAGGGTCTGAGACAATCAACAGGTCAGAGAAAACAGGGAATGAGACAGTGGACATGTGTGATACAACAGCGACTGAGACAGTTGTCATATCTGAGACAAAAGGGTTCCTGACAGTGGAGCTGTCTGAGACGAGAGAGACTGAGACAGTTCACATATCTTTGCCAGTGGACAAGTCCTGTCTGAAATGACAGCGACTGAGAAAGTGGACAATTCTGACACAACTGGGACTGAGATATCGGACATATCTGAAAAAACTGTGACTAAGAGTGTGTTCATGTATGAGACAATGAGGACTGAGACAGTGGACATATCTGAGAGAACAGGGACTGAGACATTGGACATGTCTGAGACAACAGGGACTGACACAGTGGATATGTCTGAAACAACAGCAACTGAGACAGTAGACATGTCTGATAGAACTGTGACTAAGAGGGTGTTAATGTCTGAGACAATGGGGATGGAGACAGTAGATAAATCAGAAAAATCAGGGGCTGAGACTCTGGATATATCTGAGACAACAGGGGCTGAGACAGTGGACATGTCTGAGGCAACAAGGAATGATACATTGGACATGTATGACACAACAGGGACTGAGACATTCACATGTCTGATACAACTGCGATTAAGAGCATGTTCATGTCTGAGATGATGGGGAGTGAGACAGGCAACATTTCTTAAACAACAGGGACTGAGACAGTGGATTTGTCTGAGACAGCAGGGACTGACACAGTGGATAAGTATTAAGCAACAGGGACTGAGACTGTGGACATGTGTGAGACAACAGGGACTGAGACAGTGGACAAGTCTGATACATCTGTGACTAAGAATATGTTCATGTCTGAGACAATGGGAACTGAGACAGGCGACATTTCTGAAACAATAGGTACTGTGACAGTAGATATATCAGAAACAGCAGGGAATGAGACCGTGGACATGTCTGAGACAACAGGGACTGCGACAGTGGACGTGTCTGACACAACGGGGACTGACACAGTGGATATGTCTGTGTCAACCGTGACTGAGAATTTGGAAATGTCTGAAGCAACAGGGACTGAGATAGTGGACATGACTGATAAAAATGCGAATAAGAAAGTGTTCATGTCTGAGACAACGGGGACTGAGAGAGTCTACATGTCTGAAACAACAGTGACTGAGTCAGTAGATATATCAGAAGCAACAGGGACTGAGACACTAGATATATATGAAACAACTAGGAATGAGACCTTGGACATGTCTGATAAAACAGGGAATTAGATGTTGGACATGTCTAACACTGTAGGGAATGAGACACTGGACATATCTGAGACAACTGGGACTGAGACTTTGGACATGTCTGAGAGAACAAGGATTGTGTAAGTGGACATGTCTTAGACAACAGGCACTGAGACAGTGGACATGTGTGAAACAATAGGGAGGGAGACAGTGGACACGTCTGAGTCAACAGGGTTTGGGACAATGGACCTGTTATGAGACAATATCAACTGAGACAGTTGACATGTCTTCAACAGTGGACAAGTCCTGTCAGTGATGCCAGGAACTGAGACAGTGGACATATTTGAGACAACAGGGACTGACACAGAGGATATGTATGAAACAACAGGGAATGAGACAGTGGACATTTCTGAGGCAACAGGGAGTGAAACATTGGACATGTCTGAAAAAATTGCGACTAAGTGCGTGTTCATCTCTGAGACAACGGGGACTGAGACAGTGGACATATCTGAGACAAAAGGGAATGAGACAGTGGACATGTCTGAGACAACAGGGACTGACACAATGGATATGTCTTAAACAACAGAGACAGTGGACATATCTGAGACAAAAGGGACTGAGACAGTGGACAAGTCTGAGACAACAGAGACTGAGACATTGGACATGTCTGATACAACTGCGACTATGAGTGTGTTCATGTCTGAGACAATGACGACTGAGATAGGCGACATTTCTGGAAGTACAGGGATTGAGACAGTAGATATATCAGAAACAGCAGGGACTGAGACTGTGGATATGTCTCAGAATACAGGGACTGAGACAGTGGTCATATCTGAGACAACAGGGTCTGAGACAGTGGACATGTCTGACACAACAAGAATGATACAGTGGACATGTCTGAGACACCAGGGACTGAGACAGTGGACATGTTTGATCCAACTGCTATTAAGAGCATATTCATGTCTGAGATGAAGGGGATTGAGACAGGCCACGTTTCTTAAACAACAGGGACTGACACAGTGGATTTGTCTGAGACAGCAGGGACTGAAACAATGGATATATTTTAAACTACAGGGACTGAGACTGTGGACAAGTGTGAGACAAAAGGGACTGAGACAGTGGACATTTCTGATACAACTGCGACTAAGAATATGTTCATGTCTGAGACAAGGGGGACTGAGACAGTGGGCATGTCTCAGAGAACAGGGACTGGTACATTGGACATGTCTGAGACAACAGGGACTGAGATAGTGGACATGTCTGAGACAACACACAGATCTGAGAAAACAGGGTCTGAGACAACAGGTAAGAGACAACAGGGAATGAGACAGTGGACATGTGTGAAACAACTGCGACTGAGACAGTTATCATGTCTGAGACAACAGGGACTGAGACATTGAACATGTGTGACACAACTGCGTCTATGATTGTGTTCATGTCTGAGACAATGGCGACTGAGAGAGGCGACATTTCTGGAAGAACAGGGACTGAGACAGTAGATATATCATAAGCAGCAGGGACTGAGACTGTGGCTATGTCTCAGAATACAGGGGATGAGACAGTGGACATGTCTGAGACAACAGGAACTGAGACAGTGGACATGTCTGAGAAAACAAGGAATGCTAGAGTGGACATGTCTGAGACAACAGGTACTGAGAGAGTGGACATGTCTGATACAACTGTGATTAAGAGCGTGTTCATGTCTGAGATGACGGGGAATGAGAAAGGATACATTTCTTAAACAACAGGGACTGACAAAGGGGATTTGTCTGAGACAGCAGGGAATCACACTGTGGATATGTCTTAAACTACAGGGACTGAGACTGTGGACAAGTGTGAGACAAAAGGGACTGAGACAGTTGAAATGTCTGATACAACTGCAACTAACAATATGTTCATGTATGAGACAAGGGGTACTGAGACAGGCGACATTTCTGAAACAACAGGGAATGAGACAGTAGATGTATCAGAAACAGCAGGGAATGAGACCGTGGACATGTCTGAGACAACAGGGTCTGAGACAGTGGACGTGTCTCAGAAAACAGGGACTGGTACAGTGGACACGTCTGAGACAACAGGGACTGAGATAATGCACATATCTGAGACAACACACAGATCTGAGAAAACAGGGTCTGAGACAACAGGTAGGGGAGAACAGGGAATGAGACAGTGGACATGTGTGAAACAACTGCGACTGAGAGAGTTGTCATATCTGAGACAACAGGGTTGTAGACAGTGGAGCTGTCTGAGGCAATAGAGACTGAGACAGTTGACGTATCTTCACCAGTGGACAAGTCCTGTCTGAGATGACAGTGACTGATATAGTGGACACATATGAGACAACAGATACAGAGACAGTGGACATGTCTAAGAAAACAGGGACTGACATATTGGATATGTATGAAACAACAGGGAATGATACAGTGCACAATTCTGAGACAACAGGGACTGAGACATCAGAAAACAGGGCATCAGACATTGAACATGTCTAAGACTACAGGGACTCAGACACTCGACATATCTGAGACAACCAGGATTGAGACTTTGGAAATGTCTGAGAGAACAGGGACTGAGAAAGTGGACATGTCTGAGACAACAGGCACTGAGACAGTGGATATGTGTGAAACAACAGGGATGGAGACAGTGGACATGTGTGAGACAACAGCGACTGAGACAGTGGATTCATCTGAGTCAACAGGGTTCGAGACTATGGACCTGTATGAGACAATATCAACTGAGACAGTTGACATGTCTTCAACAGTGGATAAATCCTGTCTGTGATGACAGCGAATGAGACAGTGGACATATCGGAGATTAATAGGGATTGAGACAGTGAACATGTATGAGACTACAGGGACTGACACAGTGGATATGTATGAAACAATAGGGACTAATTCAGTGGACAAATCTGAGACAACAGGGACTGAGACCTCGGACATGTCTGAAACAACTGCGACAAAGAGCGTGTTCATGTCTGAGACAGTTGACATGTCTTCAACAGTGGATAAATCCTGTCTGTGATGACAGCGACTGAGACAGTGGACATATGTGACACAACAGGAACTGAGACAGTGGACATGTCTGATACAACTGTGATTAAGAGTGTGTTCTTCTCTGAGATGACAAGGAGTGAGACAGGTGACTTTTCTTAAACAACAGGGACTGAGACAGTGGATTTGTCTGAGACAACAGGGACTGACACAATGGATATGTCTTAAACCACAGGGACTGAGACTTTGGACAAGTGTGAGACAAAAGGGACTGAGACAGTGGACATGTCTGATACAACTGCTAGTAAGAGTGTGTTCATGTCTGAGACAACAGAAACTGAGACATGTGACATTTCTGAAACAAAACAGGGACTGCGACAGTAGATATATCAGAAACAGCAGGGAATGAGTCCATGGACATGTCTGAGACAACAGTGACTGAGAGACTCGACATGTTTGAGACAACAGGGACTGAGTCCGTAGTCATGTCTGAGACTACAGGGTTCTAGACTGTGGAGCTGTCTGAGACAATAGAGACTGAGACAGTGAACATTTCTGATAGAACTGCGACTAAGAGCGTGTTCAGGTCTGAGACAATGGGGACTGAGACAGGCTACATGTCTGAAAGAACAGGGACTGAGACAGTAGATATATCTGAAACAACAGGGATGGAGACTGTGGACATGTCTGAGACAACAGGGACTGAGACATTGTACATGTCTGATACAACTGCAACTAAGATCGTGTTCAGGTCTGAGACAAGGGGGACTGAGACAGGCTACATGTGTGAAACGTCAGGGACTGAGACAGTAGATACATCTAAAACAACTGGGACTGAAACCTTGGACATGTCTGAGACAACCGGGCATCAAACATTGAACATGTCTAAGACTGCAGGGACTCAGACACTGGACATATCTGAGACAACCGGGATTGACACTTTGGACATGTCTGAGAGAACAGGGACTGAGAAAGAGGACATGTCTGAGTCAATAGGCACTGAGACAGTGGATATGTGTGAAACAACAGGGACAGAGACAGTGGACATGTGTGAGACAACAGGGACTGAGACAGTGGATTCATCTGAGTCAACAGGGTTCGAGACTATAGGCCTGTATGAGACAATATCAACTGAGACAGTTGACATGTCTTCAACAGTGGATAAATCCTGTCTGTGATGACAGCGACTGAGACAGTGGACATATTGGAGACAATAGGGATTGAGACAGTTTACATGTCTGAGACTACAGGGACTGACACAGTGGATATGTATGAAACAACAGGGATTAAGACAGTGGACAATTCTGAGACAATAGGGACTGAGACATCGGACATGTCTGAAACAACTGCGACAAAGTGCGTGTTCATGTCTGAGACAGTTGACATGTCTTCAACAGTGGAAAAATCCTGTCTGTGATGACAGCGACTGAGACAGCGGACATATCTGAGACAATAGGGACTGAGACAGTGGACATGTCTGAGACCACAGGGACTGACACAGTGGATATATATGAAACAACAGGGACTATGACAGTGGAAATTCTGAGAAAACAGGGAGTGAGACATCGGACGTTTGAAACAACTGCGAATAAGAGCGTGTTCATGTCGGAGACAACGGGGACTGAGACAGTGGACATATCTGAGACAACAGGGACTGAGGCAGTGGACATGTCTAACACAACAGGGACTGACACAGCGGATATGTCTGAAACAACAGTGACTGAGACAGTGGACAAGTCTGAGACAACAGGAACTGAGACAATGGACATGACTAATACAAATGCGACTAAGAGCATGTAAAGGTCTAAGACAATGGGGACAGAGACAGGCGACGTTTCTGAAAGAACAGGGACTGTGATAGTAGATATATCAGAAACAGCAGGGACTGAGCCTGTGGATATGTCTGAGACAACAGGGAGTGAGACAGTGGTCATGTCTGAGACAACAAGGAATGATACAGTGGACATATCTGAGACAACAGGGACTGATACATTGCACATATCTGATACAACTGCAACTAAGAGCGTGTTCATGTCTGAGACGATGGGGAGTGAGACAGACAACATTTCTGAATAAACAGGGACTGAGACAGTGGATTTGTCTGAGACAACAGGGGCTGACACAGTGGATATGTCTTAAACAACAGGTACTGAGACTGTGGACAAGTGTGAGACAACAGGGAGTGAGACATGTCTGAGACAACAAGGAATGCTAGAGTGGACATGTTTGAGACAACAGGGGCTGAGACAGTGGACATGTCTGATAAAACTGCGAGTAAGAGTGTGTTCAGCTCTGAGACAACGGGGGACTGAGACTGGCTACATGTCTGAAAGTACAGGGATTGAGACAGTAGATATATCTGAAACAAAAAGGACTGAGACAGTGGACATGTCTGAGACAACAGGGACTGAGACAGTGGACATATCTGATACAACTGCGACTATGATCGTGTTCAGGTCTGAGACCAGGGGGACTGAGCCAGGCTTCATGTGTGAAACAACAGGGACTGAGACAGTAGATATATCTGAAAAAACTGGGACTGACACCTTGGACATGTCTGAGACAACAGTGCTCAGACATTGGACATGTCTGAGACTGCAGGGAGTCGGACACTGGACATATATGAGAAAACATGTCTGAGAGAACAGGAAGTGAGACAGTGGACATGTCTGAGAAAACAAGGAAAGATACAGTGGACATGTGCATGACAACAGGGACTGAGACAGTGGACATATCTGATACAACTGAGACTAAGAGCGTATTCATGTCTGAGACGATGGGGACTGAGACAGGTGACAATTATGAAAGAAACAGCAGGGACTGGGACTGTGGATATGTCTGAGACATCAGGGACTGAGACAGTGGACATGTGTGAGACAACAAGGAAAGTTACAGTGGACATGTGTGAGACAACAGGACTGAGATATTGGACACGTCTGATACAACTGTGACTAAGAGCATGTTCATATCTGAGACGACAGTGAGTGAGACAGGAAACATTTCTGAAACAACAGGGACTGAGACAGTGGATTTGTCTGAGACAACAGGGACTGACATGGTGGATATGTCTTAAACAACAAGGACTGAGACTGTGGACAAGTGTGAGACAACAGGGACTGAGACAGTGGACATGTCTGATACAATTGCGACTAACAGTAACATGTATTAACATGTAACATGATTATAATAAGATTAACAGTAACATGTAGCCTGTCACAATCTCCCTTGTCTCAGACATAAACATGCACTTAGTCGCAGTTGTATCAGACATGTCCACAGTCTGTATCTGTTGTCTCACATATATCCGTGTCTCGAAACCAGGTTTGTCAGACGTGTCCTCTGTCTCAGTCCCTGATGTTTAAGACATGTCCATGGTCTCCGACCCTGTTGTCTAAGACAAGTGTGTTGTGTCAGACATGTCCTCTGTCTTATGCATTGTTGTTTCAGATATATCTACTGTCTCAGTCCCTGTTGTTACAGACATGTAGCCTCTCTCAGTCACCATTGTCTCAGACATGAACACGATCTTATTCAGTTTTATCAGATTGTCCACTGTTTCATTCTGTGTTGTCTCAGACATGTACAAAGACGCAATCCCTGTTGACTCAGACATATCAACTGTGTCAGTCGCTGTTGTCTCAGAAATGTCGAATGTCTCAGTACCTGTTGCCTCACATATTTCCACTGTCTCAGTCCCTGTTGTCTCATATGTGTCTGCTGTCTCAGTCGCTGTTGTCTCAGACATGTACAAAGTCTCAGTCCCGGTTGACCCAGACATATCCACTCTGTCAGTCCCTGTTGACTCAGACATGTCCAATTTCTCAGTACTTGTTGTCTCAGATATTTCCACTGTCTCAGTCCCTGTTGTCTCATATGTGTCCACTGTCTCAGTCGCTGTCATCTCAGAAAGGACTTGTCCACTGGCGAAGATATGTCACCTGTCTCAGTCTCTATTGTCTCACACAGCTCCACTGTCTAGATCCCTGTTGTCTCAGACATGACCACTGTCTCAGTCACAGTTGTTTCACACATGTCCACTGTCTCATTCCCTACTGTCTCAGATATATCGATTGACTCAGACCCTGTTTTCTCAGATATGTGTGTTGTGTCAGACATGTCCACTCTCTCAGTCCCTGTTGTCTGAGACATGTCCACTGTATCAGTCCCTCTTTTCTCAGACACGTCCACTGTCACAGTCCCTGTTGTCTCAGACATGTCCAGAGTGTCATTCCCTCCAGTTTCTGATATACCTACTGTCTCAGTCCCTGATGTTCAGAAATGTAGCCTGTATCAGTCCCCGTTGTCTCGGACATGAACACACTGTTAGTCGCAGTTGTATCAGACATGTCCACTGTCTTATTACCTGTTGTCTCACACTTGTCCACAGTCTCAGTCCTTGTGGATTAAGACATATCCACTGTGTCAGTCCCTGTTGTCTCAGACAAATCCACTGTCTCAGTCCCTGTTGTTTCATAAATGTTGCCTGTCTCACTCCCTGTCGTCTCAGACATGAACATGCACTTAGTCGCAGTTGTATCAGACAGATCCACCCTCTCAGTCCCTGTTGTCTCACAAACGTCCACTGTATCTTTCCTTGTTGTCTCAGACATGTCCATTGTCTCAGTCCGTGTTGTCTCAGACATATCCACAGTCTCAGTCCCTGCTGTTGCTGATATATCTACTGTCTCAGTCCCTGTTCTTTCAGAAATATTGCCTGTCTCAGTCCCCATCATCTCAAACACGAACACGCTCTTAGTCGCAGTTGTATCAGACATGTCCACTGTCTCAGTTCCTGTCGTCTCAGAATTGTCCACTGTCTCAGTCGCTGTTGTTTCAGACATATCCCCTGTGTCCATCCCTGTTGCCTCAGACATGTCCATTGTCTCAGTCCCTGTTGTTTAAGAAATGTTGCCTGTCTCACTCCCCATCATCTCAGACATGAACACAATCTTATTCGCAGATGTATCAGACATGTCCACTATCTCATTACCTATTGTCACAGACATGACCACTATATCATTCCTTGTTGTCTCAGATATGTCCACTGTCACAGTCCCTGTTGTCTCAGACATATCCACAGTCTCAGTCCTTGCTGTTTCTGTTACATCTAATGTGTCTGTCCCTGTTCTTTCAGAAATGTCGCCTGTCTCAGTACCCATTGTCCCAGACATGAACACGCTCTTAGTCGCAGTTGTATCAGACATGTCGACTGTCTCAGTCCCTGTTTTCTCAGACTTATCCACTATCTCAGTCGCTGCTGTGTCAGACACATCCATTGAGTCCATCCTTGCTGTCTCAGACATGTCCACTGTCTAAGTCCCTGTTTTCTCATATATGTCCACTGTCTCAGTCCCCATTATCTCAGACATGATCAGGAACTTAGTTGCATTAGTTTCAGAAATGTCCGATGTCTCAGACCCTCTTCCTCTCAAACTTGTCCACTGTCTCAGTCCGTGCTGTTTCAGAAGTATCCACATTTTCAGTCCCTGTTGTCTCAGACCTGTCCACTGTCTCATTTCCTGTTGTTTCAGATGTGTCCACTGTCTCAGTCCCTGTTGTGTCTGATATGTCCACTGTCTCAGTCGCTGTCATCACAGACAGGATTTGTCCATTGTTGAAGACATGTCAACTGTCTCAGTTGATATTGTCTCATACAGGTCCATTGTCTCAAACCTTGTTGACTCAGAAGAGTGCATTGTCTCAGTCCCTTTTGTCTCAGACATGTCCACTGTCTCATTAACTGTTGTTTCACTCATGTCCACTTTCTCATTCGCTGTTCTCTCAGACATGTCCAAAGTCTCATTACCGGTTGTCTCAGATATGTCCAGTGTCTGAGTCCCTGCAGTTTTAGACATTTCCAATGTCTAATGCCCTGTTGTCTCAAACATGCCCAAGGTCTGAGTCCCAGTTGTTTCAGATAAATCAACTGTCTCAGTCCGTGTTGTTTCACACATGTAGCCTGTCTCACTCCCCCTTATCTCAGACCTGAATAGGATCTAAGTCGCAGTAGTATCAGAGATGTCCACTGTCTCAGTCCCTGTTGTCTCAGACATGTCCAAATTCTCAGTCCCGGTTGTCTCAGACATATCCACCTTATCAGTCCCTGTTGTCTAAGACTTGTCCACTTTCTCAGTCCCTGTCGTCTCAGACATGTCCACTGTCAGTCCCTCTTGATTCAGATATATCTACTGTCTCATTCCCTGTTGTTTCAGACATGTAGCCTATCTCAGTCCCCGTTGTCTCACACATGAACACGCACTTAGTCACAGTTGTATCAGACATGTCCTCAGTCTGTATCTGTTGTCTCACACATATTCGGTGTCTCAAAACCTGTTTTGTCAGACGTGTCCTCTGTCTCAGTCCCTATTGTCTCAGACATGTCCACTGTCTCAGACCCTGTTGTTTCACACATATCCAGGTCTCAGTCCCTGTTGTCTCAGACATGTCCACTGTCTCAGTCGCTGTCATCTCAGAAAGGACTTGTCCACTGGCAAAGTTATGTCAACTGTCTCAGTCTCTATTGTCTTATACAGCTCCACTGGCTAGAACCCTGTTGTCTCAGACATGACCAATGTCTCAATACCCGTTGTCTCAGATATTTCCACTGTCCTATTGTTTGTTGTATCATATGTGCCCACTGTCTCAGTCGCTGTATTCTCAGAGAGGACTTGTCCACTTGCGAATATATGTCAACTGTCTCAGTCTCTATTGTCTCAGAGGGCTCAACTGTCTAGAACCCTGTTTTCTCAGACATGAACACTGTCTCAGTCACAGTTGTTTCACACATGTCCACTGTCTCATTCCCTAGTGTCTCAGACATATCAATTGTCTCAGACCCAGTTTTCTCAGATATGTGTGTTGTGTCAGACATGTCCACTGTCTCAGTCCCTGTTTTCTCACACATGTCCACTGTATCAGTCTCTCTTGTCTCTGGCACGTCCACTATCTCAATCCCCGTTGTCTCAGACATGTCCACGGTCTCATTCCCTGGCTGTTTCTTATATATCTACTGTCTCAGTCCCTGATGTTCGGAAATGTAGCCTGTTTCAGTCCCTGTTGTCTCAGACATGAGACAACATGTCTGAAACAACAGGGAATGAGGCAGTAGATATATCCAAAACAAGAGGGAATGACAGTGGACATGTCTGAGACAACAGAGACTGAGACAGTGGACAAGTCGTAGACAACAGGGACAGACAAATTGGATATGTCTGACACAACTGGAACTGTGATTATGGACATGTCTGGGACAACAGGGACTGAGAAATTGGACATGTGTGAAGTAACAGGGAATGAGACTGTGGACATGTCTGAGACAACAGGGACTGAGACAGTGGACTTGTCCGATACGACTGCAACTAAGATCGTTTTCAGGTCTGAGACAATGGGGACTGAGACAGGATACATACGTGAAACAACAGTGAATGAGATAGTAGATATATTTGAAAGAACTGGGACTGAGACCTTGGACATGTTTGAGACAACAGGGCATTAGACATTGGACATGGCTAAGACTGCAGAGACTCAGACACTGGACATATGTGAGACAACCAGGACTGAGACTTTGGACATGTCTGAGAGAACAGGGATTGAGTAATTGGACATGTCTCAGACAACAGGCAACAATAAAGTGGACATGTGTGAAACAACAGGGAATGAGACAGTGAACATGTCTGAGACCAAAGGGACTGAGACAGTGCACTCATCTTAGTCAACAAGGTTCGAGACAATGGACCTGTATGAGACAATATCAACTGAGACAGTTGACATGTCTTCAACAGTGGACAAATCCTGTCTGTGATGAGAGCGACTGAGACAGTGGACATATCTGATACAACAGGGACTGAGACAGTGGAAACATCTGAAACAAAAGGTACTGTGAGAGTGGACATGTCTGAGACAACAGAGAGTGACACAGTGTATACATCTGAAACAGCACGGACTGAGACAGTGGACAATTTTGAGACATAAGGGACTGAGAAATCAGACATGTCTGAAACAACTGTGACTAAGAGCGTGATCGTGTCTGAGACAACTGGGTGTGAGACAGTGGACATATCTGAGACAACAGGGACTGAGACAGTGGACATGTCTGAGAAAACAGGGATGGACACTGTGGAAATGTCTGAAACAACAGTGACTGAGACAGTGGACACGTCTGAGACAACAGGGACTGAGACAGTCGACATGACTGATACAACTGCAACTAAGAGCGTGTTCATGTCTGAGACTATGGTTACTGATACAGGCTACATTTCTGAAAGAACAGGGACTGAGATAGTAGATATATCAGAAACAGCAGGGACTGAGACTGTGGATATGTCTGAGACAACAGGGACTGGGACAATGGACATGTCTGAGACAACAAGGAATGATACAGGGGACATGCCTGCGACACTATTGACAGAGACAGGTGACATGTCTGATACAACTGCGACAAAGATCGTGTTCATATCTTGGACGACGGGGAGTGAGACAGGCGACATTTCTGAAACAACAGGGACTGAGACATTGGACATGTCTGACACAACACACATATTGAGCAAACAGGGTCTGAAACAATTGATATGTCTGAGACAACAGGGAATGAGAGAGTGGACATGTGTGAAACAACTGTGAATGAGACATTGGTCATGCCTGAGACAACAGGGAATGAGACAGTGGACATGTATGAAACAACTGCACCTGAGACATTGGTCATGTCTGAGACAACAGGGTTCTAGACATTTGGCCTGTCTGAGACAATAGAGACTGAGACAGTTGACATATCTTCGTCAGTGGCAAGTCCTGTCTGAAATGACAGTGACTGAGACAGTTGACACATATGGGACAACAGGGACTGACACAGTGGAAATATCTGAGACAACAGGTACTGAGACATTGGACATGTCTGAGACAACAGGGACTGACACTGTGGATATGTCTGAGCCAACAGGGACTGAAACAGTGGACATGTCTGATAAAATTGTGAATAAGAAGTGTTCAGGTCTGAGACGATGGAGACTGAGAGAGGCTACATGTCTATAATAACAGGAATTGAGACAGTAGATATATCTGAAACAACAGGGCATAAGACAGTGGACATGTTTGAAACAACAGGGACTCGGACAGTGGACATGTGTGACACAACACACATATCTTAGACAACAGGGTCAGAGACCATGGACAGGCCTGAGACAACAGGGACTGAGACACTGGATATTTGTGAAACAACAGGGACTGAGACAGTGGACAGGCCTGAGACAACAGGGACTGAGACAGAGGACACATCTGACAAAACAGGGTTCCAGACAGCGGATATGTGTGAGACAACAGAGTCAGACAGTGGACATGACTGATACAACTGCGATTAAGTGCATGTTCATGTCTGAGACAACAGGGACTGAGACAGGCTACATGTCTGAAACAACAGGAAATGAGACAGTAGATATATAGGAAACAACAGGGACTGAGACAATGAACATGTCTGAGACAACCAGGACTGAGATTTTGGACATGTCTTGGACAACAGGGACTGAGACAGTGGACTCTTCTGATACAAATGCGAGTAAGATCGTGTTGAGGTCTGAGACCAGGGGCACTGAGACAGGCTACATGTGTGAAACAACAGGGACTGAGATAGTAGATATATCTGAAACTACTGGGACGAGACTTTGGACATGTTTGAGACAACAGGGCATTAGACATTGGACATGTGTAAGACTGCAGAGACTCAGACACTGGACATATGTGAGAAAACTGGGACTGAGACTTTGGACATGTCTGAGAGAACAGGGACTAAGTAATTTTACATGTCTGAGACAACAGGCAATGATAAAGTCGACATGAGTGAAACAACACGGAATGAGACAGAGAATATGTCTGAGAAAAAAGTGACTGAGACACTGCACTCGTCTGAGTCAACAAGGTTAAAAACAGTATACCTGTATGACACAATATCAACTGAGACATTTGACTTTTCTTCAACAGTGGACAAATCCTGTCTGTGATGACAGAGAATGAGACAGTGGACATATCTGAGACAACAGGGTCTGAGACAGTGGACACATCTGAAACAACAGGGACCGAGACAGTGGACTTGTCTGAGACAACAGGGACTGACACATTGGATACGTCTGAAACAGCACAGACTGAGAAAGTGGACAAGTTTGAGACATCAGGTACTGAGAAATCGGACATGTCTGAAACAACTGCAACTGAGAGCCTGATCATGTCTGAGACAACGGAGTCTGAGAGAGTATACATATCTGAGACAATAGGGACTTAGACAGTGGACATGTCTGAGACAACAGTGATAGACACAGTGGAAATGTCTGAAACAACAGCGACTGAGACAGTGGACAAGTCTGAGATATCATGGACTGAGACAGTCAACATGTCTGATACAACTGCAACTAAGAGTGTGTTCATGTCTGAGACAATGGTTACTGAGACAGGCTACATTTCTGAAAGTACAGTGATTGAGACAGTAGATATATCAAAAACAGCAGGGACTGAGACTGTGGATATGTCTGAGACAACTGGGACTGGGACAATGGACATGTCTGAGGCAACAAGTAATGATACAATGGACATGTCTGCGACAATATTGACTGAGACAGTGGACATGTCTGATACAACTGCAATGAAGATCATGTTCATGTCTGAGATGACGGGGTGTGAGGCAGGCGACATTTCTGAAACAACAGGGACTGAGACAGTGGACATGTCTGACACAACACGCATATCTGAGAAAACAGGATCTGAGACAACCGATATTTCTGAGACAACAGGGAATGAGAGAGTGGACATGTGTGAAACAAACTGCTACTGAGACATTGGTCATGTCTGAGACAACAGTGAATGAGACAGTGGACAAGTGTGAAACAACTGCAACTGAGACATTGTTCATATCTGAGACAACAGGGTTCTAGAGTGTTGACCTGTCTGAGACAATAGAGACTGAGACAGTTGACATATCTTCGCCACTGGCAAGTCCTGTCTGAGATGACAGTGACTGAGACAGTGGACACATATGAGACAACAGGGACTGAGACAGTGGAAATATCTGAGACAACAGGTACTGAGACATCGGACATGTCTGAGACAACAGGGACTGACACAGTGGATATATCTGAGTCAACTGTGACTGAGACTTTGTACATGTCTGAGACAACAGGGACTGAAACGGTGGACATGTCTGTTAAAATTGTGAATAAGAACGTGTTCTGGTCTGAGACGATGGAGACTGAGAGAGGCTACATGTCTGTAACCACAGGGATTGAGATAGTAGATATATCTGAAACAACAGGGCATAAGACAGTGGACATGTTTGAAATAACAGGGACTCAGATAGTGGACATGTCTGACACAACACACATATCTTAGACAACAGGGTTAGAGACCATGGACAGGTGTGAGACAATAGGGACTGAGACACTGGATATGTGTGAAACAACAGTGTCTGAGACAGTGGATATGTCTGAGACATTCGGGACTGAGACAGGGGACACGTCTGACAACACAGGGTTCGAGACAGAGAATATGTGTGAGACAACAGATACAGACTGAGGACATGTCTGATACAACTGCGACTAAGTGCGTGTTCATGTCTGAGACAACGGGGACTGAGATAGGCTACATGTCTGAAACAACAGCGAATGAGACAGTAGATATATCTGAATCTAGAGAGACTGACAGTGGACATGTCTGAGACGACAGGTACTGAGACAGTGGACAAGTATTAGACAACAGGGACAGACAAATTGGATATGTCTGAGAAAACGGGGACTGAGACTTTGGACATTTCTGAGACAACAGGGACTCAGACAGTGGACACTTCTGATACTAATACGACTAAGATCCTGTTCAGGTCTGAGACATGGGGGACTGAGACAGGCTACATGTGTGAAACAACAGGGACTGAGACAGTAGATATATCTGAAACAACTGGGACTCAGACCTTGGACATGTTTGAGACAACAGAGCATTAGACATTGGACATGTCTAAGACTGCAGGGACTCAGACACTGGACATGTCTGAGACAACCGGGACTGAGACTTTGGAGATGTCTGAAAGAACACGGACTGAGAAAGTGGACAAGTCTGAGACAACAGGCACTGAGACAGTGGACTCGTCTGATACAACTGCGACTAAGATCGTGTTCAGGTCTGAGACAAGGGGGATTGAGACAGGATACATGTGTGAAACAACAGGGACTGAGATAGTAGATATATCTGAAATAACTGGGACTGAGACCTTGGACATGTTTGAGACAACAGGGCATTAGATATTGGACATGCCTAAGACTGCAGAGACTCAGACCCTGGACATATCTGAGACAACAGGGACAGAGACTTTGGACATGTCTGAGAGAACAAGGACTGAGTAATTGGACATGTCTGAGAGAAAAGGGACTGAGTAATTTGACATGTCTGAGACAAAAGGCAATGATAAAGTGGACATGTTTGAAACAAAATGGAATGAGACAGTGGACAATGTCTGAGACAAAAGGAACTGAGACAGAGCAGTCGTCTGAGTCAACAAGTTTCGAGACAACAGATCTGTATGAGACAATATCAACTGAGACAGTTGACATGTCTTCAACAGTGGACAAATCCTGTCTCTGATGACATCAACTGAGACAGTAGACATATCTGAGACAACAGGGACTGAGACAGAGGAAACATCTGAAACAACAGGTACTGATACAGGGGACATGTCTGAGATAGCAGGGTCTGACACAGTGGATACGTCTGAAACAGCACGGACTGAGACAGTGGATAATTTTGAGACAACAGGGACTGAGACATTGGACATGTCTGAAACAACTGTGACTAAGAGTGTGATTATGTCTGAGACAACGGGGACTGAGACAGTGGAAATATCTGAGACAACAGAGACTGAGACAGTGGACATGGCTGAGACAACAGGGATTAGACACAGAGGAAATGTCTGAAACAACAGCAACTGAGACAGTGGACAAGTCTGAGACAACAGGGACTCAGTCAGTCGACATGTCTGATACAACTGCGACTAACAGCGTTTTCATGTCTGAGACAATGGGTACTGAGACAGGCGACATTTGTGAAAGAACAGGGATTGAGACAGTAGATAAATCAGAAACAGGAGGGACTGAGACTGTGGATATGTCTGAGACAACAGGGATTGGGACAGGGGACATGTCTGAAACAACAAGGAATGATACAGTGGACAAGTCTGTAACAATAAGGATTGAGACAGTGGACATGTCTGATACAAATGCGACTAAGATCGTGTTCATGTCCGAGATGATGATGAGTGGGACAGGCGACATTTCTGAAACAACAGGGACTGAGACAGTCGACATGTCTCACATAACACACATATCTGAGAAAACAGGGTCTGAGACAATCAATATGTCTGAGACAACAGGGAATGAGACAGTAGACATGTGTGAAACAACTGTTACTGAGACATTGTTCATGTCTGAGACAACAGGGTTCTAGAGAGTGGAGCTGTGTGAGACAAGAGAGACAGAGACAGTTGACATATCTTCGCCAGTGGACAAGTCCTGTCTGAGATGACAGCGACTGAGACAGTGGACACATATGAGACAACAGGGACTGAGACAGTGGAAATATCTGAGACAACAGGTACTGAGACATTGGACATTTCTGAGACAGCAGGGAATGAAACAGTGGATAAGTCTGATAAATCTGTGAATAAGAACGTGTTCAGGTCTGAGACAATGGAGACTGAGAGAGGCTACATGACTTTAGCAACAGGGATTGAGACAGTAGATATATATGAAACAACAGGGCATAAGACAGTGGACAAGTTTGAAACAACAGGGAACTGGGACAGTGGACATGTCTGACACAAAACACATATTTTAGACAACAGGGTCAGAGACCATGGACAGGTATAAGACAACAGGGACTGAGACACTGGATATGTGTGAAACAACAGGGTCTGAAACAGTGGACATGTCTGAGACAATAGGTACTGAGACAGAGGACACGTCTGACAAAACAAGGTTTGAGACAGTGAATATGTGTGAGACAACAGAGACAGACAGTGGACATGTCTGATACAACTGCGAATAAGTGCGTGTTCATGTCTGAGATGACGGGGACTGAGACAGGCTACCTGTATGAAACAACAGGGAATGAGACAGTAGATATATCTGAAACAACAGGGATGGAGAGAGTGGACATATCTGAGACAACAGGGACTGAAACAGTGGACAAGTCTTAGACAACAGAGACTGAAAAATTGGATATGTGTGACACAACCCGGACTGAGATTTTGGACATGTCTGCGACAACAGGGACTGAGATTTTGGACATGTCTGAAACAACAGGGACTGAGAGAGTGGACATGTCTGATACTACTGTGACTAAGATCCTGTTTAGGTCTGAGATAAGGGGGAATGTAACAGGCTACATGTGTGGAAAAACAGGGACTGAGACAGTAGATATATCTTAAACAACTGGGACTGAGACCTTGGACATGTTTGAGACAACACGGCATTCGAATACGGACATGTCTAAGACTGAAGGGACTCAGACAGTGGACATATCGGAGATAACCATGACTGAGACTTTGGACATATCTGAGAGAACAGGGACTGAGAAAGTGGACATGTCTGAGACAAGAGGCACTGAGATAGTGGACATGGCTGAGACAACAGGGACTGCCACAGTGGATATGTCGGAAACACCAGCAACTGAGACAGTAGACAAGTTTGAGACAACAGATACTGAGACAGTGGACATGTCTGATACAACTGCGACTAAGAGCGTGTTCATGTCTGAGACAATGGGGACTGAGACAGGAGACAATTCTGAAAGAACAGGGACTGAGACAATAGATATATTAGTAACTTCAGGGACTGAGACTGTTGATATGTCTGAGACAACAGGGACTGAGACAGTGGACATGTCTGAGACAACAAGGAATGATACATTGGACATGTGTGAGACTACAGGGACTGAGACATTGGACTTCTCTGATACAACTGCGACTAAGAGCGTTTTCATGTCTGAGAATACAGGGAGTGAGACAGGAGACATTTCTGAAACAACAGGGACTGAGACAGTGGATTTTTTTGAGACAACAAGAACTGACACAGTGTATATGTCTTAAACAAAAAGGACTGAGACTGTGGACAACTGTGAGACGACAGAGACTGAGACAGTGGACATGTCTGATACAACTGCGAATAACATTGTGTTCATGTCTGAGACAACGTGGATTGAGGCAGGTGACATTTCTGAAACATCAGGGACTGAGAGTGTAGATATATCAGAAACCTCAGAAAATGAGACCATGGACATGTCTGAGACAACAGGGACTGAGACAGTGGACATGTCTGACACAACACACATATCTGAGAAAACAGGTTCTGAGACAATCGATATGTCTGAGACAATAGAGAATGAGACAGTAACATGTGTGAAACAACTGCAACTGAGACAGTGGTCATGTCTGAGACAACAGGGTTCTAGACATGGAGCTGTCTGAGACAATAGAGACTGAGACAGTTGACATATCTTCGCCAGTGGACAAGTCCTGTCTGAGATGACAGCGACTGACAGCGGACACATCTGACCCAACAGTGACTCAGAAAGTGGACACATCTGAGACCACCTGGACTGAGACAGTGGACATATCTGAGACAACAGGGAATGAGACAGTGGACATGTGTGAAACAACTGTGACTGAGACAGTGGTCCTTTCAGAGACAACAGGATTCTAGACAGTGTACCTGTTTAAGACATTAGAGACTGAGACATTTGACATGTCTTTGCAATTGGACAAGTCCTGTCTGAGATGACAGCAACTGAGACAGTGGACACTTCTGAGCCAACAGTGACTGAGAACGTGGACACATCTAAGACACCCAGGACTGAGACAGTGGACATATCTGAGACAACAGGGAATGAGACAGTGGACATGCATTAGACAATAGGGACTGACAAATTGGGTATGTCTGAGACAAACGGGACTGAGACTTTGGACATGTATGAGAAAACAGGGACTGAGACAGTGGACAAGTCTGATACAACTGCGACTAAGATTGTGTTGAAGTCTGAGACAAGGGGAACTGAGACAGGCTACATGTCTGAAACAACAGTGACTGACACAGTAAATATATCTGAAACAACAGGGACTGAGACCTTGGACATGTCTGAGACAACAGTGCATCAGACATTGGACATGTCTGAGACTGCAGGGAGTCAGACACTGGACATATATGAGACAACAGGGACAGATACTTTGGACATGTCTGAGAGAACAGGGTCTTAGTGGACCTGGCTGAGACAACATTCACTGAGACTGTGTACATGTGTGAAAAATCAGGGCATGAGACTGTGGACATGTCTGAGACAACAGGAATTGAGACTCTGGACTAGTCTGATTCAACAGGTTTTGAGACAGTGGAACTGTCTGAGACAATAGCAACTGCGACAGTTGACATGTGATCAGAAGCGGACAAGTCCTGTCTGAGATGATAGCAATTGATACAATGGACACATTTGAACCAACAGTGAATGAGAAAGTGGACACATCTGAGACAACCATGACTGAGATAGTGGTCATGCCTTAGACAACAGGGACTGACAAATTGGATATGGCTGAGACAGATGGAACTTTGACTTTGGACACGTCTGAGACAACAGGGACTGAGACAATGGACATGTGTGATACAACTGCGACTATCATTGTATTTAGGTCTGAGACAAGGGGGACTGAGACAGGCTACATGTCTGAAACAACAGAGACTGAGAGATTACATATATCTGAAACAACAGGGACTGAGACCTTGGACATGTCTGAGACAACAGTGCATCAGACATTGGACATATCTGAGACTTCAGGGAGTCAGACACTGGACATATCTGAGACAACAGGTACAGAGACTTTGGACATGTCTGAGAGAACAGGGACTTAGACGGTGGACATTGCTGAGACAACAGGCACTGAGACTGTGTACATGTGTGAAAAAATAGGGAATGCGACTGTGGACATGTCTGAGACAACAGGAATTGAGACTCTGGATTAGTCTGAGTCAACAGGTTTCGAGACAGTGGAACTGTCTGAGACAATAGCAACTGACATGTCTTCGCCAGTGGACAAGTCCTGTGGGTGCTGAGAGTGACTGAGACAGTGGCCACATTGGCAACAACAGGGAATGAGACTGTATACACATCTGAGAAAACCGGAAATGAGACAATGTACTCGTCTGAGTCATCATGGTTCGAGACAATGGAACTGTATTAGACAATATCAAATGAGACAGTTGACATGTCTTCAACAGTTGACAGGTCCTGTCTGTGATGACACCGACTGAGACAGTGGACACATCTGAGTAAACACAGACTGAGACAGTGTATATGTCTGAGGCAACAGGGACTGAGACAGTGGATATGTCTGAAACAACAGCGACTGGGACAGTGGACAACTCTGAGACAACAGGGACTGAGTCAGTGGACATGTCTGATACAACTGTGACTAAGAGCATGTTCATGTATGACACGATAGGAACTGAGACAGGTGATATTTCTGAAACAACAGCGACTGTGACAGTGGACTTGTCTGAGAAATCATGGACTGACACAGGATATATCTTAAAAAACAGGGACTGAGAAGGTGGACAATCTGAGGCAACAGGGGCTGAGAGAGTGGACATGTCTGATACAAGTGCAATTAAGAGCGTGTACACGTCTGAGATGATAGGGATTGAGACAGGCGATATTTCTGAAACAACAGGGACTGAGACAGTGGACTTGTCTGAAACAACAGGGGCTGGGCCATTGGATATGTCTGTCACAACACACATATCTTAGACAACAGGGTCAGAGACCATGGATATGTTTGAGACAACAGGGACTGAGACATGGGATATGTGTGAAACAACAGGGTCTGAGACAGTGGACATATCTGAGACAACAGAGACTGTGACAGTGGACACGTCTGAGAAAACAGGGTTTGAGACAGCGGACATGTCTGAGACAACAGAGACTGAGACAGTGGACATGTCTAATACAATGCAACTAATAGCGTGTTCAGGTCTGAGACAACGGGGACTGAGACAGGCTACATGTCTGAAACAACAGGGACTGAGACAGTAGATATATCTGAAACAACAGGGACTGAGACAGTGGACATGTCTGAGACAACATGGACTGAGACAGTGGACATGTCTTAGACAACAGGGACTGAAAAATTGGATATGTCTGAGAAAAACTGGACTGAGACATTGGACATGTCTGAGACAACAGGGACTGAGATAGTGGACATGTCTGATAGAAATGCAACTAAGATTGTGTTCCCGTCTGAGAAAAGGGGGACTGAGACAGGCTACATGTGTGAAAAACAAGGACTGAGACAGTAGATATATCTGAAACAACTGGGACTGATGCCTTGGATATGTCTGAGACAACAGGAAATCAGACTTTGGATATGTTGAAGACTGCAGGGACTCAGACACTGGACATATCTGAGACAAATGGGATTGAGACTATGGACATGTTTGAGAGAACAAGGACAGAGTTAGTGGACATGTCTTAGACAACAGGCCCTAAGATAGTGGACATGTGTGAAACAACAGGGAATGAGACAGTGGACATGTCTGAGACAACATGGACTGAGACTGTGGTCTCATCTGAGTCAACAGGTTTCTAGACAATGGACCTGTATGAGACAATATCAACTGAGACAGTTGACATGTCTTCAACAGTGGACAAGTCCTGTCTATGATGTCAGCAACTGAGACAACAGGCACTGATACAGTGGATATGTATGAAACAACAGGGCCTGAGACAGTGGACAATTCTGAGACAACAGGGAGTGAGACATCGGACATGTCTGAAACAACTGCGACTAAGAGCATGTTCATCTCTGAGACAACGGGGACTGAGACAGTGGATATATCTGAGACAACAGGGACTGAGAAAGTGGATATGTCTGAGACAACAGGAACTGACACAGTGGATATGTCTTAAACAACAGGGACTGAGACAGTGGAAAAATCTGAGACAACAGCCACTGAGACATTGGACATATCTGATACAACTGCGACTAAGTGCATGTTCATGTCTGAAAAAATGGCGACTGAGACAGGCGACATTTCTGGAAGAACAGGGACTGAGACAGTAGACATATCAGAAACAGCAGGGACTGAGGCTTTGGATATGTCTCAGAAAACAGGGAATGAGACAGTGGCCATGACTTCGACAACAGGGACTGAGACAGTGGACATGTCTGAGAAAACACACATATCTGAGAAAACAGTGTCTGAGACAATCAATATTTCTGATACAACAGGGAATGAGACAGAGGTCATATGTGAAACAACTGTGACTGAGACAGTGGTCATGTATGAGACAACAGGGTTCTAGACAGTGGAGCTGTCTGAGACAGTATAGAATGAGACAGTTGGCATATCTTCGCCAGTGGACAAGTCCTGTCTGAGATGACAGCTGCTGAGAGAGTGTACACATATGAGACAATAGGGACTGAGACATGGACAATTCTGAGACATCCAGGACTGAGAAAATGGATATATCTGAGACAACAGATACTGAGACAGTGGGTATGTCTGAGACAACAGGGATTGACACACTGGATATGTCTGAGACAAGCTGGACTGAGACTTTGGACATGTCTGAGACAACAGGGACTGAGACAGTGGACATGTCTGATAAAACCGTGAATCAGAAAGTGTTCAGGTCTGAGAGAACGAGGACTGAGAGAGGCTACATGTCTGAAACAACAAGGACTGAAAAAGAAGATATATCTGAAACAACAGGGACTGCGAATTTGGACATGTTTGAGTCAACAGGGAATCAGACATTGGACCTGTCTGAGACTGCAGGGACTTAGATAGTGGACATAGATGAGTCACCAGGGACTCAGACTTTGGACATGCCTGAGACAACAGGCACTGAGACAGGGGACATGTTGACTTTCTCCCACACTCACACTCACATACACACACACACACACACAAACACACAGACTGATGAACTGGCATATCAGGGGGATCACAAACAGTCTACTTTGTCCTGATCAGTGTCACTTGTGTGTCCCTGTGGGAATATGGCCAGTTATGATGGGCTAGAGGGCACAACCTGCATCTTCAGAAGTTTCCAAACACTGGATTCCTGCGACTTCTTGGGCCTGAAAATCCAGAAGGCTGCAAGCAGCAAAGCAACATCCTGCTCATTCCAGTCTTTCAAGGCAAGTGAGGAGTATCAGGGTGCCAGTGGCCTGTAGTTTCTGGTAACCAGGATTCTGAGTCGTTTTTGGACTGATATCATAAAGGTGAAATCACTTCCTGGGGTCCTCTGACCCTAGCCTCTTCCTCACGGATAAAACAGGGACTGAGACAGTGGACACCTCTGAGACAACCAGTACTGAGACTTTGGACATAACTGAGAAAAAAGGCACTGAGTTTTTGGACATGTCTGGGACAACAGAAAATCAGGCATTTGAAAAGTCTGAGACAGCAGGGACTCAGACACTGTACATATCTGAGACAACTCTGACTGAAACGTTGGAAATGTCTGAGAGAACAGGGACAGAGCCAGTGGACATGTCTGAGACAAGAGGCACTGAGAATTTGAACAAGTGTGAAACAACAGGGACTGAGACAGTGGACATGACTTATAAACAGGGAATGACAAATTGGATATGTCTGAGACAAACTGAGACCATGGACATGTCTGAGACAACAGGGCATCAGACATTGGACATTTAAAAGTGCTGGGAATCAGACAGTGGACAAATCTGAGACAACAGCGAATGAGACGCTGTACTCGACTGAAACAACATGGTTTGAGACAATGGACCTGTATGAGACAATATCAACTGAGACAGTTGACATGTCTTGAACAGTGGACAAGTCCTGTCTGTGATGACAGTGACTGAGACAGTGGACATATCTGAGACAACAGGGACTGAGACAGTGGACATGTCTGAGACTACAGGGACTGACACCGTGGATATGTATGAAACATCAGGGACTGAGACAGTGGACAATTCTGAGACAACAGGGAGTGAGACATCAGACATGTCTGAAACAACTGTGACTAAGAGCATGTTCATGTCTGAGACAATGGGGATTGAGACAGTGGACATATCTGAGACAACAGGAACTGAGACATTGGACATGGCTGAGAAAACAGGGTCTGACACAGTGGATATGTCTGAAACAACAGCGACTGAGAGAGTGGACAAGTCTGAATCAACAGGGACTTAGACAGTGGACATGTCTGATACAACTGCGACTAAGAGTGTTCATGTGTGAGACAACCGGAACTGAGACAGGCGACATTTCTGAAACAACAGGGACTGCGACAGTGGACTTGTGTGAGACAACATGGACTGACACAGTGGATATGTCTTAAACAACAGCGACTGAGACAGTGGACGAGTCTGAGACAACAGGGACTGAGACAGTATACATGTCTGATACAACTGCAATTAAGAGTGTGTTCATGTCTGAGACAATGGTGACTGAGACAGGCGACATTTCTGAAACAATAGGGACTGAGACAGTAAATATATCTGATAAAACAGAGACTGAGTCTGTCGACATGTCTGAGACAATAATGACTCAGACAATGGACACGTCGGAGAAAACAGGGACTGATACATTGGACATGTCTGAGACAATAGGGACTGAGACAATGGACATGTCTGAGACAAAAGGGAATGAGACCGTGTACATAAGTGAAACAACTGCGACTGAGACAGTGATCCTGCCTGAGACAACAGAGTTCTAGACAGTGTACCTGTCTAAGACATTATAGACTGAGACAGTTAACATGTCGTCACAATTGGACAAGTCCTGTCTGAGATGACAGCAACTGAGAGAGTGGATACATATGAGCCAACAGTGACTGAGAAAGTTTAAACATCTGAGACAAACAGGACTGAGACAGTGGACATATCTGAGACAACAGGGACTGAGACAGTGGACATGTCTTAGACAACAGGAAATGACAAATTGTATATGTCTGAGACAAACTGACTGAGACCATGGACATGTCTGAGTCTACAGGGCATCAGACATTGGACAGGTTTAAAATAGCTGTGAATCAGAGAGTGGACATATCTGAGACAACTGAGACTGAGACTTTGGACAAGTCTGAGAGAACAGGGAATGAGAATGTGGACATGTCGGACACAACAGGCACTGAGACAGTGGACATGTGTGAAACAACAGAGAATGAGACAGTGGACATATGTGAGACAACAGGGAATGAGACACTGTACTCGTCTGAAACAACAGGGTTTGAGACAATGGACCAATATCAACTGAGACAGTTGTCGTGTCTTCAACAGTGGACAAGTCCTTCTGTGATGACAGTGACTGAGACAGTGGACACATCTCAGACAACAGGGACTGAGACAGTGGACATGTCTGAGACTACAGGGATTGACACAGTGGATATATATGAAACATCAGGGACTGAGACAGTGGACAATTCTGAGACAACAGGGAGTGAGACATCGGACATGTCTGAAACAAATGTGACTAAAAGCATGTTCATGTCTGAGACAATGGGAACTGAGACAGTGGACATATCTGAGACAACAGGAACTGAGACAGTGGACAAGTCTGAGTAAACAGGGACTGAGACAGTGGACATGTTTGAGACAACAGGGACTGAGATATTACACATGTCTGATACAACCGCGGTTAAGAGCATGTTCATGTCTGAGACAACGGTGACTGAGACAGGCGACATTTCTGAAATAACAGGGAGTGAGACAGTACATATATCTGATAGAACAGGGACTGAGTCTGTCGACATGTCTGAGACAATAATGACTCAGACAATGGACACGTCTGAGATAACAGAGACTGATACAGTGGACATGTCTGAGACAATAGGGACTGAGACAATGGATATGTCTGAGACAAAAGGAAATGAGACCGTGTACATATGTGAAACAACTGCCACTGAGACAGTGGTCCTGTCTGAGACAACAGGGTTCTAGACAGTGTACCTGTTTAAGACATTAGAGACTGAGACAGTTGACATGTCTTCACAATCGGACAAGTCCTGTCTGAGATGACAGCAACTGAGAGAGTGGACACATCTGAGCCAACAGTGACTGAGAAAGTGGACACATCTGAGACAACCAGGACTGAGACAGTGGACATATCTGAGACAAGAGGGACTGAGACAGTGGACATGTCTTTGACAACAGGGACTGACAAATTGGGCATGTCTGAGACATATGGGACCGAGACTTTGGACATGTCTGACAAAACAGGGTCTGAGACAGTGGAAATGTCTGACACAACTGTGAATAAGATGATGTTAAAGTCTGAGACAAGGGGAAATGAGACAGGCT
This sequence comes from Rhizomys pruinosus, assembly GCA_009823505.1. Classification (NCBI taxonomy): domain Eukaryota; kingdom Metazoa; phylum Chordata; class Mammalia; order Rodentia; family Spalacidae; genus Rhizomys; species Rhizomys pruinosus. The sequence continues at coordinate 7,266,175 of VZQC01011341.1, read as the reverse complement.
ACATGTCTGAAATCACAGGAACTGACACAGTAGATATATCTGAAACAACAGGGACTGAGACCTTGGACATGTGAGAGACAACAGTGCATCAGACATTGGACATGTCTGAGACTGCAGGGATTCAGACACTGGACATGTCTGAGACAACAGGGACAGATACTTTGGACATGTCTGAGAGAACAGGGACTTAGACAGTGGAAATGGCTGAGACAACAGGCACTGAGACTGTGTACATGTGTGAAACAACAGGGAATGAGACTGTGGACATGTCTGAGAAAACAGGAATTGAGACTCTGGACTAGTCTGAGTCAACAGGTTTTGAGACAGTGGAACTGTCTGAGACAATAGCAACTGCAACAGTTGACATGCCTTCGCAAGTGAACAAGTCCTGTGGGTGATGACAGTGACTGAGACAGTGGCCACATCGGCATTAACAGGGACTGAGAGAGTGGACACACCGGAGACAACAGGGAATGAGACACTGTACTCATCTGAGGCTACAGGGTTCGAGACAATGGACCTAGACATTGGAGCTGTCTGAGAGAATATAGACTGAGACAGTTGAAATATCTTCACCAGTGGACAAATCCTGTGTGAGATGACAGCGACTCAGACAGTGGACACATATGAGACAATAGGGACTGAGACATGGACACATCTGAAACAACCAGGATTGAGAGAGTGGACTGACACAGTGGATATGTCTGAGACAACAGGGAATGACACAGTGGATATTTCTGAGACAAACGGGACTGAGACTTTGGACATGTGTGAGACAACAGGGACTGAGACAGTGGACATGTCTGATAAAACTGCGACTATGAACGTGTTCAGGTCTGAGTCAACGGGGACTGAGAGAGGCTACATGTCTGAAACAACAGGGACTGAGACAGTAGATATATCTGAAATAACAGGGACTGCGACGTAGGACATGGCTGAGACAACAGGGAATCAGCATTGGACCTGTCTGAGACTGCAGGGAATTAGAGAGTGGACATATCTGAGACAACAGGAACTGATACAGTGGACATATTGATTTTCTCCCACAGTCACACTCACACACACACACACACACACACACACACACACACTGATGAACCGGGTATATCAGGGGGATCACAAACATTCTACTTTGTCCTGATCAGTGTCACTTGTGTGTCCCTGTGGGAAAATGGCCATATATGATGGGCTAGAGGGCATATGCTGCATCTCCATAATGAGGACTGAGACAGGCCTCATGTCTGAAACAACAGGCACTGAGACAGTAGGTATATCTGAAACAACAGGGACTGAGACCGTGAACATATCTGAGACAACAGGGACTGAGACAGTGGACATGTCTTAGAAAACAGGGACTGACAAATTGGATATGTCTGAGAAAAACTGGGCTGAGACTTTGGACATGTCTGAGACAACAGGGACTGAGAGAGAGGACATGTCTGATACATTGGAAATGTATAAGACGGCAGGGACTCAGACACTGGACATATCTGAGTCAACCAGGACTGAGACTTTGGACATTTCTGAGAGAATAGGGACAGAGAAAGTGGACATGTCTGAGACAACAGGCACTGAGACAGTGGATATGTGTGAAACAACAGGGATGGAGACAGTGGACATGTGTGAGACAACAGGGACTGAGACAGTGGATTCATCTGAGTCAATAGGGTTCGAGACTATGGACCTGTATGAGACAATATCACTGAGACAGTTGACATGTCTTCAACAGTGGATAAATCCTGTCTGTGATGACAGTGTCTGAGACAGTGGACATATCGGAGACAATAGGGATTGAGAGAGTGGACATGTCTGAGACTGCAGGGACTGACACTGTGAATGTATATGAAACAACAGAGACTAAGACAGTGGACAATTCTGAGACAAGAGGGAGTGAGACATCGGACATGTCTGAAAAAACTGCGAATAAGAGCATATTCATATCTGAGACAATGGGTACTGAGACAGTGGACATATCTGAGACAACAGGGACTGAGACATCGGACATGTCTGAAACAACTGCGACAAAGAGCGTGCTCATGTCTGAGACAGTTGACATGTCTACAACAGTGGATAATCCTGTCTGTGATGACAGAGACTGAGACAGTGGACATATCTGAGACAATTGGGACTGAGACAATGGACATGTCTGAGACCACAGGGACTGACACAGTGGATATGTATGAAACAACAGGGACTGAGACAGTGGACAATTCTGAGACAAGAGGGAGTGAGACATCGGACATGTCTGAAACAACTGCGAATAAGAGTGTGTTCATGTCTGAGACAATGGGGAATGAGACAGTGGACATATCTGAGACAACAGGGACTGAGACAGTGGACATGTCTGACACAACAGAGACTGAGATATTGGACATATCTGATACAACTGCATCTAAGAGCATGTTCAAGTCTGAGACGAAGGAGAGTGAGACAGGAGACATTTCTGAAAAAACAGGGACTGAGACAGTGGATTTGTCTGAGACAACAGGGACTGACACAGTGGATATGTCTTAAACAACAGGTACTGAGACTGTGGACAAGTGTGAGACAACAGGGACTGAGACATGTCTGAAAATAGGAATGCTGCAGTGGACATGTCTGAGACAACAGGGACTGAGGCAGTGGACATGTCTCATAAAACTGCGACTAAGAGCATGTTCAAGTCTGAGACAACGGGGAGTAAGACAGGCTACATGTCTGAAAGAGCAGGGACTGAGACAGTAGTTATATCTGAAACAAATGGGACTGAGACAGTGGACATGCCTGAGACAACAGGGACTGAGATAGTGGACATGTCTGATACAAGTGTGACTAAGTTCGTGTTCAGATCTGAGACAAGCGGGACTGAGACAGGCTACACGTGTGAAAAAACAGGGACTGAGACAGTAGATATATCTAAAAAACTGGGATTGACTCCTTGGATATGTCTGAGACAACAGGGCATCAGACATTGGATATGTCTAAGACTGCAGGGACTCAGACACTTTACATATCAGAGAAAACTGGGACTGAGACTTTGGCCATCTCTGAGAGAACAGGGACTGAGAAAGTGGACATGTCTGAGACAACAGGGACTGAGAACGTGGACATGTGTGAAACAACAGGGAATGAGGCAGTGGATATGTCTGAGACAACAGGGGCTGAGACAGTGGTCTCATCTGAGTCAACAGGGTTCGAGACAATGGACCTTTATGAGACAATATCAACTGAGATATTTGACATGTCTTCAACAGTGGACAAATCCTGTCTATGATGGCAGCAACTGAGACAGTGGACATAATTGAGACAACAGAGATTGAGACAGTAGACACATCCGAAACAACAGGGACTGAGACAGTGGACACATCTGAGGCAACCACATCTGAGACAGTGGACATATGTGAGACAACAGGTACTGAGACAGTGGACATGTCTGAGACAACAGGGACTGACACAGTGGATCTGTCTGACCCAACCGGGACTGAGACTTTGGACATGTCTGAGACAACAGGGACTGAGAAAGTGGACATGCCTGATAAAACTGCGAATAAAAACGTGTTCAGGACTGAGACAATGGAGACTGAGAGAGGCTACATGTCTGAAACAACAGGGACTGAAGTAGATATATCTGAAACAACAGGGACTGAGACATTAGACATGTCTGAGAAAACAGGGATTCAGACATTGGACTTCTCTGAGACTGCAGGGACTTAGACAGTGGACATATCTGAGAAAACCGGAACTTATATTTTGTACATGTGTGAGAGAACAGGTTCTGAGAGAGTGGACATCTCTGAGACAACAGGCACTGAGAGATTGGACATGTCTGATACAAGAGCAAGTTAGAGCGTGTTCAGATGAGACAATGGGGACTGAGACAGGCTACATGTTTGAAACAACAGGTAATGAGACAGTAGATATATCTGAAACAACAGGGACTGAGACAGTGGACATGTCTTAGACAACAGGGATTGAAAATTGGATTGTCTGAGAAAATCTGGACTGAGACTTTGGACATGTCTGAGACAACAGCGACTGTGATAGTGGACATGTCTGATACAACTGCGAAGGAGAACTTGCTCAGGTCTGAGACAAGGGAGACTGACAAAGGTTACACGTTTGAAACAACAGGGACTGAGACAGTAGATATATCTGAAACAACTGGAACTGAGACCTTGGATATGTCTGAGACAAGAGAGCATCCAACATTGGACGCGTCTAAGGACTCAGACACTGCACATATCTGAGACAACCGGTACTGAGACTTTGACATGTCTGAGAGAACAGGGACAGAGAAAGTGGACATGTCTGAGAAAACAGGCACTGAGAAAGTGGACATGTGTGAAACAACAGGGAATGAGACAGTGGACATGTCTGAGACAACAGGGACTGAGTCAGTGGACTCGTCTGAGTCAACAGGGTTTGAGACAATGGACCTGTATGAGACAATATCAACTAAGACAGTTGATATATCTTCAACAGTGGACAAATCCTGTCTGTAATGACAGCGACTGAGACAGTGGACATATCTGAGACAACAGGGAATGAGACAGTGGACACATCTGAAACAACAGGGACTGAGACAGTTTACATATCTGAGACAACAGGGACTAAGACAATGGACATGTCATAGACAACAGGGAATGACAAATTGGATATGTCTGAGACAAACTGACTGAGACTTTGGACTTTTCTGAGACAACAGGGACTGACACAGTGGACATGTCTGATACAACTGCGACTAAGTTTGTGTTCAGGTCTGAGACAAGGGGGACTGAGAAAGGTACATATCTGAAACAACAGGGACTGAGATAGTAGATATATCTGAAACAACTGGGACTGAGACCTTGGACATGTCTGAGTCATTAGGGTATCAGACATTGGACATGTCTAAGACTGCTGGGAATCAGACACTGGACATATATGAGACAACCAGGACTGAGACTTTGGACATGTCTGAGACAACAGGCACTGGGACAGTGGACATGTGTGAAACAACAGGGATTGAGACAGTGGACTCATCTGAATCAACAGGTTTCGAGACAATGGAAGTGTATGAGACCATATCAAATTAGAAAGTTGACATATCTTCAACAGTGGAAAGTCCTGTCTGTGATGCCAGCAACTAAGACAGTGGACATATTTGAGACAACAGGGACTGACACAGAGGATATGTATGAAATAACAGGGCCTGAGACAGTGGACAATTCTGAGACAATAGAGAGTGAGACATCAGACATGTCTGAAACAACTGTGACTAAGAGAGTGTTCATCTGTGAGACAACGGGGAGTGAGACAGTGGACATGTCTGAGACAACAGGAACTTACACAGTGGATAAGTCTTAAACAACAGAGACTGAGACAGTGGACAAATCTGAGACAACAGAGACTGAGACATTCGACATGTCTGATACAACTGCGACTATGAGTGTGCTCATGTCTGAGACAATGGCGACTGAGACAGGCGACATTTCTAGAAGAAAAGGGATTGAGACAGTAGATATATCAGAAACAGCAGGGACTGAGACTGTGGATATGTGTCAGAATACAGGGTCTGAGACAGTGGACATGTCTGAGACAACAAGGAATGATACATTGGACATGTGTGAGACAACAGGAATTGAGACAGTGGACATGTCTGATACAACTGCGATTAAGACCGTGTTCATGTCTGAGATGACGGGGAGTGAGACAGGCCACATTTCTTAAACAACAGGGACTGACACAGTGGATTTGTCTGAGACAGCAGGGACTGACACAGTGGATATGACTTAAACTACAGGGACTGAGACTGTGGACAATTGTGAGACAAAAGGTTCTGAGACAGTGGACATTTCTGATACAACTGCGACTAAGAATATGTTCATGTCTGAGACAAGGGGGACTGAGACAGGCGACATTTCTGAAACAACAGGGACTGAGATTGTAGATATATCAGAAACATCAGGGAATGAGATGGAGGACATGTCTGAGACAACAGGGACTGACACAGTGCACATGTCTCAGACAACAGGGACTGGTACACTGGACATGTCTGAGACATCAGGGACTGAGATAGTGGACATGTCTGAGACAACACACAGATCTGAGAAAACAGGGTCTGAGACAACGGGTAAGAGACAACAGGGAATGAGATAGTGGACACGTGTGAAACAACTGTGACTGAGACAGTTGTCATGTCTGAGAAAACAGGGTTCTAGACCGTGGAGCTCTCTGAGACAATAGAGACTGAGACAGTTGATATATCTTCACCAGAGCACAAGTCCTGTCTGAGATGACAGCGACTGAGACAGTGGACACATATGAGACAACAGGGACAGAGACAGTGGACATGTCTAAGACAACAGGGACTGACACATTGAATATGTATGAATAACAGGGAATGAGACAGTGAACAATTCTGAGACAACAGGGACTGAGACATCGGACAGGTCTGAAAGAACTGCAACTAAGAGCGTGTTCATGTCTGAGACAATGAATACTGAGAAAGTGGGCATATCTGAGACAACAGGGACTGAGAGAGTGGACCTGTCTGAGACAACAGGGACTGATACTGTGGATATGTCTGAAACAACAGTGACTGAGACAGTGGACAATTCTGAGACAACAGGGACTGAGACAGGGGACATGTCTGATACAACTGCAATTAAGTGCGTGTTCATGTCTGAGAGGATAGGGACTTAAAGAGGTGACATTTCTGAAACAACAGGGTCTGAGACAGTGGACTTCTCTGAAATAACAGGGAGTGGGAGATTGGACATTTCTGACACAACACTCATACCTTCGTCAACAGGGTCAGAAGCCGTGGATACGTCAGAGACAACAGGGACTGAGACAGTGGATATGTGTGAAACAACAGGGTCTTAGACAGTTGACATGTCTGAGACAACAGTGACTGAGACAGTGGACACATCTGAGAAAACAGGGTTCGAGAGAGCGGACATGTCTGAGACAACAGAGACTGAGACAGTGGACATGTCTGATATAATGCGACTAAGAGCATGTTCAGGTTTGAGACTACTTGGACTGAGACAGGCTACATGTCTCAAACAACAGGGACTGAGACAGTGGACATGTCTCAGAGAACAGGGCCTGAGGCAGTGGATATGTCTTAGACAACAGGGACTGAAAAATTGGATATGTCTGAGAAAAACTGGGCTGAGACTTTGGACATGTCTGAGACAACAGGGACTGAGACAGTGGACATGTCTGAAACAACTGCGACTAAGATTGTGGTCAGGTCTGAGAAAATGTGGACTGAGACAGGCTACATTTCTGAAACAACAGGAAGTGAGACACTACATATATCTGAAACAACTGAGACTGAGACCTTTGACATGTTTGAGACAACAGGGCATTAGACATTGGACATGACTAAGACTGCAGGGACTCAGACACTGGATATATCTGAGAAAACCGGGACTGATACTTTGGACATGTCTGAGAGAACAAGGACTGAGTAAATGGACATGTCTTAGACAACAGGCACTGAGACAGTGGACATGAGTGAAACAACAGGGCATGAGATAGTGGAAATGTCTGAGACAACATGGACTGAGACAGTGGACTCGTCTGAGTAAACATGGTTTGAGACAATGGAACTGTATGACACAGTATCACCTGAGAAAGTTGAAATATCTTCAACAGTGGACAATTCCTGTCTGTGATGCCAGCAACTGAGACAGTGGACATATTTGAGACAACAGGGACTGACACAGAGGATATGTAGGAAACAACAGGGACTGAAAGAGTGGACAATTCTGAGACAACAGAGTGTGAGAGATCGGACATGTCTGAAACAACTGCGACTAAGAGCCTGTTCATCTCTGAGACAACGGGGACTGAGACAGTGGACATATCTGAGACAGAAGGGACTGAGACAGTGGACATGTCTGATACAACTGCGACTATGAGTGTGCTCATGTCTGAGACAATGGTGACTGAGACAGGCGATATTTCAGGAAGAAAAGGGATTGAGACAGTAGATATATCAGAAACAGCAGGGACTGAGACTGTGGATATGTCTCAGAATACAGTGTCTGAGACAGTGGACATGTCTGAGACAACAGGGACTGAGACAGTGGACATGTCTGATACAACTGCGATTAAGAGCGTGTTCATGTCTGAGATGATGGGGAGTGAGACAGGCCACATTTCTTAAACAACAGTGACTGACACAGTGGATTTGTCTGAGACAGCAGGGACTGACACAGTGGATGTGTCTTAAACTACAGGGACTGAGACTGTGGACAAGTTTGAGACAAAAGTGACTGAGACAGTTGACATGTCAGATACAACTGCGACTAACAATATGTTCATGTCTGAGACAAGGGGTCTGAGACAGGTGACATTTCTGAAACAACAGGGAATGAGACTTTAGATATATCAGTAACAGCAGGGAATGAGACCGTGGACATTTCTGAGACAACAGGTTCTAAGACAGTGGACGTGTCTCTGACAACAGGGACTGGTACAGTGGACACGTCTGAGACAACAGGGACTGAGATAGTGGACATGTCTGAGACAACACACATATCTGAGAAAACAGGGTCTGAGACAACAGGTAAGAGAAAACAGGGAATGAGATAGTGGATATGTGTGAAACAACTGTGAGTGAGACAGTTGTCATGCCTGAGACAACAGGGTTATAGACAGTGGAGATGTCTGAGACAATAGAGACTGAGACAGTTGATGTATCTTCACCAGTGGACAAGTCCTGTCTGAGATGACAGTGACTGAGATAGTGGACACATTTGAGACAACAGGGACTGAGACAGTGGACATGTCTAAGACAACAGAGACTGACACATTGGTTATGTATGAAACAACAGGGAATGATACAGTGCACAATTCTGAGACAACAGGGACTGAGACATCGCACAACTGGGCATCAGACATTGAACACGTCTAAGACTACAGGGACTCAGAGACTGGACATATCTGAGACAATGGGGATTGAGATTTTGGACATGTCTGAGAGAACAGGGACTGAGAAAGTGGATATGTCTGAGACATCAGGCACTGAGACAGTGGATATGTGTGAAACAACAGGGATGGAGACAGTGGACATGTGTGAGACAACAGGGACTGAGACAGTGGATTCATCTGAGTCAACAGGGTTCTAGACTATGGACGTGTATGAGACAATATCAACTGAGACAGTTGACATGTCTTCAACAGTGGATAAATCCTGTCTGGGATGACAGCGAGTGAGACAGTGGACATATCAGAGACAATAGGGATTGAGACAGTGGACATGTCTGACACTACAGGGACTGACACAGTGGATATGTATGAAACAACAGGGACCAAGACAGTGCACAATTCTGAGACAACAGGGACTGAGACTTTGGACATGTCTGAAACAACTGTGACAAAGAGCGTGTTCATGTCTGAGACAGTTGACATGTCTTCAACAGTGGATAAATCCTGTCTGTGATGGCAGCGACTGAGACAGTGGACATATCTGAGGCAATAGGGATTCAGACAGTGGACATGTCTGAGACCACAAGGACTGACGCAGTGGATATGTATGAAACAATAGGGACTGAGACAGCAGACAATTCTGAGACAACAGGGAGTGAGACTTCGAACATGTCTGCAACAACTGCGAATAAGAGCGTGTTTATGTCTGAGACAACGGGGACTGAGACAGTGGACATATCTGAGACAACAGGGAATGAGACAGTGGACATGTCTGACACAACAGGGACTGACACATTGGATATGTCTGAAAAAACAGTGACTGAGACAGTGGACAAGTCTGAGACATCAGGGACTGAGACAGTGGACATGACTAATACAACTGCAACTAAGAGAATGTTCATGTCTAAGATAATGGGGATGGAACAGGTGACGTTTCTGATAGAACAGGGACCGAGACAGTAGATATATCAGAAACAGCAGGGACTGAGTCTGTGGATATGTCTGAGACAACAGGGACTGAGACAGTGGACAGGTCTGAGACAACAAGGAATGTTACAGTGGACATGTCTGAGACAACAGGGACTGAGACATTGGACATATCTGATACATCTGCAACTATGAGCATGTTCACATCTGAGACAATGGGGAGTGAGACAGGCGACATTTCTGAAAAAACAGGGCCTGAGACAGTGGATTGTCTGAGACAACAGGGACTGACAGAGTGGATATGTCTTAAACTACAGGGACTGAGACTGTGGAAAAGTGTGATACAACAGATATTGAGACAGAGGACATGTCTGATACAACTTCTACTAAGAGAGTGTTCATGTCTGAGACAACAGAGTCTGAGACAGGCGACATTTCTGAAACAAAACAGGGACTGAGACAGTAGATATTTCAGAAACAGCAGGGAATGAGTCCATGGACATGTCGTGGACAACAGGACTGAGAGACTCGACGTGACTGAAACAACAGGGACTGAATCCATAGTCATGTCTGAGACTACAGCGTTCTAGACTGTGGCGCTGTCTGAGACAATAGAGACTGAGACAGTGAACATTTCTGATAGAACTGCGACTAAGAGCGTGTTCAGGTCTGAGACAACGGGTACTGAGACAGGCTACATGTATGAAACAACAGGGATTGAGACAGCAGATACTTCTAAAACAACTGAAACCCTGGACATGTCTGAGACAACCGGGCATCAGACATTGAAGATGTCTGAGACTACAGGGACTCAGACATTGGATATATCTGATACAACCGGGATTGAGACTTTTGATATGTCTGAGAGAACAGGGAACGAGAAAGAGGACATGTCTGAGACAACAGGCACTGAGACAGTGGATATGTGTGAAACAACAGGGAAGGAGACAGTGGACATGTGTGAGACAACAGGGACTGAGACAGTGGATTCATCTGAGTCAATAGGGTTCGAGACTATGGACCTGTATGAGACAATATCAACTGAGACAGTTGACATGTCTTCAACAGTGCATAAATCCTGTCTGTGATGACAGTGTCTGAGACAGTGGACATATCGGAGACAATAGGGCCTGAGAGAGTGGACATGTCTGAGAATGCAGGGACTGACACTGTGAATGTATCTGAAACAACAGAGACTAAGACAGTGGACAATTCTGAGACAAGAGGGAGTGAGACATCGGACATGTCTGAAAAAACTGCGAATAAGAGCATATTCATGTCTGAGACAATGGGGACTGAGACAGTGGACATATCTGAGACAACAGGGACTGAGACATCGGACATGTCTGAAACAACTGCGACAAAGAGCGTGCTCATGTCTGAGACAGTTGACATGTCTACAACAGTGGATAATCCTGTCTGTGATGACAGAGACTGAGACAGTGGACATATCTGAGACAATTGGGACTGAGACAATGGACATGTCTGAGACCACAGGGACTGACACAGTGGATATGTATGAAACAACAGGGACTGAGACAGTGGACAATTCTGAGACAAGAGGGAGTGAGACATCGGACATGTCTGAAACAACTGCGAATAAGAGTGTGTTCATGTCTGAGACAATGGGGACTGAGACAGTGGACATATCTGAGACAACAGGGACTGAGACAGTGGACATGTCTGACACAACAGAGACTGAGATATTGGACATATCTGATACAACTGCATCTAAGAGCATGTTCAAGTCTGAGACGAAGGAGAGTGAGACAGGAGACATTTCTGAAAAAACAGGGACTGAGACAGTGGATTTGTCTGAGACAACAGGGACTGACACAGTGGATATGTCTTAAACAACAGGTACTGAGACTGTGGACAAGTGTGAGACAACAGGGACTGAGACATGTCTGAAAATAGGAATGCTGCAGTGGACATGTCTGAGACAACAGGGACTGAGGCAGTGGACATGTCTCATAAAACTGCGACTAAGAGCATGTTCAAGTCTGAGACAACAGGGAGTGAGACAGGCTACATGTCTGAAAGAGCAGGGACTGAGACAGTAGTTATATCTGAAACAAATGGGACTGAGACAGTGGACATGTCTGAGACAACAGGGACTGAGACAGTGGACATGTCTGACACAACAGAGACTGAGATATTGGACATATCTGATACAACTGCATCTAAGAGCATGTTCAAGTCTGAGACGAAGGAGAGTGAGACAGGAGACATTTCTGAAAAAACAGGGACTGAGACAGTGGATTTGTCTGAGACAACAGGGACTGACACAGTGGATATGTCTTAAACAACAGGTACTGAGACTGTGGACAAGTGTGAGACAACAGGGACTGAGACATGTCTGAAAATAGGAATGCTGCAGTGGACATGTCTGAGACAACAGGGACTGAGGCAGTGGACATGTCTCATAAAACTGCGACTAAGAGCATGTTCAAGTCTGAGACAACGGGGAGTAAGACAGGCTACATGTCTGAAAGAGCAGGGACTGAGACAGTAGTTATATCTGAAACAAATGGGACTGAGACAGTGGACATGCCTGAGACAACAGGGACTGAGATAGTGGACATGTCTGATACAAGTGTGACTAAGTTCGTGTTCAGATCTGAGACAAGCGGGACTGAGACAGGCTACACGTGTGAAAAAACAGGGACTGAGACAGTAGATATATCTAAAAAACTGGGATTGACTCCTTGGAAATGTCTGAGACAACAGGGCATCAGACATTGGATATGTCTAAGACTGCAGGGACTCAGACACTTTACATATCAGAGAAAACTGGGACTGAGACTTTGGCCATCTCTGAGAGAACAGGGACTGAGAAAGTGGACATGTCTGAGACAACAGGGACTGAGAACGTGGACATGTGTGAAACAACAGGGAATGAGGCAGTGGACATGTCTGAGACAACAGGGGCTGAGACAGTGGTCTCATCTGAGTCAACAGGGTTCGAGACAATGGACCTTTATGAGACAATATCAACTGAGATATAATGACATGTCTTCAACAGTGGACAAATCCTGTCTATGATGGCAGCAAGTGAGACAGTGGACATAATTGAGACAACAGGGATTGAGACAGTAGACACATCCGAAACAACAGGGACTGAGACAGTGGACATGTCTGAGATGACACGGACTGACACAGTGCATATGTATGAAAAAACAGTGACTGAGACAGTGGACAATTCTGAGACAGCAGGGACTGAGAAATCGGACATGTCTGAAACAACTGAGACAAAGAGCATGTTGATGTCTGAGAGAACGGGGACTGTGACAGTGGACATATCTGAGACAACAGGGACTGAGACAGTGGACATTTGTGAGACCAGAGGGACTGACACAGTGGATATGTCTGAGACAACAGTGACTGAGACATTGGACAAGTCTGAGACAACAGGAACTGAGACAGTGGATATGTCTGATTCATCTGCGACTAAGAGAGTATTCATGTCTGTGATGATGGGTACAGATACAGGCGACATTGATGAAAGGACAGGGACTGAGTCAGTATTATATGAGAAATTGAGAATGTGGATATGTCTGAGACAACAGAGACTGAGACAGTGGACATGGCTGAGACAACAAGGAAAGATACAGTGGACATGTCTGAGATAACAGGGACTGAGTCATTGTACATATCTGATACAACTGCAACTAAGATAGTGTTCAGGTCTGAGACAACTGGGACTGAGATGGGTTACATGTCTGAAACAACAGGGACTGAGACAGTAGATACATCTAAAACAACTGGGACTGAAACCTTGGACATGTCTGAGACAACCAGGCATCAGACATTGAACATGTCTAAGACTACAGGGATTCGGACACTGGACATATCTGAGACAACCGGGATTGAGACTTTCGACATGTCTGAGAGAACAGGGACTGAGAAAGTGGACATATCTGAGACAACAGGCACTGAGACAGTGGATATTTGTGAAACAACAGGGACGGAGACAGTGGACATGTGTGAGACAACAGGTACTCAGACAGTGGACATGTCTGATACAAGTGTGACTAAGATCGTGTTCAGGTCTGAGACAAGGGGGACTGAGACAGGCTACATGTGTGAAACAGCAGGGACTGAGACTGTGGATATGTCTGAGACAACAGGGACTGACACAGTGGATATGTCTGAAACAACAGCGACTGAGAGAATGGACAAGTCTGAGACAACTGGGACTGAGACAGTGGATATGTCTGATACAACTGCGACTAAGAGCATATTCATGTCTGAGATGATGGGGACTGAGACAGGCGACATTTATGAAAGAAACAGCAGGGACAGAGACTGTGGATATGTCTGAGACAACAGGGTCTGAGACAGTGGACATGTCTGAGACAACACGGAAAGATACAGTGGACATGTGTGAGACAACATGGACTGAGATATTGTACATGTCTGATCCAACTGCGACTAAGAGCATGTTCATATCTGAGATGACACGGAGTGAGACAGGAAGCATTTCTGAAACAACAGGGACTGAGACAGTGGATTTGTCTGAGACAACAGGCACTGACACACTGGATATGTCTTAAACAACAAGGAATGCGACTGTGGACAAGTGTGAGACAACAGGACTGAGACAGTGGACATGTCTGATACAACTGTGACTAACAGTCTGTTCATTTCTGAGACAACACGGACTGAGACAGGCTACATTTCCAAACATCAGAGACTGAGACAGTAGATATATCAGACGCAGCAGGGAATGAGACCATGGACATGTCTGAGACAACAGGGATTGAGAGAGTGGACGTGCCTGAGACAAGAGCGACTGATACAGTGGACATGTGTGAGAAAATAGGGATAGAGACTGTGGACATGTTTGACACTACACACATATCTGAGAAAACAGGGTCTGAGACAATCGATATGTCTGAGACAACAGGGAATGAGAGAGTGGACATGTGTGAAACAACTGTGACTGAGATATTGGTCATGTCTGAGACAACAGGGAATGAGACAGTGGACATGTGTGAAACAACTGCGACTGAGACATTGGTCATGTCTGAGACAACATGGTTCTAGACAGTTGACCTGTCTGAGACAATAGAGACTGAGACAGTTGACATATCTTCGTCAGTAGCGAGTCCTGTCTGAGATGACAGCGACTGAGACAGTGGACACATATGGGACAACAGGGACTGAGACAGTGGAAATATCAGAGACAACAGGTACTGAGACATTGGACATGTCTGAGACAACAGGCACTGACACAGTGGATATGTCTGAGTCAACAGTGACTGAAACAGTGAACATGTCTGATAAAATTGCGAAAAAGAATGTGTTTGGGTCTGAGACAATGGAGATTGAGAGAGGCTATATGTCGGTAACAACAGAGATTGAGACAGTAGATATATCTGAAACAACAAGGCATAAGAGAGTGGACATGTTTGAAACAACAGGGACTCGGACAGTCGACATGTCTGACACAACACACATATCTTAGACCACAGGGTCAGAGACCATGGACAGGTCTGAGGCAACAGGAACTGAGACACTGGATATTGGTGAAAAACAGGGTCTGAGACAGTGGACATGTCTGAGACAACAGGGACTGAGACAGAGGACACGTCTGACAAAACAGGGTTCAAGACAGCAGATATGTGTGAGACAACAGAGACAGACAGTGGACCTATCTGATACAACAGCGTCTAAGTGCGTGTTCATGTCTGAGACAACAGGGACTGAAAAGTGGACATGTCTGATAAAATTGCGAATAAGATCGTGTTTGGGTCTGAGACAATGGAGATTGAGAGAGGCTACATGTCTGTAACAACAGGGATTGAGACAGTAGATATATCTGAAACAACAGGGCATAAGACAGTGGACATGTCTGACACAACACACATATCAGAGACAACAGAGTCAGAGACCATGGACATGTCTGAGACAACAGGGACCGAGACAGTGGACAAGTCTTTGAAAACAGGGACTGACAAATTGGATATGTCTGAGAAAACTGGGACTGAGATTTTGGACATGTCTGAGACAACAGGGACTGAGAAAGTGGACATGTGTGAAGCATCAGGAAATGAGACTGTGGACATGTCTGAGACAACAGGGACTGAGACAGTGAACTCGTCTGATACACCTGTGACTAAGATCATGTTCAGGTCTGAGACAAGGGGGACTGAGACAGGCAACATGTGTGAAACAACAGGGACTGAGACAGACGATATATCAGAAACAGCAGGGACTGAGACTGTGGATATGTCTGAGACAACAAGGAATGATACAATGGATATGTCTGCAACAATATTGATTGAGAGAGTGGACATGTCTGATACAACTGCGACGAAGATCGTGTTCATGTCTGAGACGACGGGGAGTGAGACAGGCGACTTTTCTGAAACAACAGGGACTGAGACAGTGGACATGTCTGACACAACACACATATCTGAGAAAACCGGGTCTGAGACAATCGATATTTCTGAGACAAAAGGGAATGAGAGAGTGGACATCTGTGAAACAAACTGCGACTGAGACATTGGTCATGTCTGAGACAACAGTGAATGAGTCAGTGGACATTTGTGAAACAACTGAGACTGAGATATTGTTGATGTCTGAGACAACAGGGTTCTAGAGTGTTGACCTGTCTGAGTCAATAGAGACTGAGACAGTTGACATATCTTCGCCACTGGCAAGTCCTGTCTGAGATGACAGCAACTGAGACAGTGGACATATATGGGACAACAGGGACTGAGACAGTGGAAATATCTGAGACAACATGTACTGAGACACTGGACATGTCTGAGACAACAGGGACTGAAACAGTGGATATATCTAAGTAAACAGCAACTGAGACTTTGTACATGTCTGAGACAACAGCGACCGAAACAGTGGACATGTCTGATAAAATTGAGAATAAGAACGTTTTCAGGTCTGAGACAATGGAGACTGAGACAGGCTACATGTCTGTAACAACAGGGATTGAGACAGTAGATATATCAGAAACAACAGGGCATAAGACAGTGGACATGTATGAACCAACAGGGACTCAGACAGTGGACATGTCTGACACAACACACATATCTTAGACAACAGGGTCAGAGACCGTGGACAGGTCTGAGACAACAGGGATTGAGACACTGGATATTGGTGAAACAACAGGGTCTGAGACAGTGGACATCTCTGAGACAACAGGGACTGAGACAGAGGACACATCTGACAAAACAGGGTTCGAGACAGTGAATATGTGTGAGACAACAGATACAGACTGAGGACATATCTGATACAACTGTGACTAAGTGCGTGTTCATGTATGAGACAACAGGGAATGAGACAGTAGATATATCTGAATCAAGAGGGACTGACAGTGGACATGTCTGAGACGACAGGGACTGAGACAGTGGACAAGTCTTCAACAATAGGGACTGACAAATTGGATATGTCTGAGAAAATGGGGACTGAGACTTTGGACATGTCTGAGACAACAGGGACTGAGACAGAGGACTCATCTGATATAACTGCAACTAAGATTGTGTTCAGTTCTGAGACAAGGGGGTCTGAGACAGGCTACATGTGTGAAACAACAGGGACTGAGACAGTAGATATATCTGAAACAACTGGGACTGAGACCTTGGACATGTTTGAGACAACAGGGCATTAGACATTGGACATGTCTAAGACTGCAGGGACTCAGACACTGAACATATCTGAGACAACCAGGACTGAGACTTTGGAAATGTCTGAAAGAACACGGATTGAGAAAGTGGACATGTGTGAGACAACAGGCACTGAGAAAGTGGATATGAGTGAAGCAACAGGGCATGAGACAGTGGACATGTCTGAGACAACAGGGACTGAGACAGTGGACTCGTCTGATACAACTGCGACTAAGATCGTGTTCAGGTCTGAGACAAGGGGGATTGAGACAGGATACATGTGTGAAACAACAGGGACTGAGATAGTAAATATATCTGAAATAACTGGGACTGAGACCTTGGACATGTTTGAGACAACAGGGCATTAGACATTGGACATGTCTAAGACTGCAGGGACTCAGACCCTGGACATATCTGAGACAACCGGGAATGAGACTTTGGACATGTGTGAGAGAACAGGGACTGAGTAATTTACATGTTTGAGACAACAGGCAATGGTAAAGTGGATATGTGTGAAACAATAGGGTATAAGACAGTGGGCATGTCTTCGACAAAAGGGACTGAAACAGTGCACTTGTCTGAGTCAACAAGGTTCAAGACAATGGATCTGTATGAGACGATATCAACTGAGACAGT
Source organism: Rhizomys pruinosus (assembly GCA_009823505.1). NCBI lineage: Eukaryota > Metazoa > Chordata > Mammalia > Rodentia > Spalacidae > Rhizomys > Rhizomys pruinosus. The sequence goes on along the minus strand of VZQC01011341.1, from coordinate 7,248,080 downwards.
TTACATGTCTTCAACAGTGGACAAATCCTGTCTGTGTTGACATCGACTGAGAGAGTGGATATATCTGCTACAACAGGGAATGAGACAGTGGACATGTCTGAGATAACAAGGACTGACACAGTGGATATGTCTGAAACAGCACTGACTGAGACAGTGGACAATTTTGAGACAACAGGGAATGCGACATTGGACATGTCTGAAACAACTGCGACTAAGAGGGTAATCGTGTCTGAGACAACGAGGACTGAGACAGTCGACATATCTGAGACAACAGAGAATGAGACAGTGGACATGGATGAGACAACAAGGATTAGACACAGAGGAAATGTCTGAAACAACAGAGAATGAAACAGTGGACAAATCTGAGACAACAGGGACTTAGATAGTCGACATGTCTGATAAAACTGCGACTAACAGTGTGTTCATGATTGAGACAATCTCTACTGAGACAGGCGACACTTCTGAAAGAACAGGGACAGAGGCAGTAGATATATCAGATACAGGAGGGACTGAGACTGTGGATATGTCTGAGAAAACAGGGACTGGGACAGTGGACATGACTGCAACAACAAGGAATGATACAGTGGACATGTCTGTGACAATATGGACTGAGACAGTGGACATGTCTGATACAAGTGCGACTAAGATCATGTTCATGTCTGAGATGACGGTTAGTGAGACAGGCGACATTTCTGAAACAACAGGGACTGATACAGTATACATGTCTGACATAACACACATATCTGAGAAAATATTGTCTGAGACAATTGATATGTCTGAGACAACAGGGAATGAGTCAGTAGACATGTGTGAAACAACCGTGACTGACACATTGGTCATGTCTGAGACAACAGTAAAAGAGACAGTGGACATCTGTGAAAAAACTGTAACTGAGATATTGTTCATGTCTGAGACAACAGCGTTGTAGACAGTGGAACTGTGTGAGACAAGAGAGACTGAGACATTTGACATATCTTCGCCAGTGGATAAGTCCTGTCTGAGATGACAGTGACTGAGACAGTGGACACATATGAGACAACAGGGACTGAGACTGTGGAAATATCTGAGACAACAGGTACTGAGACATTGGACATTTCTGAGACAACAGACACTGACACAGCTGATATGTCTGAGTCAACAGGGAATGAAACAGTGGACAAGTCTGATAAAAATGTGAATAAGAACGTGTTCAGGTCTGAGACAATGGTGAATGAGAGAGGCTACATGTCTGTAACAACGGGGATTGAGACAGTAGATATATCTGAAACAACAGGGCATAAGACACTGGACAAGTTTGAAACAAAAGGGACTGGGACAGTGGACATGTGTGACACAACACACATATCTTAGACAACAGGGTCAGAGACCATGGACAAGTCTGAGACAACAGGGATTGAGACACTGGATATGTGTGAAACAACAGGGTCTGAGAGAGTGGACATGTCTGAGACAACAGGGACTGAGACACAGGACGCGTCTGAGAAAACAAGGTTTGAGACAGTGGATATGTGTGAGACAACAGAGACAGACAGTGGACATGTCTGATACAACTGCAACAAAGTGCATGTTCATGTCTGAGACAATGGGGACTGAGACAGGCTGCATGTATGAAACAACATGTAATGAGACAGTAGATATATCTGAAACAACAGGGACGGAGACAGTGGACATATCTGAGACATCAGGGACTAATACAGTGGACAAGTCTTAGACAACAGGGACTGAAAAATTGGATATGTCTGAGACAACCGGGATTGAGATTTTGGACATGTCTGAGACAACAGGGACTGAGATTTTGGACATGTCTGAGACAACAGGTACTGAGACAGTGGACATGTCTGATACAACTGTGACTAAGAGCGTGTTCATGTCTGAGAAAATGGGGACTGAGGCAGGAGACAATTCTGAAAGAACAGGGACTGAGTCAATTGATATATCAGAACCTGAAGGGACTGAGACTGTTGATATGTCTGAGACAACAGGGACTGAGACAGTGGACATGCCTGAGACAACAAGGAATGATACAGTGGACATGTGTGAGACAACTGCGACTAAGAGCGTGTTCATGTGTGAGAATACAGGGATTGAGACTGATTTGTCTGAGACAACAGGGTCTGACACAGTGGATATGTCTTAAACAACAAGGACTGAGACTGTGGACAACTGTGAGACAAAAGAGACTGAGACAGAGGACATGTTGGATACAACTGCCACTAAGAGTGTGTTCATGTCTGAGACAAAGGGGACTGAGGCAGGTGACATTTCTGAAACATCAGGGACTGAGACAGTAGATATATCAAAAACAGCAGAGAATGAGACCGTGGACATGTCTGAGACAACAGGGACTGAGACAGTGGACATGTCTGTCACAACACAGAAAACAAGGTCTCAGACAATCGATATGTCTGAGACAATAGAGAATGAGACAGGGACATGTGTGAAACAACTGCAACTGAAACAGTGGTCCTGTCTGAGACAACAGGGTTCTAGACAGTGGAGCTGTCTGAGACTATAGAGACTGAGACAGTTGACATATCTTCGCCAGTGGACAAGTCCTGTCTGAGATGACAGCGACTGAGACAGCAGACACATATGAGACAACAGGGACTGAGACAGTGGAAATATCTGAGACAACAGGTACTGAGACATTGGACATTTCTGAGACAACAGGGACTGACACAGTTGATATGTCTGAGTCAACAGGGACTGAGACTTTGTACATGTCTGATACAACAGGGAATGAAACAGTGGACAAGTCTGATAAAACTGTGAATAAGGACGTGTTCAGGTCTGAGACAATGGGGACTGAGAGAGGCTACATGTCTGTAACAACAGGGATTGAGACAGTAGATATATCTGAAATAACAGGGCATATGACAGTGGACAAGATTGAAAGAACAGGGACTGGGACACTGGACATGTCTGACAAAACACACATATCTTAGACAACAGGGTCAGAGACCATGGACAAGTCTGAGACAATAGGGTATGGGCCACTGGATATGGGTGAAACAATAGGGTCTGAGAGAGTGGACATGTCTGAGATAACAGGGATTGAGACAGAGGATGCATCTGACAAAACAAGGTATGAGACAGTGGATATGTGTGAGACAACAGAGACAGACAGTGCACATGTCTGATACAACTGTGACTAAGTGCGTGTTCATCTCTGAGACAACCTGGACTGAGACAGGCTACATGTATGAAACAACAGGTAATGAGACAGTAGATATATCTGAAACAACAGTGATTGACACATTGGACATGTCTGAGACAACAGGGTATGAGACATTGAACAAGTCTTAGAGTCTTAGATGTCAGGGACTGAAAAATTGGATATGTCTGAGACAACCGGCACTGAGATTTTGGACATGTCTGAGACAACAGGGACTGAGATTTTGGACATGTCTGAGACAACAGGGACTGAGACTGTGGACATGTCTGATACTACTGTGACTAAGATCCTGTTCAGGTCTGAGACAAGGGGGACTGAGACAGGCTACATGTGTGGAAAAACAGGGACTGAGGCAGTAGATATATCTGCAACAACTGGGAGAGAGACCTTGGACATGTTTGAGACAAGAGGACATTACACATTGGACATGTCTAAAACTGCAGGGACTCAGACACTGGGCATATCTGAGACAACCGATAATGAGACTTTGGAAATGTCTGAGAGAACAGCTAATGTGAAAGTGGACATGTGTGAAACAACAGTTAATGAGACAGTGGACATGTCTGAGACTAAAGGGACTGAGACAATGCACTCTTAAGAGTCAACAAGGTTTTAGACAACGGACCTGTATGAGACATTATCAACTGAGACAGTTGACATGTCTTCAACAGTGGACAAATCCTGTCTGTGATAACAGCGACTCAGACAGTGGACATATCTGACACAACAGGGACTGTGACAGTGCATACATCAGAAATAACAGGGACTGAGACAGTGGACATGCCTGAGACAACAGGGCCTGACACTGTGGATACTTATAAAACAGCACGGACAGAGACAGTGGACAATTTTGAGAAGAACAGGGTCTGAGACATCGGACATGTCTGAAACAACTGTGACTATGAGCGTGATCGTGTCTGACACAACGGGGTCTGAGACAGTGGACCTATCTGAGACAACAGGGACTGAAACAGTGGACATGTCTGAGACAACAGGAATGGACACAGTGGAAATCTCTGAAACAACAGCGACTGAGACAGTGGCAAGTCTGAGACAACAGGGATTGAGACAGTCGACATGTCTGATACAACTGCGACTAAGAGCATGTTCATGTGTGAGACAATGGATAATGAGACAGGCGACATTTCTGAAAGAGCAGGGACAGACACAGTAGATCTACCAGAAACAGCAGGGACTGAGCCTGTGGATATGTCTGAGACAACAGGGACTGTGACAGTGGACATGTCTGAGACAACAAGGAATGATACAGTAGACATGTCTGCGACAATAGTGACTGAGACAGTGGACATCTCTGATAGAAATGTGACAAATGTCGTGTTCATGTCTGAGATGACGGGGAGTGAGACAGGCAACATTTCTGAAACAACAGGGACTGAGACATTGGACATGTCTGAGACAACAGAGATGGACACAGTGAATATGTCTGAAACAACAGCGATTGAGACAGTGGACAATTCTGAGACAACAGGGACTGAGACAATGGACAATTCTGAGACAACAGGGACTGAGACAGTGGACATGTCTGATACAACTGCGACCAAGACAGTGTTAATGTTTGAGACAATATGGACTGAGACAGTCAACATTTCTGAAAGAACAGGGACTGAGACAGTAGATATATCAGAAACAGCAGGGACTGAGACTGTAGATATGTCTGGATCAACAGGGACTGAGACAGTGGACATATCTGAGACAACAAAAAAGATACAATGGACATGTGTGAGACAACATGGACTGAGACAGTGGACATGTCTGATACAACTGCGACTAAATGTGTGTTCATGTCTGAGATGACAGGGAGTGAGACAGGCAACATTTCTGAAACAACCGGGAATGAGACAGTGGATTTGTCTGAGACAACAGGGACTGACACAGTGGTTATGTCTTAATCCACAAGGACTGAGACTGTGGACAAGTGTGAGACAACAGGTAATAAGACAGTGGACATGTCTGATACAACTGCGACTAACAGTGTGTTCATGTCTGAGTCAACGAGGACTGAGACAGGCTACATTTCTGATCATCAGGGACTGAGACAGAGGATATATCAGAAACCAGAGGGAATGAGACCATGGACATGTCTGAGACAACAGGGAAAGAGACAGTGGACGTGTCGGGGATAAGAGGGACTGATATAGTGGACATGTCTGAGACAACAGGGACTGAGAGAGGCTACATGTCTGTAACAACAGGGACTGAGACAGTAGATATATCTCAAAAAACAGGGCATAAGACAGTGGACCTGTTTGAAACAACAGGGACTGGGACAGTGGACATGTCTGACACAACACACATATCTTAGACAACAGGGTCGGAGACCATGGATAGGTCTGAAACAACAGGGACTGTGACACTGGATATGTGTGAAACAACAGGGTCTGAGACAGTGGACATATCTGGGACAACAGGGACTGAGACAGAGGACACGTCTGACAAAACTGGTTTCAGAACAGCGGATATGTGAGAGACAACATATACAGACTGTTGACATGTCTGATACAACTGCAACTAAGTGCATGTTCATGTCTGAGACAACGGAAACTGAGACAGGCTACATGTCTCAAACAACAGTTAATGAGACCATAGATATATGTGAAACAAGAGGGACTGACAGTGGACATGTCTGAGACAACAGGGACTGAGACAGTTGACAAGTCGTAGATAACAAGGACTGACAAATTGGATATGTCTGAGACAACCGGGAATGAGATTTTGGACATGTCTGAGACAACAGGGTCTGAGAAAGTGGACATGTGTGAAGCAACAGGGAATGAGACTGTGGACATGTCTGAGACAACAGGGACTGAGACAGTGGACTTGTCTGATACAACTGTGACTAGATAGTGTTCAGGTCTGAGACAAGGGGGACAGAGACAGGCTACATGTGTGAAACAACAAGGACTGAGATAGATATATCTGACAAATGGGACTGAGACCTTGGACATGTTTAAGACAACACGGCATTAGAATTCGGACATTTCTAAAACTGCAGAGACTCAGACACTGGACATACCTGAGACAACCAGGAGTGAGACTTTGGACATGTCTGAGACAACAGGGATTGAGTAATTGGACATGTCTGAGACAACAGGCAATGATAAAGTGGACATGTGTGAAACAACAGGGAATGAGACAGTGAACATGTCTGAGACAAAAGGGACTGAGACAGTGCACTCGTCTGAGTCAACAAGGTTCGAGACAATGGACCTGTATGAGACAATATCAACTGAGACAGTTGACATGTCTTCAACAGTGGACAAATCCTGTCTGTGATGACAGCGACTGAGACAGTGGACATATCTGAGACAACAGGGACTGAGACAGTGGACATATCTGAAACAACAGGGACTGAGACAGTGGACATGTCTGAGACAACAGGGACTGACACTGTGGATATTTCTGAAACAGCACGGACTGAGACAGTGGACAATTTTGAGAAGAACAGGGTCTGAGACATCGGACATGTCTGAAACTAATGCGACTAAGATCGTGATCATGTCTGAGATAACGGGGACTGAGACAGTGGACATATCTGAGAAAACAGGGACTGAGACACTGGATGTGTCTGAGACAAGAAGGATGGACACAATGGATATGTCTGAAACACCAGCGACTGAGATAGTGGACAAGGCAGAGAGAACAGGGTCTGAGACAGTCGACAGGTCTGATAGAACTGCGACTAAGAGGGTGTTCATGTCTGAGACAATGGGTACTGAGACAGGCGACATTTCTGAAAGAACAGGGAGAGACACAGTAGATCTACCAGAAACAGCAGGGACTGAGCCTGTGGATATGTCTGAGACAACAGGGACTGTGACAGTGGACATCTCTGAGACAACAAGGAATGATACAGTGGACATGTGTGTGACAATAGGGACTGAGACAGTGGATATGTCTGATACAACTGCGAATAAGATCGTGTTCATGTGTGAGATGACGGGGAGTGAGACAGGCAATATTTCTGAAACAACACAGACTGAGACAATGGACATGTCTGAGGGAACAGGGATGGACACAGTGGATATGTCTGAAACAACAGCGACTGAGACAGTGGACAATTCTGAGACAACAGGGACTGAGACAGTGGACATGTCTGATACCACTGTGACTAAGAGCGTGTTCATGTTTGAGATGATGGGGATTGAGATAGGCAACATTTCTGAAAGAACAGGGATTAAGACAGTAGATATATCAGAAACAGCAGGGACTGAGACCGTGGATATCTCTGTGTCAACAGGGACTGAGACAGTGGACATGTCTGATAAAACTGCGACGAAGTGCGTCTTCATGTCTGAGATGACAGGGAGTGAGACAGGCAAAATTTCTGAAACAACAGGGACTGTGACAGTGGATTTGTCTGAGACAACAGGGACTGACACAGTGGATATGACTTAATCCACAAGGACTGAGACTGTGGACAAATGTGCAACAACAGGGAATAAGACAGTGGACATGTCTGATGCAACTGGAACTAACAGTGTGTTCATGTCTGAGACATCGGGGAATGAGACAGGCTACATTTCTGAACATCAGGGACTGAGACAGTAGATATATCAGAAACTGGAGGGAATGACACCGTGGACATGTCTGAGACAACAGGGACTGAGACATTGGACGTGTCTGAGACAAGAGGGACTGATACAGTGGACATGTCTGAGACAACAGGTACTGAGAGAGTGGACATGTCTGACACAACACACATATCTGAGAAAACAGGGTCTGAGACAATCGATATGTCTGAGACAATAGGGAATGAGACAATGGACATTTGTGAAACAACTGCGACTGAGACAGTGGTCATGTCTGAGACAACAGGGTTCTAGACAGTGGAGCTGTCTGAGACAATAGAGTCTGAGACAGTCAACATATCTTCGCCAGTGGACAAGTCCTGTCTGAGATGACAGCGACTGAGACAGTGGACACATATGAGACAACAGGGACTGAGACAGTGGAAATATCTGAGACAACAGGTACTGAGACATTGGACATGACTAAGACAACAGGGACTGACACAGTGGACATGTCTGGGTAAACCGGGACTGAGACTTTGTACACATCTGAGACAAAAGCAACTGAAACAGTGGACATGTCTGATAAAACTGTGAATAAGAACGTGTTAAGGTCTGAGACAATGGGGAATGAGGAGGCTACATGTCTGTAACAACAGGGACTGAGACAGTAGATATATCTGAAACAACAGGGCATAAGACAGTGGACATGTTTGAAACAACACGGACTGGGACATTGGACATGTCTGACACAACACACATATCTTAGACAACATGGTCAGAGACCATGGACAGGTCTGAAACACCAGGGACTGAGACACTGGATATGTCTGAAACAACAGGGTCTGAGACACTGGACATGTCTGAGAAAACAGGGACTGAGACAGAGGGCACGTGTGACAAAACTCGTTTCGAGACAGCGGATATGTGTGAGAAAACAGATACAGACCGTGGACATGTCTGATACAACTGCGACTAAGTGCATGTTCATGTCTGAGACCACGGAGACTGAGACAGGCTACATGTCTGAAACAACAGGGAATGAGACAGTAGATATATCTGAAACAAGATGGACTGACAGTGGACACGTCTGAGACAACTGGGACTGAGACAGTGGACAAGTCTTAGACAACAGGGACTGACAAATTGGATATGTCTGAGACAACTGGGACTGAGAAAGTGGACATGTGTGTTAAGCAACAGGGAATGAGACTGTAGACATGTCTGAGACATCAGGGACTGAGACAGTGGACTCGTCTTATACAACTGTGACTATGATTGTGTTCAGGTCTGAGACAAGTGGGACTGAGACAGGGTACATGTGTGAAACAACAGGGACTGAGATAGTAGATATATCTGAAACAACTGGAATTGAGACCTTGGACATGTATGAGACAACAGGGCATTAGATATTGGACATGTCTAAGACTGCAGAGACTCAGACACTGGAAATGTCTGAGACAACCGGGACTGAGACTTTGGACATGTCTGAGAGAACAGGGACTGAATAATTGGACATGTCTGAGACAACAGGAAATAATAAAGTGGACATGTGTGAAACAACAGGGAATGAGACAGTGAACATGTCTGAGACAAAAAGGACTGAGACAGTGCACTCGTCTGAGTCAACAAGGTTTGAGACAATGGACCTGTATGAGACAATATCAACTGAGACAGTTGACATGTTTTCAACAGTGGACAAATCCTGCCTTTGATGACAGCGACTGAGACAGTGGACATATCTGAGACAACAGGGACTGAGACAGTGGACACATCTGAAAAATCAGGGACTGAAACAGTGGACATGTCTGAGACAACAGGGACTGACACTGTGGATACTTCTGAAACAGCACGGACTGAGACATTGGACAATTTTGAGAGGAACAGGGTCTGAGACATCAGACATGTCTGAAACAACTGCGACTAAGACCGTGACTGTGTCTGAGAAAACAGGGAATGAGACAGTGGACATATCTGACACAACAGGGACTGAGACAGTGGACACATCTGAAAAAACAGGGACTGAAACAGGGGACATGTCTGAGACAACAGGGACTGACACTGTGGATACTTCTGAAAATGCACGGACTGAGACATTGGACAATTTTGAGAGGAACAGTGTCTGAGACATCCGACATGTCTGAAACTAATGCGACTAAGACCGTGACCGTGTCTGAGAAAACGGGGAATGAGACAGTGGACATATCTGACACAACAGGGACTGAGACAGTGGACATGTCTAAGACAATAGGGATGGACACAGTGGATATTTCTGAAACAACAGCGACTGATATAGTGGACAAATCTGAGAGAACAGGGACTGAGACAGTCGACATGTCTCATACAACTGCAACTAAGTGCGTGTTCATGTCTGAGACAATGGGTACTGAGACACGCGACATTTCTGAAAGAACACGGACTGACAGAGTAGATATACCAGAAACAGCAGGGACTGAGACTGTGGATATGTCCACGACAACAGGGACTAGGAGAGTGGACATGTTTGAGACAACAAGGAATGATAAAGTGGACATGTCTGCGAAAATAGGGACTGAGACATTGGACATGTCTGACACAACTGCGACTAAGATCATGTACATGTCTGAGATGACGTGGAGTGAGACAGGCGACATTTCTGAAACAACAGGGACAGACACAGTGGATTTTTCTGAGACAACAGGGACTAACACAGTGGATATGTCTTAAACAACAAGGACTGAGACTGTGGACAATTGTGATACAACAGAGACTGAGACAGTGGACATGTCTGATACAAATGCGACTTACAATGTGTTCATGTCTGAGACAATGAGCACTGAGACATTTCTGAAACATCACGGACTGAGACAGTAGATTTATCAGAAAGAGCATGGAATGAGACCATGGACATGTCTGAGACAACAGGGACTGAGACAGTGGACGTTTCTGAGACAAGGGGACTGATACAGTGGACATTTCAGAAACAACAGGGACTGAGACAGTGGACATGTCTGACACAACACATATATATGAGAAAACAGTGTCTGAGAAAATTGATATGTCTGAGACAACAGGGAATGAGACAGTGGACATGTGTGATAATACTGTGACTGCGACAGTCGTCATGTCCCAGACAACAGGGTTCTAGACAGTGGTGATGTCTGAGAAATTAGAGAGTGAGACAGATGACGTATCTTCGCCAGTGGACAAGTCCTGTCTGAGATGACAGCGACTGAGACAGTGGACACATATGAGACAACAGAGACTGAGACAGTGGAAATATCTGAGACACCAGGTACTGAGACATTGGACATGTCTGAGACAAGAGGGACTGACACAGTGGATATGTCTGGGACAACCGTGACTGAGACTTTGTACATGTCTTAGACAACAGGGTCTGAAACCGTGGTCATGTCAGATAAAACAGCAAATAATAACGTGTTCAGGTCTGAGACAATGGGGACTGAGAGAGGCTACATGTCTCTAACAACAGGGACTGAAACAGTAGATATATGTGATACAACAGGGCATAAGACAGTGGACATGTTTGAAACATCAGGGACTGGGACAATGGACATGCCCGACACAACAAACATATCATAGACAACAGGATCAGAGACCATGGACAGGTCTGAGACAACAGGGACTGAGACACTGGATATGTGTGAACAACAGGGTCTGAGACAGTGGACATGTCTGAGACAACAGGGACTGAGACAGAGGACACGTCTGATAAAACAAGTTTCAACACAGTGGATATGAGCGAGACAACAGAGACAGAGAGTGGACATGTGTGATACAACTGTGACTAAGTGCGTGTTCCGGTCTGAGAGAACAGGGACTGAGACAGGCTACATGTCTGAAACAACAGGGATTGAGGCCTGTAGTTGCTGCTAACCAGGATCCTGTGTTCTATTTGGACTGATGTAATAATTGTGAGGTCACTTCCTGGTGTCCTCTGACCCTTGCCTCTTCCTCACTGAGAAAACAGGGACTGAGACAGTGGACATATCTGAGAAAACAGGTACTGAAACATTGGACATGTTTGTGAGAAAAAGGAATCAGACATATGACATTTCTGAGACTGCAGGGACTCAGACACTGGACATATCTGAGACAACCAGGACTGAGACTTCGGACATGTCTGAGAGAACAGGGACTGAGACAGAGTACATGTGTGAGACAACAGGCTCTGAGAAAATGAACATGTGTGAAAAAACAGGGAATGAGACAGTGGACATACCTGAAAGAACAGGGACTGAGACAGTGGACCTGTCTGATACAGCTGCGACTGAGAGCATGTCAGGTCTGAGACAAGGGGGACTGAGACAGGCTACATGTCTGAAACAAGAGTGACTGAGACAGTAGATATATCTGAAACAACAGGGACTGAGACAGTCGACATGTCTGAGACATCAGGGACTGAGACAGTGGACAAGCCTTAGACAACAGGAAATGAAAAAATGGATATGTCTGAGAAAAACTGGACTGAGACATTGGACATGTCTGAGACACCAGGGACTGAGACATTAGACATGTCTGATACAACTGCGATGAAGATCCTGTTCAGGTCTGAGACAAGAGGGATTGAGAGAGGCTACATGTCTGAAACAACGCGGACTTAGACAGAAGATATATCTGAAACAACTTGGACTGAGACCTTGGACATGTCTGAGACAACAGGGCATCAGATATTGGACATGTCTAAGACTGCAGGGACTCAGACACTGGACATATTTGAGACAACTTGGACTGAGACTTCAGACATGTCTGAGAGAACAGGGACTGAGACAGAGTACATGTGTGAGACAACAGGCACTGAGAAAGTGAACATGTGTGAAAAAACAGGGAATGAGACAGTGGACATATCTGAAAGAACAAAGACTGAGACAGTAGACCTGTCTGATACAACTGCGACTAAGAGTGTGTTCAGGTCTGAGACAAGGGGGACTGAGACAGGCTACATGTCTGAAACAAGAGACACTGAGACAGTAGATATATCTGAAACAACATGGATTGAGAACTTGAACATGTCTGAGACAACAGGGCATCAGACATTGGACATGTCTAAGACTGCAGGGACTCAGACACTGGACATATCTGAGACAACTGGGACTGAGACTTTGGACATGTCTGAGAGAACAGGGACTGAGAAAGTGGACATGTCTGAGACAACAGGGCATCAGACATTGGACATGTCTAAGACTGCAGGGACTCAGACACTGGACATATCTGAGACAACTGGGACTGAGACTTTGGACATGTCTGAGAGAACAGGGACTGAGAAAGTGGTCATGTCTGAGACAACAGGGCATCAGACATTGGACATGTCTAAGACTGCAGGGACTCAGACACTGGACATATCTGAGACAAATGAGACTGAGACTTTGGACATGTCTGAGAAAACAGGGACTGAGAAAGTGGATATGTGTGAAACAACAGGGAATAAGACATTGGACATGTCTCAGACAACAGGGACTGAGACACTGGACGTGTCTGAGACAAGAGGGACTGATACAGTGAATATTTCTGAACTAACAGGAACTGAGACAGTGGACATGTCGGACACAACACACATATCTGAGAAAACAGGGTCTGAGACAATCGATATGTCTGAGACAACAGGGAATGAGACAATGGACATGTGTGAAACAACTGCGACTGAGACAGTGGTCATGTCTGAGACAACAGTGTTCTAGACAGTGGTGCTGTGTGAGAAAATAGAGACTGAGACAGCTGACATATCTTCATCAGTGGACAAGTCCTGTCTGAGATGACAGCGACTGAGACAGTGGACACATATGAGACAACAAGGACTGAGACAGTGGAAATATCTGAGACAGCAGGTACTGAGACATTGGACATGTCTGAGACAAGAGGGACTGACAAAGTGGTTATGTCTGAGTCAACCGTGACTGAGACTTTGTACATGTCTTAGACAACAGGGTCTGAAACAGTGGACATGTCTGATAAAACTGCGAATAAGAACGTGTTCAGGTCTGAGACAAAGGGGACTGAGAGAGGCTACATGTCTGTAACAATATGGACTGAGACAGTAGATATATTTGAAACAACAGGTCATAAGACAGTGGACATGTTTGAAACAACACGGACTGGGACAGTGGACATGTGTGACACAAAACACATATCTTAGAGAACATGGTCAGAGACCATGGACAGGTCTGAGACAACAGGGACTGAGACACTGGATATGTGTGAACAGCAGGTTCTGAGAGAGTCGACATATCTGAGACAACAGGGACTGAGACAGAGGACACGTCTGACAGAACAGGGTTCGAGACAGCAGATATGTGTGAGACAACAGAGACAGCCAGAGCACATGTCTGATACAACTGCGACTAAGTGCGTGTTCCGGTCTGAGAGAACGTGGACTGAGACAGGCTACATGTCTGAAACAACAGGGATTGAGGCCTATAGTTGCTGGTAACCAGGATCCTGTGTTCTTTTTGGACTGATGTCATAATTGTGAGGTCATTTCCTGGTGTCCTCTGACCCTTGCCTCTTCCTCACTGAGAAAACAAGGACTGAGACAGTGGACATATCTGAGACAACCAAGACTGAGACAGTGGACATATCTGAGAAAACAGGAACTGAAACATTGGACATGTCTGCGACAAAAGGGAATCAGACATATGACATTTCTGAGACTGCAGGGACTCAGACACTGGACATATCTGAGACAACCGGGACTGAGACTTCGGACATGTGTGAGACAACAGGCACTGAGAAAGTGAACATGTGTGAAAAAACAGGGAATGAGACAGTGGACTTATCGGTAAGACCAGGGACTGAGACAGTGGACATATCTGAAAGAACAGGGACTGAGACAGTGGACCTGTCTGATACAACTGCGACTAAGAGCGTGTTCAGGTCTGAGACAAGAGGGACTGAGACAGGCTACATGTCTGAAACAAGAGTGACTGAGACAGTAGATATATCTGAAACAACAGGGACTGAGACTGTCCACATTTCTGAGACAACAGGAACTGAGACAGTGGACAAGTCTTAGACAACAGGAACTGAAAAAATGGATATGTGAGAAAAAGTGGACTGAGATTTTGGACATGTCTGAGAAAACAGGGACTGAGACAGTAGATATGTCTGATACAACTGCAACGAAGATCCTGTTCAGGTCTGAGGCAATGGGGATGGAGAGAGGCTACATGTCTGAAACAACGGGGAATTAGACAGTAGATATATCTGAAACAACTGGGACTGAGACCTTGGACATGTCTGAGACAACAGGGCATCAGACATTGGACATGTCTAAGACTGCAGGGACTCAGACACTGGACATATCTGAGACAACCGGGACTGAGACTTTGGACATGTCTGAGAGAACAGCGACTGGGAAAGTGGACATGTTTGAAACAACAGGGAATAAGACATTGGGCATGTCTCAGACAACAGGCACTGAGACAGTGGACTCGTCTGACTGAACAGGATGTGAGACAATGGACCTGTATGAGACAATATCAAATGAGACAGTTGACATGTCTTCAATAATTGTCAAATCCTATCTGTGATGACAGCGTCTGAGGTAGTGGACACATCTGAGACAACAGAGACGGAGACAGTGGACACATCTGAGACAACAAGAACTGAGAAAGTTCACATATATGAGAAAATAGGGACTGACACTGTGGATATGTCTGAAAAAACAGGGACTGAGATAGTGGACAATTTTGAGAAAACAGGGACAGAGACAATCGGACATGTCAGAAACAACTGCAACTAAGTGCGTTATCATGTCTGAGACAACAGGGACTGAGACAGTGGACATATCCGAGACAAAAGGGACTGAGACAGTTGACATGTCGGGGACAACAGGGACTGACACAGTGGATATGTCTGAAACAACAGTGACTGAGACAGTGGACAAATCTGAGACAACAGAGACTGAGACAGTGGACATGTCTGATACAACTGCGACTAAGAGCAAGTTCATGTCTTAGACAATGGGGACTGAGACAGCCAACATTTCTGAAAGAACAGGGACTGACACAGTAGATATATCAGAAACAACAGAGACTATGACTGTGTATATGTCTGAGAAAACAGCGACTCTTTTCAGTGGACATGTCTGAGACAACAATGAATGATACAGTGGACATGTCTGAGACAATAGGGACTGAGTCAGTGGACATGTCTGTTACAACTGTGACTAAGAGCGTTTTAATGTCTGAGACGACGGGGATTGAGACAGGAGACATTTCTGAAACAACAGGAATTGAGAGAGTGGACTTGTCTGAGACAGCAGGGACTGAGAGAGTGGACATGTCTGATACAACTGAGACTAAGAGTGTGTTCATGTCTGAGACAACGGTGACTGAGACAGGCTACATTTCTTAAACAACAGGGACTGAGACTGTAGGTATATCAGAAACAGCAGGGAATGAGACCGTGACATGTCCGAGACAACAGAGACTGAGACATTGGACATATCTGAGACAACAGAGACTGATACAGTGGACATGTCTGAGACAACAGGTACTGAGACAGTGGACATGTCTGAGACAACAGACATATCTGAGAAAACAGGGTCTGAGACAATCGACATGTCTGAGACAACAGGGAATGAGATAGTGGACATGTGTAACAACTGTGACTGAGACAGAGGTCATGTCTGAGACTACAGGGTTCTAGACATTGGATGTGTCTGAGATAATAAAGACTGAGGCATTTGACATATCTTCGCCAGTGGACAAGTCCTTTCTGAGATGACAGTGACTGAGACAGTGGACACATCTGAGACAACCAGGAGAGCCAGTGGACATATCTGAGACAACAGGTACTGAGACAGTGGACATGTCGGAAAAAACATGGACTGACATAGTGGATATGTCCGAGTCAACAGAGACTGAGACTTTGGTCATGTCTGAGACAACAGGGACTGAGAAAGTGAACATTTTGATAAATCTGTGAATAAGAACGTGTTCAGGTCTGAGAAAACGGGGATTGAGAGACGCTAAATGTCTGAAACAACAAGGACTGAGACAGTAGATATATATGAAATAACAGGGACTGAGACCTTGGACATGTCTGAGACAACAGGGAATCAGACATTGGACCTGTCTGAGAGTGTAGGGGCTCAGAGAGTGGACATATCTGAGACAAGCGGGACTGAAATTTTGGACATGTTTGAGAGAAGAGGTACTGAGCCAGGGGACATGTCTGAGACAACAGGGACCAAGACAGTGGACATGTCTGATACAACTGAGACTAAGAGTGTGTTCATGTCTGAGACAACAGGGACTGAGACAGGCTACATTTCTTAAACAACAGGGACTGAAACAGTAGATATATTAGAAACAGCAGGGAATGAGACCGTGACATATCTGAGACAACAGGTAATGAAACAGTGGACATGACTGATAAAATTGCTACTAAGAGCGTGTTCAGGTCTGAGACAATGGGGACTGAGATAGGCTACATGTCTGAAACAACAGGGAATGAGACACCGGATATATCAAATCAACAGGGACTGAGACAGTGGACATGTCTTAGACAACAGGAACTGACAAATTGTATATGTCTGAGAAAAACTGAATGAGACATTAGACATGTCTGAGAAAACAGGGACTGAGACAGTGGACAGGTCTGATACAACAGGGACTGAGTCAGTGGACTCATCTGAGTCAACAGCAATCGAGACAATGGACCTGTATGAGACAATATCAACTGAGACAGGTGACATGTCTTCAACAGTGGACAAATCCTGTCTGTGATGACAGAGACTGAGACAGTGGACATATCTGAGACAACAAGGACTGAGAGAGTGGACACATCTGAAACAATAGGGAATGAGACAACGAACATGTCTGAGACAACAGGGAATGAGACTGTAGATATATTTGAAAGAACAGGGACTGAGACAGTGGACATGACTGAGACAACAGGCACTGAGTCAGTGGACATGTCTGATACAAGTGCAAATAAGAGCGTGTTCAGGTGAGACAATGGGTACTGAGACAGGCTACATGTTTGAAACAACAGGGACTTAGACAATGGACATGTTTTAGACAACAGTGATTGACAAATTGGATTGTCTGAGGAAATCTGGACTGAGACTTTGGACATGTCTGAGACAACAGTGACTGTGATGACTGTGATAGTGGACATGTCTGATACAACTGCGAATAAGATGTTGTTCAGGTCTGAAACAAGGGGGAATGATACAGGTTACATGTCTGAAACAACAGGGACTGAGTCAGTAGATATATCTGAAACAACTGGGACTGAGACCTTGGATACATCTGAGACAACAGAGCATCAGACATTGGACACATCTAAGACTGCAGGGACTCAGACACTGGACATATCTGAGACAACTGGGACTGAGAATTTGGACATGTCTGAGAGAACACGGAATGAGAATGTGGACATGTCTGAGAAAACAGGCACTGAGAAAGTGGACATGTGTGGAACAACAGGGAATGAGACAGTGGACATGTCTGAAGTAACAGGAACTGAGACAGTGGACTCGTCTGAGTCAACAGGGTGACAAATGACTTCAGCAGTTGACAAATCCTGTCTGTGATGACAGTGACTGAGACAGTGGACATATCTGAGACAACAGGGAATGAGACAGTGGACACATCTGTAACAACAGGGATTGAGACAGTGGACATGTCTGAGACAACAGGGTCTAAGACAATGGACATGTCATAGACAACAGGGAATGACAAATTGGATCTGTCTGAGACAAACTGACTGAGACTTTGGACATTTCTGAGACAACAGGGCTGACACAGTGGACATGTCTGATACAACTGCAACTAAGATCGTGTTCAGGTCTGAGACAAGGGGGACTGAGACAGGCTACATATCTGAAACAACAGGGACTGAGACAGTAGATATATCTGAAACAACTGGGACTGAGTTGGACATGTCTGAGACAACAGGGCATCAGACATTGGGCATGTCTAAGACTGCTTGTAATCAAACAGTGGACATATCTGAGAGAACCGGGACTGAGAATTTGAACATGTCTGAGAAAACAGGAACTGACAATGTGGAAATGTCTGAGACAACAGGCACTGAGACAGTGGATATGTGTGAAACAACAGGGATTGAAACAGTGGACTCGTCTGAATCAACAGGGTTTGAGACAATGGACCTGTATGAGACAATATCAACTGAGACAGTTGACATGTCTTCAACGGTGGACAAGTCCTGTCTGTGATGACAGTGACTGAGACAGTGGACACATCTGAGACAACAAGGACTGTCACGGTGGACATGTCTGAGACAACAGGCACTGACACAGTGGAAATGTTTGAAACAACAGGGACTGAGACAGTGGACAATTCTGAGATTACAGGGAGTGAGACATCAGACATGTCAGAAACACCTGCGACTAAGAGCACTTTCATGTCTGAGACAACAGGGCCTAGGACAGTAGATACATGTGAGACAACAGGGACTGAGACAGTGGACATGTCTGATAGAACTGTGATTAAGAGCGTGTACATGTCTGAGACGATAGGAACTTAGGCGACATTTCTGAAACCACAGGGTCTGAGACAGTGGACTTCTCTGAAAAAACAGGGAGTGAGAGATTGGACATTTCTGACACAAAACACATATCTTAGTCAACAGGGTCAGAAACCATGGATATGTCTGAGACAACAGGGACTGAGACAGTGGAAATGTGTGAAACAACAGGGTCTTAGACAGTGGACATCTCTGAGACAACAGTGACTGAGACAGTGGACACATCTGAGAAAACAGGGTTCAAGGCAGTGGACATGTCTGAGACAACAGAGTCTGAGACAGTAGACATATCTGTTATAATGCGACTAAGAGCATGTTCAGATCTGAGACTACGGGGACTGAGACAGGCTACATGTCTCAAACAACAGGGACTGAGACAGTAGATATATCTGAAACAACAGGGACTGAGACAGTGGACATGTCTGAGAGAACAGGGACTGAGGCAGTGGATATGTCTTAGACAACAGGGACTGACAAATTGGATATGTCTGAGAAAAACTGGACTGAGACTTTGGACATTTCTGAGACAACAGGGACTGAGACATTGTACATGTCTGAAACAACTGCGACTAAGATCGTGGTCAGATCTGAGAAAAGGTGGACTTAGACAGGCTACATGTCTGAAACAACAGGAACTGAGACACGAGATATATCTGTAACAACTGGGACTGAGACCTTGGAAATGTATGAGACAAGAGGGAATCAGATATTGGATATGTCTAAGACTGTAGGGACTCAGACAATGGACAAATCTGAGAAAACTGGGACTGAAACTTGGGACATGTCTGAGAGAACAAGGACTGAGTTAGTGGACATGTCTTAGACAAACAGGCACTGAGACAGTGGACATGTGTGAAACAACAGGGAATGAGACCGTGGACATATCTGAGACAACAGGGACTGAGACATTGGACTCATCTGAGTCAACAGGGTTCGAGACAATGGACCTGTATGAGGCAATATCAACTGAGACAGTTGACATGTCTTCAACAGTGGACAAGTCCTGTCTGTGATGCCAGACACTGAGACAGTGGACATATCTGAGACAACAGGGACAGACACAGAGGATATGTATGAAACAACAGGGACGGAGATAGTGGTCAATTCTGAGACAAGAGGGAGTGAGACATCGGATATGTCTGAAACAGCTGCAACTAAGAGCGTGTTCATCTCTGAGACAATGGGGATTGAGACAGTGGACATATCTGAGACAAAAGGGACTGAGACACAGTGGACATATCTGAGACAACAGGGACTGACACAGTGGATATGTGTTAAACAACAGGGACTGAGAGAGTGGACAAATCTGAGACAATAGGGATGAGACATTGGACATGTCTGATACAACTGCTGCTGAGAGTGTGTTCATGTCTGAGACAATGGCGACTGAGACAGGCAACATTTCTGGAAGAACAGGGACTGAGACAGTAGGTATATCAGAAGCAGCAGGGACAGAGATTTTGGACATGTCTGCGACAACAGGGACTGAGATTTTTGACATGTCTGAGACAACAGGGACTGAGACAGTGGACATGTCTGATTCTACTGCAACTAAGATCCTGTTCAGGTTTGAGACAAGGGGGACTGAGACATTCTACATGTGTGGAAAAACAGGGACTGAGACATTAGATATATCTGAAACAACTGGGAATGAGACCTTGGCCATGCTTGACACAACACAGCATTAGACGTCTGACATGTCTAAGACTGCAGGGACTGAGACTTTGGACATATCTGAGACAACTGGGACTGAGACTTTGGACATGTCTGAGAGAACGGAGACTGAGAAAGTGGACATGTCTGAGACAACAGAGACTGCCACAGTGGATATGTCTGAAACAACAGCGACTGAGACAGTAGACAAGTTTGAGACAAGAGGGATTGAGACAGTGGACATGTCTGATACAACTGCGACTAAGAGTGTGTTCATGTCTCAGACAATGGGGACTGAGACAGGAGACAATTCTGAAAGAACAGGGACTGAGACAATAGATATATCAGAGACTGAGACAGTTGACATGTCTTCGCAATCGGACAAGTCCTGTCTGAGATGACAGCAACTGAGAGAGTGGACACCTCTGAGCAAACAGTGACTGAGAAAGTGGACACTTCTGAGACAACCAGGACTGAGAGAGTGGACATATCTGAGACAACAGGGAATGAGACAGTGGACATGTCATAGACAACAGGGACTGACAAATTGGGTATGTCTGAGACAAACAGGACTGAGACTTTGGACATGTCTGAGACAATAGGGACTGAGACAGTGGACAAGTCTGATACAACTGCTACTAAGATTGTATTCAAGTCTGAGACAAGGGGAACTGAGACAGGCTACATGTCTGAAACAACAGGGACTGACACAGTAGATATATCTGAAACAACAGGGACTGAGACCTTGGACATGTCTGAGACAACAGTGCATCAGACATTGGACATGTCTGAGACTGCAGGGAGTCAGACACTGGACATATCTGAGACAACAGGGACAGATACTTTGGACATGTCTGAGAGAACAGGGACTTAGACAGTGGACATGGCTGAGACAACAGGCACTGAGACTGTGTACATGTGTGAAAAAACAGGGAATGAGACTGTGGACATGTCTGAGACAACAGGAATTGAGACTCTGGACTAGTCTGATTCAACAGGTTTTGAGACAGTGAAACTGTCTGAAACAACAGCAACTGCGACAGTTGACATGTCTTCGCCAGTGGACAAGTCCTGTGGGTGAAGACAGTGACTGAGACAGTGGCCAAATTGGCAACAACAGTGACTGAGACAGTGGACACATCTGAGACAACCGGTAATGAGACATTGTACTCCTCTGAGTCAACAGGGTTCAAGACAATGGACCTGTATGAGACAATATCAACAGAGACATTTGACATGTCTTCAACAGTCGACAAGTCCTGTCTGTGATGACACCGACTGAGACAGTGGACACATCTGAGACAGCAGGGACTGAGAAAGTGGACATGTCTGAGTCAACAGGGACTGTCACATTGGATATGTGTGAAACAAGGACTGAGACAGTGGACAATTCTGAGATAACAGGGACTGAGACAGTGGACATTTCTTAGACAAAAGGGAATCAGACATTGTACATGTCTAAGACTGCAGGGAGTCAGACACTGGACATACCTGAGACAAATGGACTGAGACTTTGGATATGTCTGAGAAAACAAGGAGTGAGTAGTGTACATGTCTTAGACAACAGTCACTGAGAGAGTGGACATGTGTGAAACAACAGGGAATGAGACAGTGGACATGTCTGAGACAACAGGGACTGACACATTGGACTTGTCTGAGTCAAGACGGTTCGAGACAATGGACCTGTATCAGACAATATCAACTGAGACAGTTGACATGTCTTCAGTAGTGGAGAAGTCCTGTCTGTGATACCAGCAACTGAGACAGTGGACATATCTGAGACAACAGGGACTGACACAGAGGATATGTATGAAAAAACAGGGATGGAGACAGCGGATAATTCTGAGACAACAGGGAGTGAGACATTGGACATGGCTGAAACAACTGTGACTAAGAGTGTGTTCATCTCTGAGACAATGGGGACTGAGACAGAGGATATATCTGAGACAACAGGGCCTGAGAGAGTGGACATGCCTGAAACAACAGGGACTGATACAGTGGATATGTCTTAAACAACAGGGACCGAGACAGTGGATCAATCTGAGTCAACAGGGACTGACACATTGGACATGTCTGATACAAGTGCGACTAACAACGTGTTCCTGTCTGAGACAATGGTGACTGAGACAGGCGACATTTCTGGAAGAACAGGGACTGAGACAGTAGATATATCAGAAACATCAGGGACTGAGACTGTGGATATGTCTCAGAAAACAGGGAATGAGACAGTGAATATGTCTGAGACAACAGGGACTGAGACAGTGTTCATGTCTGAGACAAGAGGGACTGATACAGTGGACATGACTGAGACAACAGGGAATGAGACAGTGGGCATGTCTGAGGAAACACACATATCTGAGAAAACAGGGTCAGAGACAATCGACATGTCTGACACAACAGGGAATGAGAGAGTGGACATGTGTGAAACAACTGCGACTGAGACATTGGTCATGTCTGAGACAACAGGGATCTAGACAGTGGTACAGTCTGAGAGAATATAGACTGAGAGTGTTGACATATCTTCGCCAGTGGACAAGTCCTGTCTGAGATGACAGCGACTGAGACTGTGGACACATGTGAGACAATAGGGACTGAGACATGGACACATCTGAGACAACCAGGATTGAGAGAGTGGACTGACACCGTGGATATGTCTGAGACAACAGGGACTGACACAGTGTATATGTCTGAGACAACCGGGAATGAGACTTTGGACATGTGTGAGACAACAGGGACGGAGACAGTGAACATGTCTGATAAAACTGTGATTATGAACGTGTTCAAGTCTGAATCAACGGGGACTGAGAGAGGCTACATATCTGACACTACAGGGACTGAGACAGTAGATATATATGAAACAACAGGGCCTGCAACCTTGGACATGTCTGAGACAAAAGGGAATCAGATATTGGACCTGTCTGAGACTGCAGGGAATTAGCAGTGGACATATCTGTGACAACAGGAACTGATACAGTGGACATGTTGACTTTCTCCCACACTCACACTCACACACACACACACACACACAAACACACACTCTTATGAACTGGGTATATCAGGGGGATCACACACATTCTACTTTGTCCTGATCAGTGTCACTTGTGTGTCCCTGTGGGAAAATGGCCATATATGATGGGCTAGAGGGCACACACTGCATCTCCACAATGGGGACTAAGACAGGCTACATGTCTGAAACAACAGGCACTGAGAAGTAGATATATCTGAAACAACAGGGACTGAGACAGTGGACATGTCGGAGACAACAGGGACTGAGACAGTGGACATGTCTTAGACAACAGGGACTGACAAATTGGATATGTCTGAGAAAAACTGGACTGAGACTTTGGACATGTCTGAGACAACAGGGACGGAGACAGTGGACATGTCTGATAAAACTGTGATTATGAACGTGTTCAGGTCTGAATCAACGGGGACCGAGAGAGGCTACATGTCTGAAACAACAGGGACTGAGACAGTAGATATACATGAAACAACAGGGCCTGAAACCTTGGACATGTCTGAGACAACAGGGAATCAGATATTGGACCTGTCTGAGACTGCAGGGGATTAGCAGTGGACATATCTGAGACAACAGGTACTGATACAGTGGACATGTTGGCTTTCTCCCACACTCACACACTCACACACACACACACACACACACAAACACACACTGATGAACTGGGTATATCAGGGGGATCACAAACATTCTACTTTGTCCTGATCAGTGTCACCTGTGTGTCCCTGTGGGAAAATGGCCATATATGATGTTCTAGAGGGCACACGCTGCATCTGCACAACGGGGACTGAGACAGGCTACATGTCTGAAACAACAGGCACTGAGAAGTAGATATATCTGAAACATCTCTGAGACAACAGGGACTGAGAGAGAGGACATGTCTGAGACAAGTGCGACTAAGATTGTGCTCAGGTCTGTGACAAGAGGGACTGAGACAGGCTACATACGTGAAACAACAGGGACTGAGACAGAAGATATATCTGAAATAACTGGGAATGAGAACTTGGACATGTCTGAGACAACAGGGCATCAGACATTGGACATGTATAAGACAGCAGGGACTCAGACAGTGGACATATCTGAGACAACCGGGACTGAGACTTTGGACATTTCTGAGAGAATAGAGACAGAAAAAGTGGACATGTCTTTGACATCAGGCACTGAGACAGTGGACATGTGTGAAACAACAGGGAATGAGACAGTGGACACGTCTGAGACAACAGGGACTGACACAGTGGAATCGTCTGAGTCAACAGGGTTCAAGACATTGGACCTGTATGAGACATTATCAACTGTAGGAAAAAACTGTATGAAACAACTTTATGAAACAACAGGGACTGAGACAGGGGACAATTCTGAGACAATTGGGACAGAGAGATTGGACATGTCTGAAACAACTGCGATAAAGAGCGTGTTTATGTCTGAGACAATGGGGATTGAGACAGTGGACATATCTGAGACAACAGGGACTGAGACAGTGGATATGTCTGAGACAACAGGGTCTGACTAAGTGGATATGTCTGAAACAACAGCGACTGAGACAGTGGACAAGTCTGAGACAACAGGGACTGAGACAGTGGACATGTCTGATACAAGAGCGACTAAGAGCATGTTCATGTCTGAGACAATGGTGACTGAGACAGGCGACGTTTCTGAAAGAACAGGCACTGAGACAGTAGATATATCAGAAACAGCAGGGACTGAGACTGTGCATATGTCTCAGACAACGGGAATGAGACAGTGGACATGTCTGAGACAACAAGTAATGATACAGAGCACATGTCTGAGACTACAGGGACTGAGAGAGTGGATCTGTCTGAGAAAACAGGGATTGTTACAGTGGATATGTCTGAAACAACAGCGACTGGGACAGTGGACATGTCTGATACAACTGCGACAAAGAGTGTGTTCATGTCTGAGACAAAGGGTACTGAGAGAGGCAATATTTCTGAAACAACAGGGACTGAGACAGTAGATATATCAGAAATATCAGGGAATGAGACCATAGACATATCTGATACAACAGTGACTGAGACAGTGGATGTGGCTGAGACATGAAGTACAGATACATTGTACATGTCTGAGACAACAGGGACTGAGACAGTGGATAAATCTGAGACAACACACATATCTGAGAAAACAGAGTCTGAGACAATCAACAGGTCATAGACAACAGGGAATGAGACAGTGGACATGTGTGATACAACTACGACTGGGACAGTTGTCATATCTGAGACAAAAGGGTTCTTGACAGTGGAGCTGTCTGAGACAAGAGAGACTGAGACAGTTCACATATCTTCGCGAGTGGACAAGTCCTGTCTGAGATGACAGTGACTGAGACAGTGGACACATATGAGGCAACAGGGACTGAGACAGTGGACAATTCTGAGACAACTGGGACTGAGATATCAGACATATCTGAAAAAACTGCGACTAAGTGTGTGTTCATGTCTGAGACAATGAGGACTGAGACAGTGGACATATCAGAGAACAGGGACTGAGTCATTGGACATGTCTGAGACAACAGGGACTGACACAGTGGATATGTCTGAAACAACAGCGATGGAGACAGTGGGTAAGTCTTAGACAACAGGGACTGAGACAGTGGACATGTCTGATAGAACTGCGACTAAGAGCGTGTTCATGTCTGAGACAATGGGGACTGAGATAGTAGATATATCAGAAACAGCATGGACTGAGACTGTGGATATGTCTGAGACAACAGGGACTGAGACAGTGGACATGTCTGAGGCAACATGGAATGATACAGTGGACATGCCTGACACAACAGGGACTGAGACAGTGGACATGTCTGATACAACTGCGATTAAGAGCGTGTTCTTGTCTGAGATGATGGGGAGTGAGACAGGTGACATTTCTCAAACAACAGGCACTGAGACAGTGGATTTGTCTGAGACAGCAGGGACTGACACAGTGGATATGTCTTAAACAATAGGGACTGAGACTGTGGACAAGTATGAGAGAACAGGGACGGAGACAGTGGACATGTCTGATACATCTGCGACTAAGAATATGTTCATGTCTGAGACAATGGGGACTGAGACAGGTGAAATTTCTGAAACTATAGGGACTGAGACAGTTGATATATCAGAAACAGCAGGGAATGAGACCATGGACATATCTGAGACAACAGGCACTGAGACAGTGGATGTGTCTGAGAAAACAGGGACTGATACAGTGGACATGTCTGAAACAACCGGGACAGAGACAGTGGATATGTATGAGTCAACACACATATCTGAGAAAACAGGGTATGAGACAATCAACAGGTAAGCGACAGCAGGGAATGAGACAGTGGACATGTGTGAAACAACTGGGAGTGAGACAGTTGTCATGTCTGAGACAACAGGGTGCTAGACAGTGGAACTGTCTGAGACAATAGAGACTTAGACAGTTGACATATCTTCGCCAGTGGACAAGTCCTGTCTGAGATGACAGTGACTGAGACAGTGGACACATATGAGACAAAAGAGACAGAGACAGTGGACATGTCTAAGACAACAGGGACTGACACATTGGATATGTATGAAACAACAGGGAGTGAGACAGTGCACAATTCTGAGACAACAGGGACTGAGACATCAGACAGGTCTGAAACAACTGCGACTAAGTGCGTGTTCATTTCTGAGACAATGAAGATTGAGACAGTGGACATATGTGAGACAACATGGACTGAGACAGTGGACATGTCTGAGACAACAGGGACTGACACAGTGGATATGTTTGAAACAACAGCAACTGAGACAGTAGACAATCTGAGACAACAGGGAATGAGACAGTGGACATGTCTGCTACAGCTGCTACTGAGAGCGTGTTCATGTCTGAGACAATGGAGACTGAGGCAGGCCACGTTTCTGAAAGAACAAGGACTGAGACAGTAGGTATATCAGAAATGGCAGGGACTGAGACTGTGGATATGTCTGTGACAACAGGGACTGAGACAGTGGACATGTCTGATACAAATGCGAATAAGAGTGTGTTCATGTCTGAGACGACGGGGAGTGGGATATGCAACATTTCTGAAATAACAGGAACTGAGACAGTATATTTGTCTGAGACAAGGACTGACACATTGGATATTTCTTAAACCACAGGGACTGAGACTGTGGACAAGTGTGAGACAACAGTGACTGATCCAATGGACATGTCTGATACAACTGCTACTAAGAGTGTGTTCATGTCTGAGAAAACAGAGACTGAGACAGGCGACATTTCTGAAACAACAGGGATTGAGATGGTAGATATATCAGAAACAGCAGGGAATGAGACCATGGACATGTCTGAGACAACAGGGACTGAGACAGTGGACGTGTCTGAGAAAACAGGGACTGATACAGTGGATATGTCTGAGACAACAGGGACTGAGACAGTGGACATGTATGACACAACACACATATGTGAGAAAACAGGGTCTGAGACAATCAACAGGTAAGCGACAACAGGGAATGAGACAGTGGACATGTGTGAAACAACTGGGAGTGAGACAGTTGTCATGTCTGAGACAACAGGGTGCTAGACAGTGGAACTGTCTGAGACAATAGAGACTTAGTTGACATATCTTCACCAGTGGACAAGTCCTGTCTGAGATGACAGCGACTGAGACAGTGGACACATATGAGACAAAAGAGACAGAGACATTGGACATGTCTAAGACAACAGGGACTGACACACTGGATATGTATGAAACAACAGGAAGTGAGACAGTGCACAATTCTGAGACAATAGGGACTGAGACATTGGACAGGTCTGAAACAACTGCAACTAAGTGCCTGTTCATGTCTGAGACAATGAAGACTGAGACAGTGGACATATATGAGACAACAGGGACTGACACAGTGGACATGTCTGAGACAACAGGGACTGACACAGGGAATATGTTTGAATCAACAGCAACTGAGACAGTGGACAAATCTGAGACAACAGGGACTGAGACAGAGGACATGTCTGATACAACTGCTACTAAGAGCGTGTTCGTTTCTGAGAGAATGGGGACTGAGACAGGCCACTTTTCTGAAAAAACAAGGACTGAGACAGTAGATATATCAGAAACAGCAGGGTCTGAGACTGTGGATATATCTGTGACAACAGGGACTGAGACAGTGGACATGTCTGATACAAATGCGACTAAGAGCATGTTCATGTCTGAGACGTTGGGGAGTGGGAAACGCAACATTTCTGAAATAACAGGAACTGAGACAGTGGATCTGTCTGAGAAAACAAGGACTGACACATTGGATATTTTTTAAACC
The DNA here is from genome assembly GCA_009823505.1 of Rhizomys pruinosus. NCBI lineage: Eukaryota > Metazoa > Chordata > Mammalia > Rodentia > Spalacidae > Rhizomys > Rhizomys pruinosus. The sequence continues at coordinate 7,218,938 of VZQC01011341.1, read as the reverse complement.
ACAGGGACTGAGACTGTGGACAAGTGTGAGACAACAGTGACTGATCCAATGGACATGTCTAATACAACTGCTACTAAGAGTGTGTTCATGTCTCAGAAAAAAGAGACTGAGACAGGCGACATTTTGGAAATAACAGGACTTAGACAGTAGATATATCAGAAACAGCAGGCAATGACACCATGGACATGTCTGAGACAACAGGGACTGGTACAGTAGTCATGTCTGAGAATACAGGGTTCTAGACTGTGGAGCTGTCTGAGACAATAGAGACTGAGACAATTGACATATCTTCGTAAGTGGACAAGTCCTGTCAGAGAAGACAGCGACTTAGACAGTGGACACATATGAGACAACAGAGACTGAGACACTGGACACATCTGAGAAAACCAGGATTGAGAGAGTGGACATATCTGAGACAAGAGTACTGAGAAAATGGATATGTCTGACACAACGGGGACTGACACAGTGGATATGTCTGTGTCAACTGGGACTGAGACTTTGGACATGTCTGAAGCAACAGGGACTGAGAGGGTGGACATGTCTGATAAAACTGCGAATAAGAAAGTGTTCAGGTCTGAGACAACAGGGACTGAGAGAGGCTACATGTCAGAAACAACAGTGACTGAGACAGTAGATATATCTAAAACAACAGGGACTGAGTCTTTGGACATGTCTGAGACAACAGGCACTTAGATAGTGGACATGTTGACTTTCTCCCCCACTCACACACACTCACACACACAAACACAAAAACACAAACACACACACACACACACACACACACACTGATGAACTGCGTATATCAGGGGAATCACAAACATTCTACTTTGTCCTGACCAGTGTCTCTTCTGTGGAAAATAGCCAGATATGATGGGCTAGAGGGCACATCCTGCTTCTCCAGAAGTTTCCAAACATTGGATTCCTGGATCTTCTTGGGCCTGATCCTACAGAAGGCCGCAAGCAGCAAAGCAACATCCTGCTCAGTCCAGTCTTTCAAGACAAGTGACGTGTTTCAGGTTGCCACTGGCCTGTAGTTGCTGGTAACCAGGATTTTGTGTTCTTTTGGGACTGATATAATAAAGGTGAGGTCACTTCCTGGGGTCCTCTGACCCTAGCCTCTTCCTCACTGAGAGAACAGGGACTGAGACATTGGACACATCTGAGACAACCAGGACTGAGACAGTGGACATATTTGAGAAAACAGGTACTGAGACCTTGGACATGTCTGCAACAACAGGGAATCAGACATTTGACATGTCTGAGACTGCAGGGACTAAGACACTAGACATATCTGAGACAACTGAGACTAACATTTTGGACATGTCTGAGAGAACAGGGACTGAGCCAGAGTACATGTCAGAGAAAACAGGCACTGAGAAACTGAACATGTCTGAGACAACAGGGAATGAGACAGTGGACATGTGTAACAACTGCGACTGAGACAGTGGTCATGTATGAGACAACAGGGTTCTAGACAGTGGAGCTGTCTGAGACAATAGAGACTGAGATAGTTGAGATATCTTCCCCAGTGGACAAGTCCTGTCTGAGATGACAGCAACTGAGACAGTGGACACATATGAGACAACAGGGACTGAGACAGTGGACACATCTGAGGCAACCAAAACTGAGAGAACAGATACTGAGACAGTGGACACGTCTGAGACAACAGGTACTGACACAGTGGATATATCTGACTCAACCGGGACTGAGACTTTGGACATGTCTGAGATAAAAGGGACTGAGAAAGTGGACATGCCTGATAAAACTGCGAATAAGAACGTGTTCAAGTCTGAGTCAACGGGGACTGAGAGAGGCTACATGTCTGAAATAACAGGTACTGAAATAGATATATCTGAAACAACAGGGAATGAGACATTGGACATGTCTGAGACAACAGGGATTCAGGCATTGGACTTGTGTGAGACTGCAGGGACTTAGATATTGGACATATCTGAGAAAACCGGAACTGAGATTTTTTACATGTGTTAGAGAACAGGTACTGAGACAGTGGACATATCTGAGACAACAGGCACTAAGAGAGTGGACATGTCTAATACAAGTGCGGATAAGAGTGTGGTCAGTTGAGAAAATGGGGACTGAGACAGGCTACATGTTTGAAACAACAGGGAACGAGACAGTAGATATATCTGAAACAGGAGGGACTGAGACAGTGGACAGGTCTTAGACAACAGGGATTGATAAATTGGATTGTCTGAGAAAATCTGGACTGAGACTTTGGACATGTCTGAGACAACAGCGACTGTGATAGTGGACATGTCTGATACAACTGCGAATAAGATCTTGTTCAGATCTGAGTCAAGGGGCACTGATACAGGTAACATGTCTGAAACAACAGGGACTGAGTCAGTAGATATATCTGAAACAACTGGGGACTGAGACCTTGGATATGTCTGAGACAATAGAGCATCAGACATTGGACACATCTAAGACTGCAGGGACTCAGACACTGGACATATCTGAGACAACTGGGACTGAGACTTTGGACATGTCTGAGAGAACAGGGACTGAGAATGTGGACATGTCTGAGAAAACAGGCACAGAGAAAGTGGACATATCTGAGACAACAGGGACTGAGACATTGGACTCATCTGAGTCAACAGGGTTCAAAAAATGGAAATGTATGAGACAATATCAAATAAGACAGTTGATATGTCATCAACAGTGGAAAAATCCTGTCTCTGATGACAGCGACTGAGAGAGTGGACATATCTGAGACAACGGGGAATGAGACAGTGGACACATCTGAAACAACAGGGACTGAGACAGTGGACATGTCTGAGACAATGGGGAATAAGACAATGGACATGTCAGAGACAACAGGGAATGATAAATTGGATATGTGTGAGACAAACTGACTGAGCCTTTGGACATTTCTGAGACAACAGGGCCTGACATAGTGGACATTTCTGATACAACTGCGAATAAGATTGTGTTCAGGTCTGAGACAGGCTACATGTCTGAAACAACAGGGACTGAGACAGATATATCTGAAACAACTGGGACTGAGTCCTTGGACATGTCTGAGACAAGAGGACATCAGACATTGGATATGTCTAAGACTGCTGGGAATCAAACAGTGGACGTATCTGAGACAACCAGGACTGAGACTTTGGACATGTCTGAGGAAACAGGGACTGAGAATGTGGAAATGTCTGAGACAACAGGCACTGAGACAGTGGACATGTGTGAAACAATAGGGATTGAGACAGTGGACTCGTCTGAATCAACAGGGTTTGAGACAATGGACCTGTATGAAACAATATCAACTGAGACAGTTGACATGTCTTCAACAGTGGACAAGTCCTGTCTGTGATGTCAGTGACTGAGACAGTGGACACATCTGAGACAACAGGGATTGAGATAGTGGACATGTCTGAGACTACAGGGACTGACACAATGGATATGTATGAAACATCAGGGACTGAGACAGTGGACAGTTCTGAGACAACATGGAGTGAGACATCAGACATTTCAGAAACAACTGCGAATAATAGCGCTTTCATGTCTGAGACAACGGGGCCTGAGACAGTGGACATATGTGAGACAACAGGGACTGAGACAGTGGACCCGTCTGATACAACTGCGATTAAGAGCGTGTTCATGTCTGAGGCGATAGGGACTTAGACAGGCGACATTTCTGAAAAAACAGGGTCTGAGACAGTGGACTTCTCTGAAATAACAGGGAGTGGGATATTGGAGATGTCTGACACAACACACATATCTAAGTCAAAAGGTCAGAAACCATGGATATGTCGGAGACAACATGGACTGAGACTATCCTCTTCCTCACTGAGACAACAGGGACTGAGACATTCAAAATGTTTGAGACAACCGGGACTGAGATTTTGGACATGTCTGAGACAAGAGGGAATGAGACAGTGGACATGTCTGATACAACTGCAACTAAGAGCCTGTTCATGTCTGAGACAACGGGGACTAAGTCGGGCTACAGGTCTGAAAAAACACAGCTGAGAAATTAGATATATCTGAAACATCAGGGACTGAGACAGTGGACATGTCTGAGACAATAGGGACTGAGACAGTGGGCATGTCTGACACAGCACACATATCTGAAACAACAGGAACTGAGACCATGGACATATCTGAATCAACAGGGACTGAGACAGTGGACATGTATGAAACAACAGGGAGTGAGACATTGCACATATCTGAGACAACAGGGTTTGACACAGTCGACATGTCTGAGACAACAGAGACTGAGAATGTGGACACGTCTGACTCAACACAGTTTGATACAGTGGACCAATCTGAGACATTTCTTCACCAGTGGAAAGTCCTGTCTGAGATGACAGGGAAGGAGACAGGGCACACATCTGAGACAACCAAGACTGAGACAGTGGACATATCTGAGACAACAGGGACTGAGACAGTGGACACATCTGAGACAACCAGGACTAAGACATTGGAAATATCTGAAATAACAGGGACTGTGACAGTGTACATTTCTGAGACACCTGCAACTTAGAGCGTGTTCATGTCTGAGACAACAGGGACTGAGACAGGCGACATTTCTGAAACAACAGGGAGTGATACAGTAGATATATCTGAAACAACAGGGACTGAGACTCTGGACATATCAGACAACAGGCACTGAGACAGTGGACATGTGTGAGACAACAGGGACTGATACAGTGGCCATGTCTGAGAGCACAGGGACAGAGACAGTGGACATGTCTGAGACAACACACATATCTGAGAAAACAGGGACTGGGACTATCGACATCTCTGAGACCACAGGGACTGAAAGAGTGGACATGTGTGAAACAACTGTGACTGAGACATGGGTCATGTCTGAGACAACAGGGACTGAGACAGTGGACACGTCGGAGACAACAGAGACTTAGAGCGTGGACATGTGTGAAACAACAGGGAAAGAAACAGTGGACATATCTGAGATAAAAGGGACTGAGATAGTGGACTCTTCTGAGTCAAAAGGGTTCGCGACAGTGGACCTGTCTGAGACAATAGTGACTGAGACAGTTGACATATCTTCACCAGTGGACAAGTCCTGTCTGTGATGACAGCTACTGTGACAGTGGACACATCTGAGACAACAGGGACTGAGACTGTGACACAACTGGGACAACAGGGACTGAGAAAGTTCACATGTTTGAGACAACAGGAACTGACTCAGTGGATATGTATAAAACCAATGGGACTGAAATAGTGGACAAGTCTGAGACAACAGGGACTGAGATAGTGGACATGTCTGATACAACTGCAGCTAAGATCCTGTTCATGTCTGAGACAATGGGGACTGAGACAGTCTACATGTCTGAAACAACAGGGACTGAGACAGTACATATATATGAAGCAACAGGGAATGAGACCTTGGACATGTCTGAGACAACAGGGCATAAAATATTGGACCTGTCTGAGACTGCAGGGACTCAGACAATGGACATATCTGAGAAAACCGGGACTGAGACTTTGGACATGTCTGAGAGAAGAGGGACTGAGACAGTGGGCATGTCTGAGAAAACAGGCACTGAGACAGTGTATATGTGTGAAACAAAAGGGAATGAGACAGTGGACATGTCTGAGACAACAGGGACTGAGACAGTGGACTCGTCTGAGTCAACAGGGTTTGCTACAGTGGACCTGTCTGAGACAATAGCGACTGAGAAAGGTGACATGTCTTCATTAGTGGACAAGTCCTGTCTGTTTTGACAGCAGACTTGTTTGAGACAGTGGAAACATCTGAGACAACAGGGACTGATACAGTGAAGACATCTGAGAAAACAGGAACTGAGAGACTGCACATGTCTGAGACAACAGGGAAAGACACAGGGGATATGAATGAAACAACAGGGACTGAGACAGTGGACAAGTCTGACACAAAAGGGACTGAGACAGTGGTCGTGTCTGATTCATCTGCAACTAAGAGCTTGTTCATGTCTGAGACAATGGGGACTGAGACAGTGGACAAATCTGAGACTACATTGACTGAGAGAGTGGACATGTCTGAGACAACGGGTCTTACACAGTGGATATGTCTGAAACAACAGGGACTGAGACAGTGGACAAATATGAGACAACAGGGAGATAGACAGTGGACATGTCTGATACAACTGTGACTATGAGAGTGTTCATGACTGAGACAACGATGCCTGAGACATTGGACATATCTGGGACAACAGGAACTGAGACAGTGGACTTGTCTGAGACAATAGGGAGTGACACAGTGGATATGTCTGAAACAACAGGGACTGAGATAGTGGAGAAGTATGAGACAACAGGGATTGAAACAGTGAACATGTCTGATAAAACTGCGAATAAGATTGTGTTCATGTATGAGACAATGGGGATTGAGACAGCGACATTTCTGAAACAACAGGTACTGAGACAGTAGATATGTCAGAAAAAATAGCGACTGAGACTGTGGACATGTCTGAGACAACAGGGACTGAGTCAGTCAACATGACTGAGACAACACACATATTTGAGAAAACAGGGTCTGAGAAAATTGATATGTCTGAGACAACAGGGAATGTTACAGTGTACATGTGTGAAACAACTGTGACTAAGACATTGGTAATGTCTGAAACAACAGTGTTTTAGACAGTGGACTTTTCTGAGAAAATAGAGACTGAAAGAGTTGACATGTCTTTGCAGGTGGACAGGTCACGTCTGAGATGACAGTGACTGGGACAGTGGACACATCTGAAACAACAGGGATTGAGAAAGTGGACAAATCTGAGACAACCAGGACTGAGACAGTGGACATATCTGAGACAACAGGGATTGAGACAGTGGACATGTCTGAGAGAACAGGGACTGAAACACTGTATATTTCTGAGACAATAGGGACTGAGATTTTAGACATGTCTGAGACAACAGAGAGGGAGACAGTTTACATATCTTGTACAACTGTGACTAAGAGCATGTTTATGTCTGAGAGAACGGGGACTGAGAAAGCAGGACACAAAACTAGTATGTGCAGAAATAAGCATGTCCTCTTCAAGTATGCGTATGTCATGTACAATGGATAAACATGATCAACATGTACATGATCAACATGTACAGTGGATATACATGATCAACATGTACATGATCANAACAGTTACTGAGAGTGTGGACATGTCTGAGACAACAGGGACTGAGACAGTGGACACGTCTGAGACAACAAGGACTGAGACTGTGGACATATCTGAAACTACAGGGACTGAGACAGCTGTCTGGGACAATACACATATCTGTAACAACAGGGTCTGAGACCATGGACATGTTTGAGAAAACAGGAACTGATACAGAGGACATGTGTGAAACAACAGGCATTCAGACAGTGGTCATGTCTGAGACAACAACGACTGAAACAATGGACACGATGGAGACAACAGGGACTGAGACAGTGGACATGTCTGAGACAACACACATATCTGAGACAACAGGGAGTGAGACAGTGGACATGTGCGATACAACTGGGACTGAGACAGTGGTCATGTTTGAAACAACATGGACTGAGACAGTGGACGTGTCTGAGACAAAAGGGACTGAGACATTAAACAAGTCTGATACAACTGCGACCTAGAGCATGTTCATGTCGGAGACAATGGGCACTGAGACAGGCGACATTTCTGAAACAATCCTGATTGTGACATAGATATATCAGAAACAACAAGGACTGAGACTGTCGACATGTCTGAGACAACAGGGACTGAGACAGTGGACATGTCTAGTACACCTGCAAGTAATAGTGTGTTCATGTCTGAAACAACGGGGATTGAGACAGGCGACATATCTGAAATAACAGGGACTGAGACAGTAGATATATCAGAAACAACAGGAACTGAGAATGTGGACATGTCTGAGACAACAGGAACTGATACAGTGGACAGGTCTGAGACAGCAGGGACTGAGATAGTGGACATGTCTGAGACAGCACACATATCAGAGAAAACAGGGTCTGAGACAATCGACAAGTCTGAGACAACAGAGTGATACAGTGGACATGTGTGAAACAACTGTGACTGAGACATTGGTCATGTCTGAGACAACAGTGTTCTAGAGAGTAGACCTGTCTGAGACAATAGAGACTGAGACAGTTGACATGTCTTCGCCAGTGGACATGTAATGTCTGAGATGACAGTGATTGGGATAGTGGACACATCTGAGACAACAGTGACAGAGACAGTGGACACATCTGGGACAACCAGGACTAAGACCGTGGACATATCTGAGACAACAGGGACTGAGACTGTGGACATGTCTGAGACAACAGGGACTGACACACTGGGTACATCTGAGACAACTGGGACTGAGATTTTGGACATGTCTGAGACAACAGGTACTGAGGCTGTGGACATGTGTGATACAACTGTGACTAAGAGCATGTTCAGGTCTGAGACAATGGGGACTGAGTCAGGCTATATGTCTGAAACAAAAGGGACTGAGACAGAACATATATCTGAAACAAGTTGACATGTCTGAGACAACAGGGACTGAGATAATGGACATCCCTGGAACAACATTGACTGAGAGAGTGGACATGTCTGGGACAACACAAATATCTGTGACGACAGGGAATGAGACCATAGACATGTGTGAGACAACAGGGACCGAGACAGTGGACATGTGTGAAACAACAGGGATAGAGATCATGGTCATGTCTGAGACAACAACAACTGAGAACGTGGACACGTCAGAGACAACAGGGCCTGAGACACTGGACACATCTGGGACAACACATATATCTGATGCAACAGGGTCTGAGACCATGGACATGTCTGAGTCAACTGGTACTGATATAGTGGACATGTGAAAAACAACTGGGACTGAGACAGTGGTCATGTCTGAGTCAACAGAGGCTGAGACAGTGGACATGTCTGAGACAACAGGGACTGAGACAGTGGACACGTCTGAGACAACAGTTTTCGAGACTGTAGACATGTCTGAGACAACAGAAACAGAGAGTTGACATGTCTGAGACTGTGGACATTTTGAATTTCACACACACACAAACACACACACACACTGATGAACTGGGTATATCAGGGGGATCACAAACATTCTACTTTGTACTGCCTAGTGTCACTTGTGGGTCCCCGTGGGAAAATGGCCTGATATGTTGGGCTAGAGTGCACACTCTGCATCTCCAGAAGTTTCCAAACACTGGATTCCTGGGTCTTCTGGAGACTTAGCCTCCAGAAGGCTGGAAGTATCAAAGGAACATCCTGCTCAATCAACAATGAATGAGACAGTGGACACATCTGAGACAACAGAGACAGAGACTTTGGACACATCTGAGACAACCAGGACTGAGACAGTAGACATATCTGAGACAACAGGAACTGCAACCGTGGACAAGTCTGAGACTCCTGTGACTAAGAGCGTGTTCAGGTTTGAGACAACAGGGACTGAGACAGCCGATATTTCTGAAAAAACAGGGATTGAGAAGATAGATATATCTGAAACAACAGTGACTGGGACATACCTTAGACAACAGGGACTGAGACAGTGGACATGTCTGAGACAACAGTGAATGATACAGTGGACATATCTGAGACAACACATACATCTGATAAAACAGGTTCTGAGACAATTGACATATAGGAGACAACATTTAGTGAGACAGTGGACATGTGTGAAACAACTGGGACTGAGAGAGTGGTCATGTCTGAGACAACAGGCACTGAGACAGTGGACACGTCAGAGATAACAGGGATTGAGACATTAGATATGTCTGAGACAACAGAGACTTGGAGCGGGGACACATATATCAAAATGGGGACTCAAACAGATGACATGTCTGAAACAACAGGGAATGAGACAGTAGATATAACTGAAACAACAGGGACTGAAACAATGGACATGTCTGAGACAAAAGGTACTGAGACCTTGGACATGTCTGAGACAATAGGGAATCAGACTTTGGACCTGTCTGAGAGTGCAGAGACTCAGACAATGAACATATCTGAGACAAACGGGACTGTGACTTTGGACATGTATGAGTGAACAGGGACTGAGGCAGTGGACATGTCTGAGACAACAGGGACTGAGACAGTGGACATGTGCGATACAACTGGGACTGAGACAGTGGTCATGTCTGAGACAACAGGGACTGAGACAGTGGACTCGTCTGAGTCAACACCGATTGAGACAGTTGACTCGTCTTTGACAATGGCGACTGGGACAGTTCATGTATCTTCACCAGTGGACAAGTCCTGTCTGTGTTGACAGCAACTGAGACAGTGGACACATCTGAGACAACAGAGACTGAGATGGTAGACACAACTGAGAAAAAGGATTGAGAGAGCGCACATGTCTGAGACAACAGTGACTGTAACAGTGGGTATGTCTGAAACAATAGGGACTGAGACAGTAGAGAAGTCTGAGAAAACAGGGACTGAGACAGTGGTCAAGTTTGATACAACTACAAATAAGATCGTGTTCATGTCTGAGACAACAGGGACTGATACAGTAGAAAAGTCTGAGAAAACAGGGACTGAGACAGTGGAAATGTCTGAGACAACAGGGACAGACACAGTGGATATGTCTGAAACAACAGGGACTGAGAGTGTGGGCAAATCTGAGACAACGGGGACTGAGACATTGAACATGTCTGATAAAACTGCAACTAAGTGCATGTTCCTCTCTGATACAATGGGGACTGAGACAGTCGTAATATCTGGGAGATCAGGGACTGAGACTGTGAACTTATCTGAGAAAACAGGGACTGACACAGTGGATATGTCTGAAACAACAGGCCCTGAGACAGTGGACAAGTCTGAGACAACAGGGACTGAGACAGTGGACATGTCTGATACAAGTGCAACTAAGAGCATGTTCATGTTGGAGACAATGGGGACTTTGAGAGGTGACATTTCTGAAACAACAGGGACTGAGATAGTAGATATATCAGAAACAACATGGACTGAGACTGTGGACATGTCTGAGACAACAGGGACTGATACAGTGGATCTGTCTGAGAGAACCAGGACTGATACAGTGGACATGTCTTAGACAACACTCATATCAGAGAAAACAGGGCCTGAGACAATTGACATGACTGAGAGGACAGGGAATGGGACAGTGGTCATGTGTGAAACAACTGCGACTGAGGCAGTGGTCATGTCTGAGACAACAAGGGTTCTAGACAGTGAATCTTTCTGAGATAATAGAGGCTGAGACAATTGACATGTCTTAGCCAGTGGACAAGTCCTGTCTGAGATGACAGCAAATGAGACCGTGAATACATCTGAAACAACGAGGACTGAGAGAGTGGACATGTCTGAGACAACAGGGACTGAGACAGTGGACATGGCTGAGACAGCAGGGACTGAGACATTGGACATGTCTTATACAATAGAGAATGAGACAGTGGACATGTCTGATACAACTGCGACTAGAGCATGTTCAGGTCTGAGAAAACGGGTACTGAGACAGACTACAGGTCTGAAACAACAGGGATTGAGATGTTGGACATATCTGAGAGAAAAGGGAATCAGACATTTGACCTGTCTGAGACTGCAGGGACTCTGACACTGGACATATCTGAGACAACTGGGACTGAGACTTTGAACATGTCTGAGAGAACAGGGACTGAGACAGTGGACATGTCTGAGAAAACAGGCACTGAGACAGTCGACATGTGTGAAACAAAAGGGAATGAGACAGTGGACATGTCTGAGACAACATGGTTGGAGACAGTGGACCTGTCTGAGACAATAGCGACTGAGACAGGTGAAATGTCTTCATCAGTGGACAAGTCCTGTCTGTGGTGACAGCGACTGAGACAGTGGACACTTCTGAGACAACAGGGACTGAGATATTGTACAAGTCTGAGACAACAGGGCTTGAGACAGTGGACATGTCTGATACAACTGCAAATAAGAGCGTGATCATGTATGAGACAATGGGGATTGAGACAGGTGACATTTGTGAAACAATAGGGACTGAGACTGTGGACATGTCTGAGACAACAGGGAATGATACAGTGGACATGACTCAGACATCAGGGTCTGAGATAGTGGACATGTCTGAGACAAAACACATATCTGAGAAAACAGGGTCTGAGACAATCGACATGTCTGATACAACAGGGAATGTTACAGTGTACATGTGTAAAACAACTGCCACTGAGACATTGGTAATATCTGAGACAACAGTGTTCTAGAGAGTGAACTTGTCTGAGACAATAGAGACTGAGAGAGTTGACATGTCTTTGCCAGTGGACAAGTCATGTCTGAGATGATAGTGACTGGGATAGTGGACATCTGAGACAACAGGGACTGAGACAGTGGACAAATCTGAGAAAACCAGGACTGAGACACTGGACATATCTGAGAAAACATGGACTGAGAGAGTGTACATGTCTGAGAGAACAGGGACTGATACACTGGATATGTCTGAGAAAATAGGGACTGAGATTTTGGACATATCTGAGACAACAGAGAAGGAGACAGTGGACATATCTCATACAAATGCGACTAAGAGCATATTCATGTCTGAGAGAACGGGGACTGAGACAGGCTACATGTCCAAAGCAACATGGACTGAGACATATATATATATATATATATATATA